>PVHT021183560.1:339568-383256 GCA_004024745.2 Catagonus wagneri | reverse complement strand
CCTTTTTTTTTTTTTTTTTTGAGCATATGAAATCCTTTATTGGAAGCTCATTGCTGTTTGCTTCCTTCTCCACCTTTGGATAGAAGGGTACTTTCGGAGTCCCCATTGTGGCTCAGCAGGTTAAGAACTTGACTACTCTCCATGAGGATGCAGGTTTGATCCCTGGCCTCGCTCAGTGGGTTAAGGATCCGGTGTTGCGACAAGCTTCAGCATAGGTCGAAGAGGCAGCTCGGATCTGATGGGCTGCCGTTGCTGTGGCTGTGGTGCAGGCCGGCAGCTGCAGCTCCGATTCCACTCCTAGCCTGGGAACCTCCATATGCCACGGGAGCAGCCCTTAAAAAAAGGAAAGAAAGAAAAGCTGTTTCCTTCAAGCTCCATGCAACTCCAGGCAGGACAGAGGGGAGGTGGGGGTGGGGATGAGCGCACACAGAAGGCGCCGGTTTCCTCCTCCTGTCACGTGTCCAGGCTGTTCAGAGGGCGTCAGGGTCAGGTCCGCCCGCATTAATTCAAAGTTCCATTGTTCTGGCCTCGCTCGTGTTCAGGATGCTGTGAGCTGTTGCTTGACAACAAAGCCTTTCTCTTGTGAGATGCTGAGAAAGCCGATTGTGGGAGCCAAAGGTCAGATAGCAGAGGGACTCTTGGGTTTAAACATTTTATTCCTCACCCTAAACGAGGATCCATCGTCCAAAGTGCTGAAAGTTTTAAGAGAATCTTCAAGGAAGAAAAATGGCTTCTCTGGGAGTTCCCGGTATGGCTCAGCGGGTTCTGAGCCCAGCTAGTGTCTGTGAGGTTGCAGGTTCGATCCCTGGCCTCGATCAGTGGGTTAAGGATCTGGCGTTGCTGTGAGCTGTGGTGTGGGTCACAGACGCGGCTCGGCTCCTGCATTGCTGTGGCTGTGGTGTCGGCCGGCAGCTGCAGCTCCGATTCCACCCCTAGCCTGGGGACCTCCATATGCCACGGGTGTGGCCCTAAAGAGAAAAAAAAAAATGACTTCTCTTGTTTGCTTCCCCTTCTGGATCTGTCTTTACAGTGAGGCTCTGGGTGTTGGAGGCCAGGTCGGGCCTGTCCCCTGGATGGAGGGACCCTCGGGCTGGGTGGGTGGCGGGAGCCTCTGCTGTCCATCCTCTGCCATCTGGAACTTCCGTCTCTTCAGGGCTGGGGGCCGCGCCCATGGGGCACTCATTCAAGGCCAAGCCCTTCTTCAGAGTCAGGCAGAGGCGTCCACCCGCCCTGAGGCCTGGCTCACAAGACCTGCTCCCCCGCTCCCCAGGTGTCTGGAACCACCCAGAGGATGAAGGTGGACTTGGAGCAGCACCTGGCCCGGCTCAGTGAGATCTTTGCCGCCCGGGGCGATTACCTCCAGACGCTGAAGTTCATACAGCAGATGGCGGGCAGTATTCTTGTCCAGATGGCAGGGGTGCCCACGTGGAGGGAGGTCACCACGCAGCTGACCGAGCTGGCCACCCAGACTGGCTACGTGGAGCACTACAGGTGAGGGGCTCGGGGCGGGGGCTGCTGCTCCAGCTTCCTTCATCCAAGTCAGCGTCTTGGGGCTCAGGAGGGACAGTGCCACCGAAGGACTTAGAAGCCACTGGAGCTGGTGGGGACCAAGTGGGGGGCCCGTAGTACAGCCTGCTGGTCCAGGCGGGCACCGAGCCCTGGAGAGGGTCGAGGATGTGCCGAGGTCTCAGCACGCAGCAGGGGCACCCCTGGGACCAGCATTCCTGGCGGCTGGCGCTGGGTGATACACAGGTAGTTTAGGGGACCCTCACCTGCCGGGGCTTCGGGGTTGGGATTTCCTGCGCCTACAGACTCAGTGCCTGCACGGAGCCTCCCGCCGTGGTGACTCCCCTGCCTCCCCATCACCCAGACCCCAACCCAGATGAAGGCACTGAACACAGGCCAGCTGCCCGGGGACCAGCCACCTCCCTCCGCGCACGGGGTCTGGTGAAGCCTACTCTGGGCACAGCCGCGGAAGGGAGGCTCTGCGTGGCTCCCAGCCGAAGGGTGGCGTGAGCTCATGGCGTACAGGTCCTTGTGCCCCCAGGGAAGGGTGCCCGGCATGGAGGAGGCTCTGGGGAGCAGTGGGCAAAGGGGCCCTGAGGAGCTGGTATCCGCTCTTTGGTTCCCCACCCCTTCCCCAGTTTGTTGCCTCCTCTTCAAGCCATCAGCCAAGGTCAGGGTCTTTACCCTAACGTTGCACAATGTATTCTGGATTCATTTCCCCTTTATGAGAAAGCCCCACCCCGGGCTGAATTCGTACTGATCCAGAGAAAATGCTCCTGGTGGCCTCTGGCCAGAGACCTCCCCATCCAGGCCTCTCTCTCCTTCCCTGGGCTAGGAGATGGCCAGGCCCTGACAAGGGGAAGCTCATGGGCCCCCCAGCTCCAGACAGCGCTCCTCGCCCCTGCCCCCACCCCGCTGCTCCAGCCCCTGCCTTCCCAGATGTCACAGGTGCCACTTCCCATTTTTTTTTTTTTTTTGCCTCATGTCCCAAAGTGCCTTTCTCCCAAGTGACTGAAAGAAACTGCCAACTCTAAGGACTGGCTGTGACCCGTGACCCCAAACAGAGGCATCTGATGAGCCCGAGGCAGTCAGTCATTCATGGCCTGAGCCTTCGAAACCTTTTTGTCATGGAAAGCGGGTGTCCCTTTTGACCCTGCCTTTGCTGTCTCTCTGAGTGGCCCTGGCCGCACCGTGTGCCCCGAAGGGCCGAAGGCGGGCAGTCAGAGAATGACCGTGCTGAAATGAGAATGTAGGCATGTGTCTATATTGAAAGGGTTTATTTTTTAAGATTTTTTTCCTTTTTTTCTTTTTACAGCCACACTTGCAGCATAGGGACGTTCCCAGGCTAGAGGTCGAATTGGAGCTGCAGCCACAGCAACACCAGATCCTTAGCCCACTGAGCGAGGTCAGGGATCGAACCCGCACCCTTATGGGTACTAGTCGGATTCTTAATCCGCTGAGCCACGGCGGGAACTCCAACATTATTTTTGAAATGGTTAAGGCTTAAGGGTGGTGACAACCGCGTGGTATCTATTTCAATGTGGGTGATCGAGGGCGGTCCCCTAGAACCCACCTCCCCAACCCCCACCCCTGGTTTACCTCTAGTCCAAGGTTAGCACCTGTGGCTTCTGAGCACTGGCAAAATGTTCTGGCCCGCCTCCTCATCTGATCTTTGCTCCCGCCCTTCCTCGCCTGAGCTGCCCTAGAACAAAAGCTTCATCTGATTCTTCGGGAGCTAACCAGCCTTACGGGCTGGACCTCCTCTACACGGCCGCCCCAGCTTTGCTCTCCAGATGGTTCTAGAGTACAACCATCCAGCTAAGCAAATACTTCTCAGTAGTACTTTTACGCAAGGCCCGGCTAAGTACTGGAGGCAGATAACAGCTGGGAGGCTTACAAAGGGTGTAACAAAGCCAGCACTTGGAGGGAGGCCGGATGGGGGAGGAGCCGCGGGGTAAGGGCCTCAGCCACCTGGAGAGCCAAGTTCTCCGCTAGAAACACAGCCCCGGGTCTCTGCCTGGCTCCTCTGGGAAAACGCATCCGCCTGGAAGAGCTGTTTCCAGGAACCCCTTAACGACTGGAGGAGGCGTAAATGCAGAGGGAGGACGCTGAAGCGCAGTGGCGGAGACTTGGTTAGAGCAGTCCTAACTCGATTTCCTGCTAACGCGCGGATGAGGAAGAGGTAACAAGCAAACTTGAGGTCTGAAACGTGAAACCAGGATTTCGAGAGTCGCCCGGTGCCTGGATCTGTCTCTCAGAGATGGTGGGAAGAGTCTGGAATTCCCAGGAAGGTTTCCTCCTCTCCCGTCGGCCTCAGTTTTCCAGTCTGTAGAATGGGATCCTAACGCTAGCTGTTCCAGAGGCCCTTTTAGTCCCTGGTGCTGATTCTAAGAAGCCCAGTTCCTTGGGGGCCTCATCCTAGTGGAGGGTGGGCACTGCATTTTCCCCAGAGCCCCCAGATTCTTTCCTGGGAACCCCGGAGGCTGCAGTGGCTGTCCCTACTCCGGGCAGGAGTTGAAGATTTTGATTAGGCCCCTTTCTGGACGTTAAGCCTCCACTCACAAAGAGGCTGCCAGGTGACCTCCAGCGCACTCCCTCCCCCTTGGAGCCTCTTGGTCACTTCCTTCCAGCTCCAGCCCACCCCCTACCCACACCTGCTCATGGTTTTGGTGACGCAGAAAACCATGACTGGAGAGGCGGGGTCCACGTGTGGATTTCACTTTCGCATCAGGAGAAGTAACAGGGGAGTTCCTGACGTGTCTCAGTGGTAGCAAACCCAACTAGTATCCATGAGGATGCGGGTTCAATCCCTGGCCTCGCGTGGTGGGCATTGCTGTGAGCTATGGTGTGGGTGGTAGACAAGACTTGGATCCCTCATAGCTGTGGCCGTGGCTGCGGTGTAGGCTGGTGGCTTCAGCTCCAAGTTGACCCCCTAGCCCGGCAACTTCCATATGCTGCAGGTGTGGCCCTAAAAAAGCCAAAAAAAAGAAAAAGGAGAGAAGTAACGATCAGAAGATTCCCTCTGTCGGAAACAGGGGCGACCCCTACCTCTCTTGTCCGCCTGCCGCTTGGATGGTTCCCCCCAGAACAGGGCAGACAGGACTAGCTGCTGGGGGGTGTGGGTAGGGGGTAGCTGGCCCTGAGCTGTCCGGGCGCTTTGGGAACCTGCTCAGAGGGGAAGGATCTTTGTGGCGCCCTTGGGCCTCGGGCACCCTGGGCTCGGCAGCCAGTGCTTTGGAGAAACAGGGACCCCGGAATCCCTCTGCCTCTTCTTTCCTTTTTCATTTAGCAAGTGCCTCATCCTCACCCAGCCCTGGGAGATGAGAGTTCCGGGTTCCTTCCTGGTTTTGGAAACTGAGGCTCGGGCGGGGGCAGAAAGCAACTTGCCAGGGTCTCAGCTGGCGCATGGCTGCCTTTCCCCCTCACCCCAGCCCCAGGGGACAAAAAAGCCAGAGGAGAAAGGGGCTGGGAGGCCTGGAGACTCACGGTCCCCTGGGGTGTCCTGGCCTGAGCCCCCTTGCCCCACCCCAAGCTCCTGATGGTCTGGGAACGAGCCCACACGTCCAGGTGTCCCCTGGTGCTAAGCTTGGTGCTCGGTACAAAAGCTGGTTGAAATGGATCTGAACGTCCAAAGTGGTGGATCCCAGACCGCTTGGGGGGCAGACGGGAGACCCTGGGAAAGGGGAGGCCACGCTGAGTGTTCATCAAAGCAGCGGGCCTCAGAGTTCCCGTCATGGCTCAGCGGTAACGAACCCGACTAGTAACCATGAGGATGTGGGTTCGATCCCTGGTCTCGCTCAGTGGGTTAAGGATCCCACGTTGCCGTGAGCTGTGGTGTAGGTCACAGAGGCAGCTCAGATCTGTGGCCGTGGCTACAGCTCTGATTCGACCGCTAGCCTGGAAACCTCCATATGCCGGAGGTACAGCATCAAAAAGCAAAAAAGAAGAAGCGGGCTTCTTAGGGACTTTCTAGGTGTGTGGGTGTAAAAGTCAGGTCTTGCCTGGCCTGACACTGTGTGAGAGTTCTAGAAGCCACAGGAACCGGGGTCTGAAGAGATGCCCTTTGGAAAGCTGCCGAAAGACCAGTGTCCACATTGTGGCTGTTAGTTACACACGGCTGTTGAAACTTGGTCCAAAGTAATCAAAAGGAGAAGTTCAGGTCTTGGCTTGTATCGGTCACATTTCTCGTTCTTCCCGCCACGCGCGGATACCAGCAGACACGGTGCACGGTGCAGAGGTTAGCGCATGTCTGGCGTTGAGGAAAGTTCTAGGGGACGGTGCTGAGACACTCGGCCGGGGGGGGAGGGTGGCAGAAGCTGGGGTGCAGCCACCGGAGCCCCAAAGAGCTGTCCGCCCTGCACGCTGGGCTCTTCCTGGCCGGGGACAGGGGTGCCCCCTTGTCTGGTGCGCTTAGCCGCTGGCTGTGGGCAGTTGGTATCACGAAGGGTCAAGCGGGCCTGGGGCAGCGGTCCCACTCCGCTCCACACGACCGTCCCTCCCCCTCCGCCCAGGTGGCTCTCCTACCTCCTGTTCTTCATCCTGGACCTGGTCATCTGCCTCCTCACCTGCCTGGGACTGGCCAAGCGCTCCAGATGCCTCCTGGCCTCGTGAGTAGCCCGGCCTCTGGCCTTGGGACCAGAGCTGGCCAAGCAAGGAGGGGTGACTGGTGCCACCTGGGTTTGGCCAGGCTGGGAGGATGCGGTGGGGGCGGTGGCCTTGAAGCCACCGACTGGACACCAAGCAAGGACTGGGCTTTCCTGCGCATGTTCCCCCCTCACCCCCAGGGCTGAAGCGCTGGAGCTGCTCACCACCTCCTTAGCGTGTCTCTTTGGCCCAGGGACCTGTGCTCTGAGCAGTGGTCTGTACCCTTCTCCCAGCCGTGAGCATGTCAGAGCAGAGTCTGAAGCTGCCTTCAGGGCCACTGCAAGAGTCTTGGGGGTCAGGGAGGACAGGTAGCCAAGAGGAAGGGCGCTGAAGTTTGGCAGGGTGGCAGCCGTCACAGGATCCCTGCCTGCCGGCCTCTGCCTGGATCCCACCAGCAGCTGCCTCTCTCCTAGGACGCTCTGCTGCGGGACACTGGCCCTGGTCCTCAGCTGGACGGCCCTGGCCGCTGACGCCGCTGCAGCAGTGGTGAGTTGGGGGGTCCGGGGCGCGGTAGGTGGTCCGACCAGCTGGCACATGGGTCTGTCCTGTCCAGCATCCCAGGGCAGGGCCAGCTTCCAATCTCAGTCCCTAGCCTAGAATCCCAGAGCTTCAGAACTGAAGGCGCTTGGCTCATCCGTGCCAGCGCCCTCGCTCTTCAGATGGGGACACGGACCCAGGGAAAGAAGAGGCTGGCCCTGGATCACCGGGCATCTGGGGACAGAGCCAAACTGAGATGCCTGAAGCTTGATCCATTCCCCACGCTGCTGGCCCGCTCCCAGCCGCTGCGGATGAGGAGAGCACCGGGCGCTCTTTGCCCCGGTCTGGTGCGGACGCACGGGCCTTGAATCTCAGAGGCTGGAGGAGGCCTGCGGCTTGGGAAGCGCCCTCCTGGGCCAGCTTTCCCGGCATCAGGAGCATGGAAGCTGGCATTCTGTTTGCCTCCTGTCCCGTTCGTCGCCCTTGGGCTCACACACCATCTAAAACACAGTGGTCTGTGTTTCTGAAAGTAGTGCCTCAAAATGTTAAAAAAAAAAAAAAAAAGAGTTCCCATTGTAGCTCAGCAGGTTGAGAACACCCGACATAGTATCCGTGAGGATAGGCGTTCAATCCCTGGCCTCGCTCAGTGGGTTAAGGATCCGGTGTTGCCACGAGCTGTGGTGTAGGTTGCAGATGCGGCTGGGCTCTGGTGTTGCTGTGGCTGTGGTGTAGGCCGGCGGCTACAGCTCGAATTCAACCCCTAGCCTGGGATCCTCCATATGCCACAGGTACGGCCCTAAAAAGAAAAGGAAAACAAAAAAACTAAATTCCCACAAGGTAGGTTAGGAGTGCAAAGAGGAAGCTTCCTGTGCAGGTGTGTTTGGTCTTTAATAGACCTGGCGCTGGAGATGCGCCTGCGTCATTCCTTCATGCAGCTGGCGGCTGCCTGCGTGGCACTCAGTGGCGCAGGTGCCTGGGGTTGCAGAAACCAGGAAGACTGCTCTCGACTAAGGCTAAGGACAAAGTCTAAGTGGCAGCCGGCAGAAGAAAGACGTGCAGATTGTTGCAGCCTGGTGTGAATGGATCCAGTGGCGGCGGGGGTGTGTGTGCGTGTGTGATGTGGAGGGGGGCAGCATTTACCAGGAATTTCGGGGAACCCTTAGCTGACTTAAGGGCCCATGACCTGCATCTGTTCTGCCCTTTTACCTGGGGAGCAAAGAAAAGACTCCCATTGGAAACACTCTATCCAAACGCAAGCCCTGCCCGGTGACTTGGGGGCTGGTGGGGGTGGCTCTGGCCTCGGCCCTTTGGCCTCCGCGATGTCCCCAGAATGAACAGACCCTGGTTCTGCGTGGCTTGGACCTGCTTGGAGCAGAGCTTGTCTGGAAGGCTGAGGCGGTGGGCACCCCCCGTTTTGTTCAAACCCTTTCCCCGCACGCAGTGTCCACTTGGGGCAGACGGGAGCGGGGAACAGGCTGGAGCCCACGTCCCAAGGGCTGGGGCCCCTCCAGGTGCAGGGAAGGGCAGGATGGGGGGGAGCTCGCACGCGCCCTGATGTCATCCAGAGCTGGGAGAGCTGTACGTGGTCCAGGGGGGAGCGGCTGCTGGCCGGAGCCACACACACAGCTGCCTGGCCGGCAGCCTCTCCTCGGGGGACGAAAGTGAGGACAGGGGACCTTGCATACGCGCCCTCTCCTCTGCCGGGGCCTCGTCCCGCCCCCAGGGCAGCCTCTGCCTTCTGGAAGCGGGGGTGGCCTCCAGCTGGCCACCATGCTGCACTTTGGAAGACAGCTCCCTCCCAGCGGGGACCCTCCCCCTCCCCAGGCTTCTGTGTTCAAGGATGCCAGGGAGCTGGAGAGAAAGGCCACTGCCCTAATTCGATTAGTCAGGCCCTTGTGTGAGAGAGGGAGCGGGTGAGGCACTGAATGGCCCTTTGACGGTGCTGCAGATCCTGCTGCATCTTAATGGGAAGTGGGGCCAGAGGGAGCCAGGCCCTGGGGGTGGGGGGGTGGGGGCTACTGTGGGCAGCTTTTGTGTGGCCACTGCCCCGCTCTCCGTGCCTGTTGGTGGGGGGGGGTTGTTTTTGTTTTTGAGAGCAGCACCCTCCCCTGCCCAGGGCGCCCCCCGCCCCCGCCCCTCCAGCACCCATCCCCAGAGCGTGAAGAACACGCACCCAGGCACACGTCCACGCCCTTGTCTCTGCTGGTGGGACGTGGAACCCTGACTGAAGGCCTGAAGAGCAGGACTGGCCCGTGGAGCGAAGACGGATGGGAGGCCACACCCCTGGGGGAGCCTCTGCCAGGGGCCTCCTGTCCTTCTTTGGATCCCAAACCGGGGGGTGGGGGGGTGGGGGGGGTGGCCCAGACCAAGATGGCGGCCTGGCTCTGCGTTTTTCCCAAGGCCTCCCCCCCTCCCCCTCCTTGGTTCCCTTCTCCCTGCCTCTCCGGTGACGGGTGCAGGGGGATGCCTGGGCCCATGGGTGCAGTGGCTCTGATTTATAATCACAAGCCAGAGCCTTCCTGGTGATGTGTGCTGGGGATTTGCACACAAAGCAGTTCTCCCGGCGTCCGAGCACGTGGCTGTGTGTGTGTGTGTGCGCACGCGCATGTGTGCGTGCACAGACGTGGCTCTGTGGAAGCTCTGTATCTGGAGGGGCATTTCCGTCCCCAGTCCCACCCGGATACACTTAGTGCCACGGTAGAGCTTGCCACTGTGACTCCTGCATGGCACCTAGGGGACGCTCACCGCGTGAAGGATGCTGCAGCCTGGGGCCTGGCGCAGCCCTCCTGCAGGAGGACAGAGCAGCGGCAGGAAAGGGCCATGGGGAGTGCACCCTAGGGGCAGGCTGGAGGACCAGAGCTCCCCCTGGCTGCTCTGAAAGGTGGAAGTCCCCTCCCGCCACTTATCCAGGGACCCACTGAGCCCTCCCCAGGCCAGATCTGGGGAGAGCCTGGCTCAGAGTATGGCGTCTTGGCTGCCACCTCCTCCGGGGCCCGCGCCTGTTCCCCCTGAGTCCTGGGGCCCTTGGCGGTCACCCAGCCGGGCCGCGTTGTGGGGTCCAGGTCCCTTCTCGGCGGTAGCAGAGCCACCAGTTCTTTAGAGAGAGATTCTGGGGGAGGCTTTGTAGATGGACACCCCAGAACGTGTGGACCTGATAACAGCAAGATAAAAAAAAAAAAAAAAGTGGGGCAGATGAGGCAGTGATGCAAATAAATCTCCCAGCTTTGTAATAATAATCCCCCCTCCACCCCAGCCTCATCCCAGAAGAGGCGTTTGGAAATAAGGGTTAAGAGCTAACGGTACATGCGAGGCACCTGCTTTCTGCACAGTCGCTTTTCTCAGTCCTTTGTGTAAATTAATCCATTTTCCCCCCATGTTACCGGTGAGGCAGCTGGGACGTAGCGTAAATCACCTTAAATTCCAGAGCTAGACGGGGGCACGGCCAGGGTCAGAGCTGGTGGGGGTGGGGGTGCCCACCCAGGACGGCTCCGGGGCCCCCCGTGGTGCTTGGCTCCCCCCAGAGCCCCGGCGTGTGACTTTCCTCCATCCCTGCCGTCTCTCCCTGGCTCAGGGCGCCAGTGACTTCTGCGTGGCTCCCGACACCTTCATCCTGAACGTCACCGAGGGCCAGGTCCCCGCAGGTAACCAGCTCTCGGCCTCTGTTGTTGGACCCACTTGGGACCCTCAAGCCAAGCGCACAGTCGGCCAGGCGGTGCCTCCACTCACCCGCTTCTGCCCTGTAGTCACCCATCGCCTCCCCACGCCTGTACTTCAGGTCCCGCTGGACCGCTGGGCCATTTCTCTCTATTTTAAAAAAAGTTTTTATTGTAGTCAATAGACATCATTGTCGATGCTTTCTCTATAGCACAGTGACCCAGATGCACATACGTGTTGACTTTTTCCCACTATCCTCCATCGTGTTCCATCACAAGTGATCAGATACAGTTCCCTGGGCTGTACAGCCTTCCGGGCCATTCCTTAGAAGCTGCTTCCTTTGGAAGCTTGGGGACCGGCTTGGCCGCCCAAGAGGGACGAGGACCTGGTGACCTGTGAGCTCCTGCCTGACGGCAGTGTCTTTGCCTTGCAGACATGACCCGATACTACCTGTATTGCAGTCAGAGCGGAAGCAGCCCCTTCCAGCAGGTAGGCCCCCCCGCCCCCCATCCAGCCCTCACGCTGCCCCCAGCCTCCTCGGGGCCAGCTCACTTCCTCCCGACCCCAGGCTGCAGCACTGACCAGTAAGGGGAGGTGGCTGGGTGTTCGTGGCTTCATCGTGGCCCTCGGCAGGGGACGATGCTAAGCTGGTAACCGCGCAGAGACTGCGCCATCGGTCTGGGGTGGGGCCCAAGAGTCTGCATTTCTCACAAGCTCCCAGGCAAGGGTGTCCCTGCAGGACCCCACGTAAGCAGGGGACGGTGCGGCTCTCAGGCAGCCTGAGGGTTGAGGGGACTTCCTGCAAGCAGGAAGGGCTGTCATCCGGGATGTTAACAGCAGCTGCATTTGGGGAGGGGAGCGCCTGGGAATCGAACCTCACGCGGGCCTGCGGTCTCTCCCGGCCCAGGCACTGACTGTCTTCCAGCGCTCGCTGACCAGCATGCAGATCCAGGTGGCGGGCCTGCTGCAGTCTGCCGTGCCCCTGTTCCCCACGGCAGAGGTAAGAAAGCCTTCCCTCCCTCGGCGGCCTGGCCCCTTCCTTCAGCTCCGAAGGCCTCTTTGCACAGCTGCCCTTGGCCCGTTTTAGGCACCAGCCCACCCCACCCCAGCGCTCACTCTCTGCCTCTCTGTCTGCGTGTTTGCCTCTGTCTTCCTGCTTCAGAAAGATCTGCTTGGAATCCAGCTCCTGTTGAACTCATCTGAGTCCAGCCTCCACCAGCTGACTGCCTTGTTGGATTGCCGGGGGCTGCACAAGGTGCTGGGGTGGCCCTAAGAGGCGGGTGGGGGCGGGGGCACCCCGGGAACAACCCAGCAGGGAGAAGCCAGCAGAGGCTGGGAGAGTGATTGCCTGGGCTCCTGCCAGGCTCAGGGAGTAGGGAAGAAGCTGGGCACTGGCTTCTAGATTCTCTCCAGTAGCTGAGCCCGGGAGACTCAATAAAGGGTATCGGGGATGGGGGGAAGGGACTTGGATCACTTTACCTCTAGGATACTGGGGGGACCCTGAACTATATGAGGGAGCGTGCTCCTCATGGTCCAGACCCACAGCCATCTGGTCAACCCATCCAACACCCCCCCCCCCGCCAGCTTGCAAGTGGACCTCCCATCTCATTGCCAGGGTCATCCCCAGGAACCTGGGATATCAGACATTAATGCAGAGGACACACTGGGAGTGTGTGGGCACCCCCTCTCCCCTGAAGCAGTGAGCCGGTGTATGTCAACAGCTTTCACAGCCCATGTGGCTTTCAGCTGAAGAGTCATAGTGTCGATCGTGGCTGCCATTTACTGAGTTCTGTGTTCAGCCTTGTTCTGTGAACTGCATAGCCGATATGAAATACATGTTGTTTCATGGGAAGTTTTGCTTTTTTTATTTTTTTTGGTCTTTTTGGGGCCATACCCACAGCATATGGAGGCTCCCAGTCTAGGGGCTGAAATCGGAGCTGTAGCCACCAGCCTACACCACAGCCACAGCAACACGAGATCCGAGCCGCATCTGCGACCTACACCACAGCTCACGGCGACGCCGGATCCTTAACTCACTGAGCGAGACCAGGGATCGAACCCGAGTCTTCACGGATGCTGGTCGGGTTCATTAACCGCTGAGACATGATGGGAACTCCGTGGGAAATTTTATAGATAAGCAATGTGTACGTGTGTGTCGATAGATGGATAGACATATTTACCTATAGATCTGTTTATCTATGGATCTATAAAGTAGCTTACTGAAGATTCCAGAGCTGTCAAGTCAAGGGCTTGGGTTTCAGGCCCTGGCAGTCTGACCTCAGAGCTGGGGACGTGGGAGTCACCCTAGTACCCTTCCCCCCGCCGCCACGTCCCAGCCCTCAGCCAGTCCTTACAGTTGTACCCCCAGTATCCTGCCCCATCCTCTCCCGTCACCCTGCGGGGCTCCCACCCCAGTCCCCCCACCGTCCTGCTCCCCTGGGTGCCAGCCGTGGCCTCCTAACTGCTCCCCACTTTCTCCCGCCCCTGTGCCTTCACGCACAGCATGGAGAGCCGTCTTTTTAAAGATGAATTGCGTACGGCAGAAGTCATCCCAGCCTTGTCAATTAACTATACTTCAATGAAACTTAGAAAATAAGTAAAAAAAAATAAAAATAAAAATCCATGTAAAGATCTATTGGCAGGGCTGCGAAACCTTTAAAATAAATAAATAGGAGTTCCTGTCGTGGCTCAGTGGTTAACGAATCCGACTAGGAACGATGAGGTTGCGGGTTCGATCCCTGGCCTTGCTCAGTGGGTTAAGGATCTGGCGTTGCCGTGAGCTGTGGTGAAAGTTGCAGACGTGGCTCGGATCCCACGTTGCTGTGGCTGTGGCTGTGGTGTTGGCCGGCGGCTACAGCTCCTGTTAGACCCTTAGCCTGGGAACCTCCATATGCCGCGGGTGCGGCTCTAGATAAAGGCAAAAAAGACAAAAAAAAAAAGCAATAAAATAAAATAGATAAATACCCAGATAAGGATGAATTGCCTCACATCCCTTTCATCCGCAAACCCGCCCGTGTCCTCCTGTCACCTTGGGTTCAATTCAAAACTCCTTGCCTGCCCTTCAAGGCCCAGCCTGACATCTCGGACGCCTCTTTCCTGAACACACCGAGTTTGTCCCCTTGGCCTCAGCTGCTCGAGGCTCACTCCACTCCTTGCCAGCCGGCACCCCCCCACCCCCGTCACCCATCTCCCCGCCCCCGTCGCCCGTCTCCCCGACCCTGCAAGCGCGTCTGTCCGATTCAGAGCCCACACAGTAGGTGTTCACCAGGTTCTCTCAGAGTGAGCCCAAGAAGCCCCATGGTGTCGGGGTCTGGTGTGTGGACGCTCAGTGACTCTACAAGATGCTTGGGGTGGGGGAGGGGACGAGAGCCCAGGTCCAGCCCACCCCGCGCCAAGGTCACGTCCCTCTTTTGTCTACCAGGACTACCTGGACGCCCTCGCCGGCATCTGCTACGACGGCCTCGAGGGGCTGCTCTACCTTGGCCTCTTCTCCATCCTGGCCGCCCTGGCTTTCTCCACCGTGACCTGCGTGGGGCCGCGGGCCTGGAAGCACTTCGCCACCAGGTGGGCTGCCGGGGTGGGCGGCTGGTAACCTGGGGTGGAGAAGGGCAGCGGGAGGGCCCAGCCTTCGGCCCCCACAGGCTGGCTGGATTTCTGCCGAGACATCCCCGCCAGTCCAGATAAACCCCGGCCCCAAAGAAGAGGTTGGAGAGGGTCGGGGCAGGTGCAGGGCCAAGGATGGGGACAGCGTCGTGCCGCAGCCTGGCATCCTTTGCTGTCCTCTCTTTCTCAGATGATGATGAGAGCTTTTGACACCGGGAGGGGTGCCCCTGGTGCACCAGCAGGACAGATGGTAGCTCCGTCACCGGGGCACCTAGAGTCGTATTGGTATTTCAGTTCCTTGAGTAGGTCAGACAAGGAGGTAGGCTGCAGGTGCTCAGCCTGGTGAGCTGCCTGGAGGAGGTGGTTGTGCCGTTGGGCGTGCAGCAGAGTGATCTGTGACAGGCAGGGCTGCGGATCATGTTTTCAAGGAACCCCAAGGAGACACCCGTGGCCAGAGGGAGAGTCCTGGGGGGGAGATTAGGAAGTGAGCCAGGACCGCCCCACTGCCTAGAGCCCCCCGCCCCTCACGGCCCGCCCTGTCCTCCGTGTCATTCTAGGGACAGAGACTACGACGACATCGACGACGACGACCCCTTCAACCCCCAGGCCCGGCGCATCGCCGCCCACAACCCCACTCGGGGACAGCTGCGCAGTTTCTGCAGCTACAGCAGCGGCCTGGGCAGCCAGACCAGCCTGCAGCCCCCGGCCCAGACCATCTCCAACGCCCCGGTCTCGGAGTACATGTACGGCTTTGCTCCCCAGGCGGCACCCCACCCCGCCCCATACCTCCCCCAACACATCAGGCTGGGGCCACCTCGCTTTCCCTCGTCCTCGAGGAGCTGGATCTGCAGGGCTGCAGGACTGGTCCCGAGAGCCGGGTGGGGAGGAAGAAATCCAAGGCCAGCGTGGTCCCCTCGCTGCAGCGGCAGGCGGGAGGGCCCCCGGGGGACCATCTAGGACAGGAGGAAGAGCCACGGGGCAGATCGAAGGCCCCAGAAGCGGCCTTTCTCCAGGTCAAGCAGCTGCTGGCCCCCTCGCCCCATCTGCTGCCTCTCCCTTGGGCCCCTGGGAGCGCACCTTCCCCTTCTTGCTGGCCACGCTCCCTCCCCACGCTCCGCAGGGGCGGGTTCCATCCCCCACTCCCATCTGCAAACCCCGGGGACCCTCCTGTAGAAATCTGAGCCTGCCCTCCCCCTTGGCCCCGCAGGAACCAGGCTGTGCTCTTTGGTGGGAATCCGCGCTACGAAAATGTGCCGCTTATCGGAAGAGGCTCCCCTCCGCCCACGGTAACCAGGGGGTCCTGGGCTCCTGAGGCAAAGGCGCTGTCCTGGGGGTGGGGAAGGGGGACATCGTTACAGAAAAAACCTCTCCCGCGGACCCAGTGACTACCCCCCATAGAGGTGGAAAAGGATGAAAGAGTTTTGTCACTGAGTTAAGCATTAAACCAGACCACCCCGCACGCGGCTGGCCATCCGCTAAGGAGACCGCAGAGCCAGGCAGACCCACCGCATTGCATACCTGTTCTCGGGGTAAACGGTACCTGTCCTCAAACAAGAGAACTCAGCAGCACCATTTGTCACACTGGTAATTGGGAGTGACTAACTGCCACTGGGATGGGGGACAGTCTTCTTTGAGGCTCCCATTTCAGTGGTTCCCAGAAGAAAATATTGCTAGATTTTAAAACTGCCCAGAGGAATTCCCATCGTGGCTCAGTGGTAACGAACCCAACTAGTATCCATAAGGACGTGGGTTCGATCCCTGGCCTCGCTCAGTGGGCTGAGGATCCGGCATTGCCGTGAGCTGTGGTGTAGGTCGCAGACACGGCTCAGATCCTTCGTGGCTGTGGCTGTGGCGTAGGCCGGCAGCTATAGCTCCGATTCGACCACTGGCCTAAAAAAAAGCTGCTTAGAGCCTTCACTGGCCTTTCAAAAGGTTTATGTACATCTCTAAGGGGCAGAGAAGTAATTTATAAGTTTTCTGAAGAGCACGCTGTTTTAAGAAGCATTTCTCTCCCTTCTTTGCACCAAAGAAATGTTTTCTTTCTAGATTTGTTTGCCTTGACACCTGGGACCGGAGGGTGAGGGGGCCATGGTGGAGGCATATGTGGGAGGGCTAATGAGCAGAGCCACCCGCCCTAACCTTGCTCGGCTCCTGCCGTCCCCATGGCTGCACCCACGTGGGCACCCCTCCCACTGCAGTCAGGGGACCTAGACGCAGCATCAGGGTGAGAGCCTGCGGTGTGAGCGGTGGGCGGGCTGCCCCCTACAGAAGGATGAGGATCAAAAGTCCACTGCAAAGAGAGACAGCTGAGGTTCAGAAACACAGACTCTAGTGCCAAGTGCCCCGGTTCAAACGCCAGCTCCTGGCTTATGAGCTTTGTGACCTTGGACAAGTACTTCACGACTCTGAGCCTCAGTTTCCCCATCTGTAGAATGGGGGCGTAACCATGCGCCTCACAAGAGGTCTGAGCACGAGAGAAATCGGTCCTTATGTCCGTGTTTGTGCGACACCGTAAGTGCCGCAAGAGTGAGCCGCTTGTGTCCTCCTTCCTCTCGTCCTCCCCTACGAAGGTGGGGTGAATATAAGAAAGAGGGGTGGGATATAAGACAGGATCAGAAGTCTGCCACAGGGGTGGGCAGAAGAGGTTGGTTGGTTGGTTGGTTGGTTTGTTGGCCACCCTGCAGCGTGTGGAGTCCTGGGCCGGGGATCAGATCCGAGCTACAGTTGTGACCTACACTGCAGCTGTGGCATCACAGGATCCTTTTAACCCACTGTGGGGGGCTGGGGATCGAACCTGCGTCCTGGTGCTGCAGAGACGCCGCGATTCCCGTTACGCCACAGCGGGAACTTCTTGGACACAAGAGTACCTGAGCTAAGTGCCTGTGGGGACGGGGCCTCCTGCCCTCACTGGGCGGATCGAGGGGTTCCGGCTGCCCCATGCAGGCAGTTTGGAAGGAGCCTCCGGTTGGTGAACTAGAAGCCCTGGAGACCCAAAGAGGTGAGACCCAGGCCATAGATCTGGGCCCTGGGAAGTCCACGTGCGCTCAAGGCGTCCGGCGAGTGCTCTTGGTGAAGATGATAGTACTGGCCCCGGGAAGGAGAGGGGGGCACCCAGAGCCTGGCTTCAGGAAATGGACCGTCTGCAGGACAGGAAACTAGACAAAACTCTTGTAATAAGTGCCGTACGATGCTTCGGGGCCAGGAGGAAGGAACTGTTCCTCTGGGGTCTGAGGAGGCGACAGCTGAGCCTGACCTTGGAGCTCTGGGTCTCACGCAGGGCGAATTTGCTCCCCCAGGGGACATTTGGTCCTGTCTGGAGGCATCTTTTTTTGTTCTTTTGTTTTTGTTTTTGCTTTTTTTAGGGCCGCACCCACAGCATATGGAAGTTCTCAGGCTAAGGGTCCATTCGGAGCTACAGCTGCCGGCTGACGCCACAGCCACAACAACGCGGGATCGATCTGCGTCTGCGACCTACACCACAGCTCACGGTAACGCCAGATCCTTAACCCACCGAGCAAGGCCAAGGATCGAACCCACGTCCTCATGGATACTACTTGGGTTCATTACTGCCGAGCCACCATGGGAACTCCTGGAGGCATCTTTGGCTGTCAGATCTAGGGGTAGTTGCTCCTGGCATCTAGTGGCTGGAAGCCAGGGTGCAACTGCGCACGGGACAGCCCCCACCCCACAGGATGAATGGCCCCATACGTCTGCAGTGCGTACCCACCTGCCCTCTCTCCCTGATGGGGCGCCCCCTTGCTGTTTTTGCCCAGGGAACCTCTCTGCTGTCGTTTCGCAAACGGCACTGGAGCCAGGTCTGGGGGCTTCAGGCAGGGAGAGGGTCTGGTCCCAGTCCCAGCCTACTTCCAGACTTGTCACCTTTTAAACCCCAAACTGGCTTCTCTCTAACCAGAAGCCTCTTGGGTTCCCTGTTCCAGCTGCTGTGGCTCCAGGAATGCAGACGGATTTTAATATTAATTCAGCACAACATAATTAGGGGAAAGCCACTGCTGTGAAAGAAAAAAAAAAAATGAATTACTCGAGGCACGGGGATGCCAAATAAAAATGAATTTCGGATTACCTTCTGTTTAGAAAGATTCAGGCCACGCTCCCTGCCATTAGCAGAGATAATCAAGAACTGACCTTATTTGCAAGGCTCAAGGACAGAATAAACCTCCCCTGCCCCCCGCCCCCATAATTGAGAGCTGCCCAGAAACTTGAATTGTTTTGGCAGAATTGACTTCCCCTCCCCTGCCAGCTCCACCTGCCCCCAGGAAGACACCCACCCACACACCCTCCTACCAGGGGCATGAGGAGACGTCTAAGGCTGCCGATCAAGGAAGCCACAGCGTGGAGAATGCAGACATGCGCCCTAATACAGAGCACGCAGCTGGCTGCTCCCCACTCTCCCCCCGCACCTGCTCTAAATATCATTCATCAGGCGCGTTTGACATATGGTACTCCCACCCCCACCTTGCCAGCTCCATCTCTGGGACAGTCTGGGGCCTTCACTCTGGTGGGTGACAGCAAGCAAGGTGACCAGAACACACAGCCAGTTCTCTTGGCTAGAAATGTGTCTCCCCTTAGCTCTGCTTGCTAGGACTCGCTCCTGTCCCGCCAGGCACCATCTCCAGGCCTGATGGACCCAAATGACCCGGGCAGCTGTTTAAAAATACCCATACGGGGAGTTCCCTTTGTGGCTCGGTGGTTAACGAATCCGACTAAGAACCATGAGGTTGCAGGTTCGATCCCTGGCCTTGCTCAGTGGGTTAAGGATCCGGCGTTGCCGTGAGCTGTGGTGTAGGTTGCAGACGCGGCTCGGATCCCGCATTGCTGTGGCTGTGGCGAAGGCCGGCGGCTACAGCTCCTGTTAGACCCCTAGCCTGGGAACCTCCATATGCCGCGGGTGCAGCTCTAGATAAAGGCAAAAAGACAAAAAAAAAGAAAAAATACCCATACGGGGACCCCAGACGCAGCCCAGGTGATCCTCGTCCTCAAGCGGGTCCAGGAAATACTGCTTCTCAGAGCAAGGTCTCACCCTTGAGCCTGCATCAGAATCACCTGAAGAGGAGTTCCCACCAAGCTCAGCGGTAATGAACCCGACTAGCACCCATGAGGACGTGGGTTTGATTCCTGGCCTCATTCAGTGGCTTAAGGATCTGGTGTTGGCATGAGCTGTGGTGTAGGATGCAGGCGCTGCTTGAATCCCAAGTTGCTGTGCCTGTGGTGTAGGCCAGCAGCTGCAGCTCTGTTTGGACTCCTGACCTGGGAACCTCCATATGCTGTGGGTGTGGCCCTAAAAAAAAAAAGACAGGCGAGTGTGACCTGGGTATCGGGATGCTTTTAGACACACACTCTCCTCTCTCTCTCCCTCTCTCTCTGTCTCTCTCTCTCTCTCTCTCTCTCACACACACACACACACACACACACGCGCGCGCGCTCACACACACAGTGTCTCTAATGCACAGCCGGGTTTGAGAACCACTGTGTCAGGGGTCTTTCCTGCTTTGCATTACTTCATCCTTTCAAGTGTAGGAGCTGAGTGTTCGTAGGTCCATCGTGCAGGTAGGGAAACTGAGGCTTGGGAAGACTGGAGAACCTCAGCCAAGGTCATGGATGAGCACGGCACACAGCTGGATTTGAACCTGGCGCTCTAGAGTCAGTGGGCCTGTGCCCACAGCCTGCTCACTAGGCAGGCTCCTGAGTGCATTAGGGTGGCTGGTAGGTGTTTGTACATCTTGAGTTTGAGGCTGGGAACCAGATGTCCTGATGGCCCCAGGGCAGGAAGCATCAGCAGATTTGAAGCCTGCCCGGGTCAGTCCGGTAGCCTCCGATCCCCACAGTGCCTTGTCTTTGAAACTCCTCAGCTGGCCCAGCTCACGCTCCTTCAGAAATTCTCAGCATTTTTTGCTAGTACAGTGTCTGGTTTAACGGGTGGTGTGGTGACACCCTGTTCTGACTGGCCCCTCCGCTCTGTCCCACAGTACTCTCCCAGCATGAGGGCCACCTACCTGTCGGTGGCCGATGGACAGCTGAGACACTATGGAAACGAGTTTCCGGCCTAACACTTTCAGGAGTACCTGCCTCCTTGATCCGTTTTGGTTTTTAACTCACGCAAATGTTAAAAAGCCACGTTTCTTTAATAGAAACCAAATCTGGGGACTGCACGCCCGCAGGATTGCAGGGCTTCTGCTGACGCATGGGAGCTGCTGAGATTCAGGGAGACTCGGCCTAGGGCTGGCTGATTCCCAGGCAGACGGAAGACCCATGACTTGGACTTTGGACTTGGCCTCCTGTTCACACCGGAAATGCCCCCCAGGTGCTTGGCCATTGCCCAGCTGGGAACCTGGTTCTCAGCGGGTGGGGAGTGGCAGTGCGGAGGGACCGGATCAGGCTCCAGGATCCCGTTGCCAAGACTGTGCCTCCTGCTGGCACAGCCTGAAGCTCAGGTGACCCCTCCGAGTCCCCTCTCTCCTCCTGGCTACACGGATGGGTGGCACTTCCCTGCAGGGAAAGGCTTATCAGGAGATGCTCTTAAAGAAGCTGACTTTCCAGATGAGACCAGACTCTGCACAGGACACTGGTGGCTCTGGGCTGGGGGACCGCAGTCTCGTGCCTGGTGAGCCCGTCTTTCCGCAGCCCTCCGTGGCCTCACCTCCACTCCGGAACCGCTGCTGGGAGATGGCTTGCTGTGAATCGGGATGGTCTCAGGTATTCGCAGACACTTTGAAGGCGATGTTAACTTTTTTTTTTTTTGCCAGTGTTTTAAAGATTTTGATTATCCAAAGAATTGAAACTCACAGCACATCCGATTTTTACAACAGATGTGGGGTTCCTCCCTTCCGCCCAATGTGACTCCCATTACTTTGCGGATTTTGCTGACAGTGGCCAGTTCTTTACCGATCGAAGGGGGATTTTTAAACAAAATAACAATCAGTGTCCTGAGCTGCCGATTGACGGGTTTGTGGGCTCATCCCACTCAGAGGGAGGCATTTTAAGAGAATAAAGCCTTTAAGAGGGAAAACAGCGTGAACAGGGCCGGATCCAGGAGTCTGAATGCCCAGGTCAGCAGCTCTCTCTCCCTTTTTTGTCTTCAGGCAAGTTTGTCATAAAAGGTTTTAGCTGAATGGGCCGACTGTGTCTTGATGTGTCTTCCCTACCATCCAGTCCCCAACCTCATTGTCCCCAGCCCCTGAGCTGCACCTGCTGGGTGAGAAGGAGCTTGTGGACCAGGAGAAAATAATGACCCACCATCCTTTCGGCTGAGGATCCAGGGTTTGGGTCTTTGGTGCTTTTCCAACCTCCTGCCAATGAAGAGTGTGTGAGCCAGGAGCCCCCACAGCCTGACACGCCAAAGCGTGGATGTGGGGGTGCCTGGATGTGGACAGGGGCTCCATTTCTAGCCTGGAAGAGCCACCTTCCCATCAAAACACTGACAGCCAAGTGGTTCTCAGCGCCCCGCCAAGCCTCGGGGACAACGGAGCCACCAGGACTGTCCCCCATTCACTTGTATATACACCTACCGTGAACCCACTTTCGCAAGGCCGTGTCTGCAGAGACAGACTCTGCAGCATCGAGGTGTTGCTTCTTAACATTCGCGACTGATGACTAGACTTGTTTTTAATGCATGTAAACTAAACCAGCCTCCCTCGGGTAGTCCCTGAAGGAGGGGGTGCGCCCTTACCTGGGGGAGAAATAAACCGTTTGTACTAAAATGCGCAGTCTCCAGCTTCCTCAGCTTTGGGAGGGACAGGGGTCCCTAAAGGTCCCTTCCCGCTGGGTTGGGGCATGGGGAGGGCTTCAGAGGATTGAAAGAAGAAGCTATTGAATGCACGTCACAGGGCCTCCCCCCATGGCCTTACTGCTCTTTCGGACCAAAGTCGTCAGAGTTCCCCCTAAAGGTCATTGCCTTTTTTTCCTCCCTATTTTGATTGAAGTACAGCTGATTTACAGTGCTGCGCTAGCTTCTGCTGCACAGCAAAGTGATGCAGTTATACACAGATCCATTCTTTTGCGGGCTCCTTTCTCATATAGGTGCTCACAGAACATTGAGATCTCCCTGGGCTCTGCACCCTTCCGTAGACAACAGTGTGCGTGCACCAGTGCCAGACTCCCAGTCCACCCCCCCTTCCCCACCATAAGTTTGTTTCCAAAGTCTGAATCTGTTTTGTAAATAAGTTCATCGGTAACACGACAGTAGGATCATTGCTTTTACGGTTGCTGATAACGAGTGATGCTTATTTAGTACCTCCAATGTACTGTTTCAGTGTTAAAACTCCTAATAACCCTTATGGGTCATTCATTTCGTAAATAAAAGAACAGAGCAGTCCCCATTGTGCAGTGGAGACGCATCCGACTAGGAACCATGAAGTCGCAGGTTCCATCCCTGGCCTCGCTCAGTGGGTTAAGGATCCGGTGTTGCCACGAGCTGTGGTGTAGGTCTCAGGCGCAGCTCGGATCCTGCATTGCTGTGCCTGTGGTGTGGGCTGGCGACTGCAGCTCTGATTTGATTCATCCCCTAGCCTGGGACCCTCTCCATGCTGTGGTGCGGCCCTAAAATAAATAAACAAAAAATTTTAAAATGCACTTTGTAAAAAAATAGTTAAGGTGGTAAACTTTACATTATGGGTCCTAGACGACAATTTTTGTTAAATGGAAAATTAAAAGAGCAGCAGTGCAATGGACTGGCTTGGGGACGTTCAGGGCCGGGGGCAGCACTCAGCAAAGAATTTCAGCTGCCAGTCCTGTGCGATCGAGCGGGGACCTGAGCAGCACTGCAGTATTTTAAACTGGACCCGTGTGCATACTTCTAATTGTATGATCTATTGCTGGCTTCCTGGGGTGGCTAAGGCGGGTCCGCCCGTGGGTGATGCCTGTTTTGCCGGTGAACAGAGCCACCCTTTGGCACTTGGCAGTGTGCAGGCTTTCCGAATGGCAGTGGGGTGGGAGCCTATAAAAAAATCACTGCAATAATATGAGAAGGGAGGCTACGGTTTTCCATTCAACTTTTCCCATTTCCCCCTTTTGTGCCCACTCCCCCTCACTTCCCCGCCCAGGGCATCATGGAGGTGCGGAGGGCCTCAGCTTCCCAAAGCAGGGCGGCGTTGGCGGAGGGGTGCCCGCGATTGCGGTCAAAACCAGCCAGCGCTCCATCGTGGAGCCTGTCTGTTTCTTCTGTACTCTGTATCTGGGTCTGATTCACCTGTGACCACAAAGAGCCGGTTCAGTGAGGCTTTCCGACCATCCTGCACCCCACCCAGCCCCAATCAGTCCCCCCAGCGTCCACCCAAGGGAGTCCTTGGCCCGGAGAAACTGGTGGTGGGAGCAGAGGGGGCAGTAGGTGGCAGTAGTGACTTCTGGGCTTGCTTTTGGTTAGTGTGACTGAGCAAAGTGCCATCTCATTGGGAATTTGGTCACCCCTGCCCAGTAGTGGTAAAAACTCATTTAGGGAGAAGTTGGGGAGCCTGTGGGAGAAAATGTTTGCTTTCTCCCTGTACTTTCATGGCTCCAACCCCCTGTCCCTGGGAGCTGGCCAGGTGCTTTAGATGCCTCTCAGGGCCCCCACCAACTGTCCCCAGCTGACCTTTGCAGAGTCCTCTCTCATTGTCCCCCTGCAGGGACTCCAGTCCCACAAAATGCCTTTCTCCCACGACAGCCACCATCCCTCGTTCACACTGTGCCCGTAGCCCGCATCTGGAACCCTCTCCCCACCTCTCTCTCCTGCAACTTAAAACTATTTTTCAAGGCTCAGTTCCAAGCCCAAATCCCAATTCCTGGATGATACATAGTCCACCCCAGTCCAAATCCCAGCACCCATCCCTGAACTCTGTCTAGTTCCCTGCCCCAGGCAGCACAGGGCTGCCTTCCTTCAGGTGCCCGCCCTGTGGTCAACTGGAGCCTGGGCACTCTGTCACATCCGCCCAGCTGGCCCTCGCAATGATCCCAGGTACTGCCACTGTCCCCTCCCTTTGCTGGCGAGGACGGTTGAGTCTTAGAAAAGTAACTCACCCAAGGTCACGCCATCAGTAAACGGCTGAAACTGTGCTTTTTAGCCCCAAGCCCCCTTCTTACAGTTTACATTATTTCACCTCATTGTCGTTACCCGTGAGAAATTTCATTTTTAAAATTTATCTATCGTTCATTCATTCGGTAAACACTTAAGTACGTGTTTCCAATGCGGTGACCAAGAGCTAAGCCGTGAAACACCCAGTCCCTACTTTCCAGGAGTTTCCATCCTCGTGGTGTAGTCAGACTTAAGCGTATTATGCAATACGCAAGGGATACGGTAGCGGAGAGGAGGCTGGGCGGGTATAAACCCCGCTGAATGGACGAGGGAACCGAAGTAGGGATTGTGAAACGACCTCTGGAGCAAATAGAGCTGAGCCCTCGGCGCAGAGCAGCGAGGGCGCAGGACTCCGAGGCGCGCTGACTTCGGTTTACATTTTCTCGGGATCTTGCCCAATGCAGATTCGTAGACTTGGATAAGCGCCTTGGCAAAGATCCTACAAACGTGGCTCACTTCCGATGCTTGACGAACGTAGCGGGGGACGAGCCGCACTTCCAACGTGGCGGTCTGGCGAGTCACGTGCGTTGAGTCTCCCTCCGCGCCGCCCTGCGTGCCGGCCCAGCCGGGGTTGCTAGGCAACGGGTAAACTCCGCGGCTCCGAGCCGTTTACCAGGCGCTGGAGCCGGCGCCGCGGCTCAGGTGCCTCCGCAGCGGCCCAGCGGCAGCAGGAGCGGACCGAGGGTAAGGGAGGGCGCGGGGAGGATGTCCGCGGCTGAGGGGAGAGGGGAGAGGGGAGGGGAGGGCCCCGGAGGGTGAGAATCACTGCTGGTGCCAGAAACTCCTCGCAGGGTGTCCTACCGGCCTAGCTCTGCCAGGCAGTGGGTCCCGGGACTAGCGCTTCTAGTGTCCCCCCACCCCATTAATACTCGCGGCTCTCAACGCTCCCCGCTCCCCGAGTCAAAGGACCCAGCAAGTTCTAAACACCTTGCTGCCGGTCGGATCCAGAAGCCATCTGTCTCCTGGAGGGGACCGGAGACCTCTGAAGGGCTTAGAGCTAGCTAAAAGGATGGAAAATGCAGGTTGGGGTTGGGTTGCGGGGAGGCTGGACCCGTGGGGAGGAGAGCTTTCTGCTAAGAATGGAGGGAAAGGAATAATAGTGATTGGGAAGGCGAGCAAGTCCCTAGTGCAAATTCTAGAAGTTGCACAGACCCAAGAAAGAGCCAAAGAAGCCCTCCGCCACCTTCCTCTGTCCTGCCCTCGAAGATCCCGCACTGAACTAACTCCTTGCGCCCTGTTTGGAAAACACATTTTCTCATAAGCCCAGAGAGGTTCTTTCCAGGAATTACTTTGCTCAGGATGACTGAATTAGACGAGTTTTGTCTTTATATTTGGTGAAGGTTCCAGTCTGATTACCCCAGGACACAGGAGATGGTTAATTTTTTCTTTCTTTCTTTCTTTCTTTTTTTTTTTTTTTTTGCTTTTCAGACCCGCACTGGAGGTATATGGAATCTCCCGTGCTAGGGGTTGAATTGGAGCTACAGCCACCAGCCCACACCACAGCCACAGCAACGTGGGATCCAAGCCGATTCTGTGACCTACACCACAGCTCACGGCAACACCGGATCCTTGACCCACTGAGCGAGGCCGGGGATCGAACCTAATCATGGATCCTAGTCAGGTTCATTAACCTCTAAGCCACGAAGGGAACTCCCTCTTTTTCCTTTTATGGTCACACCTGCGGCACATGGAAGTTCCCAGGCTGCAGCTGCCCACCTGTGCCACAGCCACAGCAACACCAAATCTGAGCTGCATCTGTGACCCATGCTGCAGCTTGAGGCAATGCCAGATCCTTAACCTACCGAGCAAGGCCAAGGATCAAACCCGCACCCTCCCAGACACTAGGTCAGATTCTGAACCCACTGAGCCACAACGGGAACTCTGGAGGCGGTTGAATTTTTGACATGCAGATCAGCACATCTCCAGTTGTGTGTGTTCTTATGGATTCGATGCCTGGGGGTCTCAACGTTCCCATGGGTGGGCGAGCTCCACCCCGAACTCCCAGAGGGCAGCGATGCGGCGTCTGCCTCCCTGGAAGCCCCGTTTGCAGACAGCCCTGCTCAGATGGCTGCTGGGGGGCAGCCCAGCCTAGGGGACGTGTCTCCCCAGGGCGGGGAGAGACCTCCCGAGACCCCCAGCTCTGACCTCACCGTTCATCCTCATACCTCGCCGGTTTGTGAAGAAGAGCCCTCTCTGGGTCCTTGAATGAGCTGTCTTCCCATCCCCAGCCAGCCTTTAAATGTCCCCTCTGTCTGCCTCCAGATAGAAAACAATGCCTCTGTTCTCGTGCCTGGCTTGGCCTTGGGAAGCACCAAGAAGGAAAGCAAAGCTGTTAAAAATATGATCGGGGCTAAAGAGGCTATTTTTTTTCTTCCTGGGGTTTCCTCGTGTTCTTAAGACTCCTTGTGTCCCCTAGGAGCTGGCTGTCTCCTAGCAATTGCCTTTTAACAGAGGGAGACAGGCAGCTAGTAATTGCCTGAGACTGGCATTCCTTGGGGGACGGGAACGGGACCGGGGGTGGGCGCGCTGGGCGCAGGTGCAGCCCTGTTGTACTTCAGCATTGTGCTAGCGGAGGGGAAGAAGCTAATTGGATGTGCATTCTTTTTCACAAGATCCTATCTTGTCCATGGCGAATAAACCGTTAGGGGTACCTGCTATACTTTGTGCTTCTGTCCCCGCCCTCTGTTCTCCAAGCCCTTGCTTCTGTCTTTCCCAGGTAGCAGAATTTCCAAACCACAAGAAAGAGCGGAAAATACTGCCCCCTGTGAGTCTGGTTCAAGTCAAGTTTTTCTTGGGGCTTTGGGGCTGGGGGAGGATCGGGAGGTGGGTGGCACTGTCTTCAAGGAACAACATTATGTGGATGCAAAGGGACCTAAGAGTTAACCTCACATGCTTATCACCCTCGTCTCTGGTCCCAGCTGCTCCAGAGCCCAAGGCCACCCAGGCACACGCTTCTAGGCCGTCACACAGCTCTTGGTTCTGTGTCTCAGAGGTCAGCAGCCTGGGCCCACCCATCTGGTTCCTTGAAGCCCTGGAGTTTGGAGGAGGTGGATCTGGTTCTAATATCCATCTACGGTGACTGTGAAACATGCAAATTGCTACAATTTATCCCAAACATTTAGATCAGCATTTGCAGGACGAAGCCTGGAAATCTTTTTTTTTTTTTTGTCTTTTTAGGGCTGCACCTGCAGCACATGGAAGTTTCCAGGCTAAGGGTCAACTTGGAGCTGCAGCTACTGGCCTGTGCCATAGCCGCAGCAACACCAGATCCGAGCCCAGTCTGCAACCTACACTGCAGCTCATGGCAACACCAGATCCTTAACCCATTGAGCAAGACCAGGGATGGAACGAACCCCTGTCTTCATGGATACTAGTCAGGTTCGTTACTGCTGAGCTACGATGGGAACTCCAAGAGCCCTCACTTTAAATCAGTGGTTCTCATGCTTGGCTGCATGCTGGAATTATATGGGTTTTCTTTTTTCTTTTTTCAGTTGTACCCATGGTATGTAGACGTTCCCAGGTCAGGGATCAAACCCATGCCACAGCAGTAACCAGAACCACTGCAGTGACAATGCCGGATCCTTAACTCACTGAGTCACCAGGGAACTCCTATGTGCTTTTTTTTTTTTTAATGCTGCTAAGAAATTATGATTTAGTTAGTTTGCAGTTCAGCCTGAACACTGTGATTTTTATAAAGCCCTCCGGGTGTTTCTAAGGGTGTAGACAAGGTTGAGAATCACTGCTCTAGAGCCAGATGTGTCTGGGTCTTTCTTGGCCGTACTTAGAATTAAGAACTGTGACCTTTGACCCGGTACTTTCCGAACGTCATTTTCTTCATCTGCAGAATGAGAACCGTGATGCCTGTTTTGGGGGGTGGTAGTGGACATGCCGTGAGAGTCCCTGGAACTGCTCTTCGCCGCCCCCCCGGGACCTGGTGGGCTTTAGATATTCTGCATGCAAGTCCTTTATCAGAGATACGATTTGCAAATATTTCCTTCAATTCTGATCTGATACGGCATCAAAAGTATGGCCCCTAAAGGCAAAAGAATGATAAACTGGACTTCGTTAGAATTTTAAAACTTGGAGTTCCCGCTGTGGCGCAGCGGAAATGAATCCAACTAGCAAACATGAGGATGTGAGTTCAATCCCCGGCCTCACTCAGTGGCTTAAGGATCTGGCGTTGCCATGTGCTGTGGTGTAGGTCACAGATGTGGCACAGATCTGGCGTTGCTGTGGCTGTGGCATAGGCCAGCAGCTGCAACTCCGATTAGACCCCTAGCCCGGAAACTTCCATATGCCGAAGCTGTGGCCCTAAAAAAGCAAAATAATAAATTAATAAATAAATAGAATTTTAAAACTTGCATTTCAAAAGACATTGAGAAAACGAAATGAAATCGGTCCCCCTCTAAGGGAGTGATGAGGACTGAATGACTAGTGTTGAGTATGGACTGTTAACTCCGCAAATTATTTTTTCAAAAGCAGAGACAGCGCCTTGGATAACTCCCTTAAGGGAACCACCGCCCCAGGCAGACTGGGACCCGGGAGCCGCCCCTGGTGGGGCGGGTGGGGAGGAGGAGGCGGCCGGGCGGGGCCCCTGGTCGCACAGTGTCCCTCTGTCCCCGCAGCGCCATGGAGATCGTGTACGTGTACGTGAAGAAGCGCAGCGAGTTCGGGAAGCAGTGCAACTTCTCCGACCGCCAGGCGGAGCTGAACATCGACATCCCGCCCAACCCCGAGCTGGCCGAGCAGTTCGTGGAGCGGAACCCCGTGGACAAAGCCATCCAGTGCTCCACCAGCATGTCGGAGCACGAGGTGGGTGCCTGCCCCGGCGCCCCGGCGCCCCAGCCAGCGGAGGCGTGGTCGCCGGACCCGGGAGGTGGGACTCGGTGACTCGATCCCCCCCGGAGCCAGTTAGCGCGGACCGTCGCAGGTGCCGGAAATGTGAGGGCGGAGCCGTCCCGACGCCCTGCACGGTGCCGGGGGTCAGGAGAAGCCCCGGCGCCCGCCGCTGCCTGTACATCGGAATGTTCTCTCTCCTGGAGGCACTGGCCTCACCGCCAAGTCCCTCGCTGGAGTCGTTTTGGGGACTGGGTGCAGCTGGGAGACGTATTCTGCGGGAAAGAGGGATTCCCGCCTCCAGGCACCTGCCCAACTTATGAAAACGGGAGGGTCCCCGCGGAAGTTCTGGTCAGCGGTGCCTCCGGGAAAAGGCGCCTGAGGGTCCCGTTGCTGTCCATACTCCCGGATTTTCCCCGGGTTTTCTGAACGAGTGGATGGACTCCCGATTATGTCAAGGACTCCTGGGAGAAGATTAGGTGGAAGAGGATAACCCAGCTGTCATGTTCCAAAAATCAACTGGTTGTCTAGAACGCTTGGTAGGTGGTTGCAGTAACTCCCAGTTCAAGCAAACCGAGTTTCTTGCTTTCCCAGGGCCAGCCCCTGTCCCCGGGGGCCAGGGCAGTCGTGGGGTAGCCCCCTAAACCAGATGGGGGTCCCCTGCCAGCAGCTCCACCCTGTTGAGACTTTTGGCTCTTGCGAGAACTAGCGTAAAAAGGCAAAGGGGCAGGGTAGTGACCACTGACTGGGTACGGAATCTCCATTTGGAGTGACGAGAAGCTTCCAGAACTGGATAGCAGCCGTGACCGAAAAACATTGTGCGTGTTCTTAATGCCACTAACTTGCACTTTGGAAACGATTCAAATGGGAAATTTATATTATGTGTATTTTACCACAATTTTAAAAGCGAGGGGGAAAATGAAAAGGAGACAAAGACGTAAGTTTAATGGGTAAGCCCGCACCTGTGCTATCCTTTCCACCGCAGAGAGTGGACAAAGCAAACCCGATCTCTTCACTATTTTAACGTATCCATTCCTGCGACCTTGTAAACGGTAGGGTGGAGAAGGATTATTCACCTTTTCCTTTGGGATCTCACAGAACAGGAGGGTGGGCTCCTCGGGCTTTGTAGGATTGAGACCAGGTCGGCAGAACAGGATTTTTCTGTGGCCACTGACATCAGCTGCAGCGCTGCTGACGCCACAGGGTGATGGCGCTGTGGCTCCCTGGCACCACTTGAGGACCAGGAGGTTCCTTGCTGGTGCCCGAAAACACTGTGGCTTTGGCCAGTATCAGGGCCCGGGGACCCAGCAGCCCTGGGACCCTGGCTTGCAGAAGTGGCCGTATGCTTTACACCAGGGTCAGGTGCCTTCTCACCCGTGGCTCCCTGTTTAGGCCAACACGGAGCGCTTTGAGATGGAGACCCGGGGGGTTAACCACATCGAGGGGGGCTGGCCCAAGGACGTGAATCCGCTGGAGCTGGAGCAGACCATCCGCTTCCGGAAGAAAGTGGAAAAGGACGAGAACTATATCAACGCCATCACGCAGCTGGGCTCGGTAAGGCTTGCCGCAGCGCCAGCGCTCAGGGCCCCTGCCGTCGCTCCGCTTCCCCAGCCGCACGGCAAGCTCAGCGGCTGTAGCTCCTCCGGGAAGGACACCAGCTGCCACAGAGACCTTGCTGTCTGGGAGCAGGCAGACAGGTCCACACAGCAGGCGGAAAGAGAAAGGCGGGGGAGGGCCGAGGGCTGAACAGGCTTTAGGAGGAGTCTGAGAAGTGGGAAAACGCTTGGGCAAAGAGAGCCCCCAGGAACCCCACCTTGCAGCTGCTTGCCAATGGGGATCATTCATTCACTCCACACGTTTGGACCAAGCTTCTAATCTCTACCACCTGCAGCAGGGATTGCAAAAATGCAGAAATTCACATACATCCCGTCCCCAAAGAGTTTGTAATCTGCTGGAGTCCAAGGGCGAACACAGAGGTATCGCTGTATATCATAGAAAGAAAGGCTGTTAGGAGGGAGATGCTTTGGCATTTTGCCCCATAAGGAGCCAGAGCTGATTTCCTTGGAATCAGGGAGGTCTTCCTGGAGGAGGTGGCCCTTGAGCTTAAGCTTTCCCTTGTTGGACATTTGGAATCATGTTAGCCTGAGGCAGTGTTTCTTCACCTTTTTTTTTTCACTGTCCCCCAACAAGTCTCTTTAGACGCTTCTCCCACCATGAAAATTTAATATTGTACACATATACTATATACTGTTTGTATGTTGCATGTTTATCTGTGCTTTGCACAAAGAGTAATATTATTTTACCCCCAAGAATCAACTTCCACCGCTTTGGGGGCAGTGTTGCCCCCCCCCCATTGAAAATGCATGGGCCGGAAGGGTGGGAAAAGATCATTGGATATTTCTTGCCTCCCAGACTCCCATCTCAGCCTCGGTCAGGCTTAAAGGACGTCCCTTTACTGCTAAGAACTCCTCACGTGTCCTCCTCAGATCATGGAGCACTGCATCAAGCAGAATAATGCCATTGACATCTACCAGGAGTATTTTGATGACGAGGATGCCGTGGAGGTGACGGAAGAGGCCCCTTCAGCTAAAACCATCAATGTTTTCAGGTACCTCTGCAGCCAGACAGGTGTCTGGCCAGTCTCTGTCGTCTCTATGGGTGGGTGCTCCCAAGGGTGACCCCTTGCCAATCACCCCACGCCGTGGGTACCATGCCCTCTGTGCTCTGAGCTTGATAAGAGGCAGGGCAGTAAAATGCCCGGCAGACAAACGGTTGGTGGAAAGGGAGGACAGGATCTGGGGAAAGACTAAGCAAACACTGACAGTGTTCTCGCCCCGTCCGTAGTCAGTTCACACTGCTGTAATGAAATACCAGAAGTGGGGTGGCTTATATGCAACAGAAACTTCTTTCCTACTGTCCTGGAGCCTGGGAGTCCGAGACAAGGGGGCCAGCAAGGTCAGGTTCTGTGTCTGGTGAGGACTCACTTTCTAATTGATAGACAGCTACCTGCTCACTGTGAACTCACAAAGCAGACGGCGTGAGTGGTCTCTGCACCCTTTTTTTTTTATAAGGGGCGCTAATCCCCTTCATGAGGGCTCCACCCTCGTGACCTAATCACCTCCTGAAAGCCCCACCTCCAGATAGCAGCTCATTGAAGACTGGGTTTCGACATAAGAAATCTAAGAGATCCATGCAACCTGGAGCACAGAGGCTGTAGGATACAGGGGTTCGCTCTGTGCTGTATGTTCCAAGTGTGACATACAGAAGAGCTGCGCTGCCCTAAATATCCCCCGTGTTGATGAAGAAAACAAAGTTATGGTCACCCAAAGGGAAAGGGTGGGTATAAATCAGGAGTTTGGGATCAGCAGATAAAACAGACAAACAGCAAGGATGCTGCATAGCCCGGCAACTATATTCAATATCGTGTAACAACCTGTCATGGAAGAGAATCTGAGCATAACCGAGGCGTTTGGCTGAATATCTGAACTTAACACAACCCTGTAAATCAACTATACCTCAGTTTTTAAAAATCCCCTGTATTTTACCTATTTATCCCTTCCTCCCCCCAAACCCTGAGCAACAACTGATCTTTTTACTGTCTCCATGGCTTTGTCTTTCCCATAATGTCATATTGTTGGAATCATACTGTGTGTAGTCCTTTAAGATGGGTTTCCTTTTTTTTTTTTTTTTTGTCTTTTGTTGTTTTAGGGCCACACCCTCAGCAATTGGAGGTTCCCAGGCTAGAGGTCTAATCCGAGCTACAGCTGCCGGGCTACACCACAGTCACAGCAGCGCAGGATCCGAGCCACGTCTGCGACCTACACTACAGCTCATGGCAACGCTGGATCCTTAACCCACTGAGTGAGGCCAGGGATCGAACCCGCAACCTCATGGTTCCTAGTCGGATTCGTTAACCACTGAGCCATGACGGGAACTCCATAATTTAATATTCATGAGAAACCCAGCCCCAGACTCAAAGCTTTCAGCAAATGAAAGCATCAGACTGAAATTTAATATTTTATTTCCACACTCTTGCTTTTTTATTACTAATTTTTATTTATGGCTGGTGAGGTCGGTTTTCTGATTAAGGGCGTCCTATCATCTTTGTTTATAAAATAAATTTCTTTGGGAGTTCCCACTGTGGTTCAGTGGATTAAGAGCCCGGCTGATATCCACGAGGACGCAGGTTCAATCCCTGGCCCCGCTCGGATCAGCCTAGGATCCAGTCAGTGCTCCTGCAAGCTGTGGTGCGGGCAGCGGCTGCAGCTCAGATTCCACCCCTAGCCTGGGAACTGCCCTAAAAAATAAAATAAAATAAATTTCTCTGAGTGAATGTTGAAATATGTTCGAATTTTTTTAAGGACAAAGGTAGCAAATAGCAAATGTGGGGATCCTGGCACTCCAGTCTTCCGCCCTCTTGCCCTCCCCTAAAGGGATCCCCAGGAAATTAAGCGATCAGCCACACACCTCTCCTGGCACCCCGACGGCAACAGGAAGTTGGCGGTGGCATATTCTTGCTTGAATTTTCAGCGGGCACCTGAGGGCATGAGCAACGAGTCGTACATCTGGGACCTGGGTGAGAAACGGGGGGTCAGCGGGGGGCGGTCCAGTGGCTAGTGACAGCAGGGGGAGGAAGGTAGAAGCCGTGAGGCTCCTGGGGGGCCGTTGCCTCCCGGTGGTGCCCAGGGACCAGGGAGGAAGCCGAGGTGTCAGGCCTTCCCCGTCCCGGTTCGGACACAGCCCAGCGGAGCCGGATCAGAAGCAGGAACTCTTGTCATTCTGAGATCTTAAGTCACTCAGGGCCAGACCCCACGGAGTCCCAGCTCCGAGCCCCTGATGAACGTATCAGGAAGAGTCCCCAGCTGACTGAGAAGGGACCCAAGGGGGAGGAAAGGGGACTCGCCTCGGTACCACCTGTCCTGGCACTTTTCCCCAGTAGGGGGCAGTGTGTCCACTTGTTGACAGTGGTGCTCACTCCAAGGACAGAGCCCGGCAGGTCTGGGGCAGGGGGTAGGCGTCAAGCTCTCAGAAATCCCTCTTTGTTGTGAAAACAAACATTAGCCCTTATTAGCAGGTGCGGCCGCCAAGCTTTACACTCAAGCTCTCACAAGGAGCTCTTACAGCCTCCCTCGGGGGCTGGGCTCTGTCATTATCCCCCAGATGCAGACAGGGAAACTGGTTCCCCCAAGTCCGGGAGAGTCATCTTTACCTAAAACCTTAGAACCCAAACCAGTATTTTATACCAAACCTGGGAAATGGATTAGATTGACACACACACACAGTCTTGATTCCCCAAAATAAAACCAGAGGGCTAGATGCTAGCCACTGAGGACCAGAGGTCGCAGCCTGGAGAAAGCACCCCCCCGCCCCGTAGAAGGGGTTAAACTGTTTGACCCTGACCTTTTCTTTCCAGGTCTGGTAATATATACACGTCTATAGTTGTTGTTGTTGTTTTTCTCCTTTATAGAAAACCCCAACCGGCCAGAAGTTGCCCTAAAGCCGTCTTCTCCTCTTGTCACCTTGGAATACAACCCCAAAGATTCCCACGTGCTCCTGGGAGGTTGCTACAACGGGCAGATCGGTGAGGAGGGCCGCGGGAGCTTAACCAGGAGCCCGCCCAGGTCGCCCCGGGCTCTGAGGCCACTTGGCCCCGGCCGCTGTCCAACCAGAGCCAACCTGCCAGACAGACCCCCTCGCCATGGAGAACAAAGCGGGGCGGGCGCTTCCTGCAGCTGACCGACTCCAGATGTCCAGGCGACACAGGTTTTGCTGAGTATCTCAGCCGTGTCCTCAGTTACAATCTATCGGGACCAAAAAAAAAAAAAAAAAAGGGACAAGCTCCCAGTCTCTCTTGGTAAAGAGGTGAAGTGCTAATAATCAATCAGGAGAAAGGCTAGATCTCCCTTTGTGAGTTTCTTTCCGATCAGAATCAGTCGAGGAACAGAGACTGAAAGCGAATGAGTTTATGCAACAGGAGGAATTTGCCTAGATGGTGCTACTTTCCGGAGCCTTTCCCTGGCGTGGCGGTGCTCCTCTCTCTTGGCCAGACTCCATCCTGAAACTCATCGTCAGTCTCACTTCCCTCTCGCTTCCTCCTCCGGGAAGCCTTCCCCGACCACCCCCGTGTGTCTCCCTCCAGAGTGATCCCAGCACAGGCTGTACTTGCAGGTCCCCTTCCTGCCTCCCAGGAACTGTGTCTGTCCGAGTTCCAGCGGCTTCCCCAGGGCCCCGCGTGCTGCTCAGCCCGTGCCAGGGCATCAACGGAATGCATGAGGCGCGGTTCGGCGGCTGATAGACACTCAGGCTGCTTTGAACCCAGCCCCGATTCTAAAATAACCGCATACCTGCCACACAAGACAAGCAGCATCCTTCTGTCCCGTGCTCCCTGCTTGAAGGAAGGAAGCCTCCGCCCCCATCAGCTCCCCTTCATTTTCTTCCCCACCAGCCTGTTGGGACACCCGGAAGGGCAGCCTGGTGGCAGAGCTGTCCACCATCGAGTTCAGCCACCGAGACCCCGTGTACGGCACCATCTGGCTGCAGTCGAAGACAGGCACCGAATGCTTCTCGGCATCCACGGACGGGCAGGTGCCAACCAGCCGGGCGCGGTGGTGGGGGGAGCGGCAATAGTTCCCTGGGCCCTCATTGAAGTCACCAAAGAATCTTTCCTTCTGTATTTCATTTTTTAAACCTGAGGACCAGGTAACACATGCAACGGAACAGAATCCCAAAGGTACGGAAGGGCAGACGGTAAAACGCCTTCCTCCCACCTCGGCCTCCACGCCTCCCAGTCCCCCTCCCTTTAGGCGGCGCCCACCCCTGGCTTCCTCTTCCATCTGCCTCCAGGGGCAGGGTCTGCATGCAGAAGCAAGGGCATCTGTCTTCGCGCTGTTTCTGCACGCCTTACGCCTTGATCTGCACTTGTTCGTGGAGCGTGACTTGGTGATTTCATGTTTCATAGAGTGCGGCTCCGTGCCTGTCAAAAAGACTTCATAAATTGCCGGCACACTGTAGTTTTTTAAGTGGATTTTAACAATTTGTAGTTAACCAAAAAACCGTAGTGAAGAGTGCATTTTTATGTCGATTTCTGCACAGCCAGGAAGCATATGTTCCTGGCAGTGGGATTTCCGGGTCAAAATATATGTGCATTTTGAAGTCTGCTGTATATTGCCATATAGTGAGGCGCTTTGAAGAATACAGACTCCAGAGCCCCCACCTGAGGTTTTCATCCAGTAGGTGTGGGGCGAGGCCCCAGCATCTGGATTTTAGGAAGCTCGCCCACGGCTCTGATGGTCCGCCAGGCTTGGGACTATGGACCAGAGCAGTGATTCTCAAAGCCTTTTTGATCCCTCGGGCCACTGGTGGCAGTTGTCAGACACCCTTTTGGCCCCAGTGGCTGGCCCCGAGAAAGGTGGAGGGGGTGAGGAAGGCAAACGCCAAGAGAATCAGGGGACCTCGGGTCTCAGAGCTGGCCTCTCAACCCATCAGGTTATGTGGTGGGACATCCGGAAGATGAGCGAGCCCACCGAGGTGGTTGTCATGGACATCACCAGAAAGGGACAGTTGGAGAATGCCTTGGGGGCCATCTCCCTGGAGTTTGAGTCCACTCTGGTGAGCGCCCCTGCCTCTCCCTTTCCTGACTTCCATTGCCGGGGCAGCCAGAGCCAAGGGCAGGCCCGTGGCTAGTGTATCAGATGCTTCTCGCCTTGTGCCCTGGACTGGTCCAGGGTGCGCCGTCCTCCCCCACCCCGGTCCTTCTAGATCTGTGTGTTCTTTACAACAACTTTCCAGCAGGAGGCAGCAGAGTAGAGGAAGGAAACGATTCTAATTCACCCCGGCGTCACCATTTGGCTGGTGGCTGGGTTGATCAGAAGACAAGCTTCCTTCCTGTGGGAAAAGATGAGGTGTTGGAGAAGGAAATGAGGTCAGAGGAGGCTTCTCGGAAAACCAGAGCACGGGCAGAGGGTGGCATTTGGCACCTGAGAAGGAACAGGAAAGAAGTATCAAAGCAGTAAGGTGGGAGTTCCCTTTGTGACTCAGTAGTAATGAACCCAACTGGTATCCACGAAGATGTGGGTTCAATCCCTGGCCAGGGCTAAGGATCCGGCATTGCCATGAGCTGTGGTGTAGGTTGCAGATGTGGCCCGGATCTGGCGTTGCTGTAGCTGTGGCGAAGGCCGGCAACTATAGCTCCGATTCGACTCCTAGCCTGGGAATGTCCATATGCAGCGAGTGTGGCCCTAAAAAGACCAAAAAAAAACCCTGAAAAACAAAAAAAAAACAGTAAAGGAGATGTGTCCAAGGCGGGAAGCTTCTAGAAGCTGCAAACAAAGACTCCCTCCAAAGCAAGAAAACAACCTCCCCAGATGGCTCCTGGCCTGGCTCCTCCCTTGGGGTCGTTCCTGGTTTGCTTCCAGACCATGTGACATCATTCCCAAGCCCTTGGGGGTGGCGTCCCCACCCACGCTGGGGCATGAACGTGGTGGCCTGAGGTGGGAGACCATCCTGCCGCCCCCCCGACCCTGGGCGGGAGGCCACCGTGGGGAGGACTCAGAAAAACGTTCTGTCCTGGAACCAGGGATTTCTAGGCTGAGTGCTGGATGCAGTGACCACGTGGCCACCAGTCCCCACCTTGACCACCCTGTGCGCCAGACCCTTGTAACCGCCTTACATATGTCCTGAGCGTGCATGTCACCCATGACTGTCCTGTGACGCAGTGTGATAATCTCTACTTTCTTTTTTTTTGTTTGCCTTTTGTCGTTTTAGGGCCGCACCTGCGGCATATGGAGGTTCCCGGGCTAGGGGTCGAATCGGAGCCACAGCTGCCGGCCACAGCCACAGCAACTCGGGATCCGAGCTGCATCTGTGACCTACACCACAGCTCATGGCAACGCCGGATCCTTCACCCACTGACCGAGGCCAGGGCTCAAACCCGTGTCTTCATGGATACTAGTTGGGTTCATTAACTGCTGAACCATGCCGGGAACACCTATCCTTTCATATGTTGACGGGCAGGTGGGTTGCTTTCTCTTCTTAGCTGTTGTGAATAAAGATGCTATCAGAGTTCCCTCGTGGCTCAGCAGACTAAGGGTCTGACTTTGTCACTGATGTGGCTCTGGTTACCTCAGTGGCACAGGTTTGATCCCTGCCCTGGGAATTTCCGAATGCTGCAAGCATGGCCAAAAGAAAAAAAAAAGAATGGTATGAACACAGATGTACAACGTAGCCAGGTTTGGCAGGGAATAGTAGCTGGAGGCTGGAGGGGGCTCTTCTAGATTTATTCGATCATTTACTTTATGGATAAACAGACGTTAGGGATCTTTATGGCAAAATACTTACTGGACACAATGATGCTGCATGATGAAGGCTGATAATGAGATTCTCCAGGAACCAGAAGTCAGGGGGGTGCTTCATTACGCGTGGGGGCCCTTGAGCTGCTTCTAAAAAAGAGTGAGATCTGATCAGGCAGAAAGAGTGGAGCAGCTTTGGAGTTCTCTGGCTGCTCAGCAGGTTAAGGATCCAGATGTCACTGCTGTGGCTCAGGGCACTGCTGTGGTGAGGGTTTGATTCCTGGCCAGGGAACTTCTGCATGCTGTGGGCGTGACCAAAAAAGTGGGGGCGGGTCCCTAGAAGTGGGTGGGGCTCAGGCCGAGCAGAGACCTAAACCAAAGGCATTTCCGGCACCTCGTAATGCCCCAGCCCGACCCTCCTGACCCCAGAAGGTGGCTCACCCTGCCAGCTGAACCCTGAGCTGATGTTTCACGGAGCTCCCCTCCACAGCCGACCAAGTTCATGGTGGGCACGGAGCAGGGCATCGTCATCTCCTGCAACCGCAAGGCCAAGACGCAGGCGGAGAAAATCGTGTGCACCTTCTCGGGCCACCACGGCCCCATCTACGCCCTGCAGAGGAACCCGTTTTCGCCGAAGAACTTCCTGACCGTCGGCGACTGGACCGCCCGCATCTGGTCGGAAGACAGCCGGGAGTCGTCCATCATGTGGACCAAGTAAGGGGAGGGCGGGGCATGGAGGGGACAGGGCCCTCCACCCCACCCCCGCCCCAGCCCACAAGCCTCTGTGTGAACCCCCGCAAAATGTAAAAAGCACTTCACAACACACCCAAGCTCCTGCTAGGAAGTGGCTTGATTGGGTTTGAAGGAATAAGCTTCAAACTGCTCAGACTGACAATCATGACAGCCATGGGTTAGTTTTCATAACCTTCCAGGCAGCCCCAGCCAGCCTTCCTCTTCCCGTGGCCTCCCTGGGCTGGGGAACTGAGCTACGTGGAGGCAAAGCCGCTTGCCCCTGGACTCTCAGCTGAAGTGACGAGCAGAGCTGGGGCTTGAACCCAGGAGGCTTGGAGTGAGAATCTGGGCACTTGCCCAGGACAGTCCAGTGGGTCTCCTCTCCTGGGAGGTGGGCGGTGGGGCCGAGGGGGGGCTTGGCAGAGAGCACCCTCCTTGGATCAGAGAGGCTGGGGTGGGGTAGGGGGGCCGGGGCTCAGCTTGTTTGCCCAGAGAGAGGCCTACACCACAGCCACAGCAACGCGGGACCCAAGCCAAGTCTGCGACCTACACCACAGCTCATGGCCACACCGGATCCTTAACCTACTGAGCGAGGCCAGGGATCGAACCTGCATCCTCATGGATGCTAGTCGGATTCTTAACCTGTTGAGCCATGGTGGAACTCCTGCATCATTATGTTTATTGTAGTCATTCTCGTTTTGAGCATTTTTGTGTTCTAAGGAGGATAGTGGCGTTTACAAGAGGACACATCACAAAATATTCTTTAGAAGAAATTTCTGCTGCAAAGCACCGCACTCTGTAATATAGTCATGGCAATATTCATTTTCCGCTGCTGTCAGTCTAGCAGCCTGATCTTTTTCCAGCTCTACCATCCAGTTGAACGTGAGAGAAACCTAGGAGTTATTCTCACCTTGCTCACCTCACTGTCTGTATCTAAGTCCCGACAGTTTCATTTGACATACACATAAAATATACATTATATATAATAAAACGTAATATATAATATAAACATATATAATCAATATTGTATATTTATATAACAAATATACAATAAAACCACTTCATTGAGATAGAATTGATTTGAAAAGCTGTGCATACTGAATGCAAACAGCTTTATAAGTTTGGGGGTAAGTACGCACCTGTGAAACCAGCACCATTGTCAAGGCCATAAACATAACCATCACCGCCCTCCCACGCCCTTTATTATAATGATGACTTTGTGTGTGTTGAGGGCGTGAGAATACTTAACGCAGGATCTGCCCTCGGGAGTTCGCTTGTGATGCAGCAGGTTAAAGATCCCGCGTCATCACCGCAGTGGCTCAGGTTCCGCTGTGGTGCAGGTTTGATCCCTGACCTGGGAATTTCCACAGGCTGCGGGCATGGCCAAAAAAAAAGAGAGAGAGATCTGTCCTCTTAGCAAATTTCAAGTATTATTCATCTTGAATAATTAAAACTTTGTACCCTTTTCATCATCTCACCGTTTCTCCACCCTCCCCCCCAGCCGCCAGGGCCTAGCAACCACGTTTCCACTCTCTGCTGGTAAGGGTTTGACATTTTTATTTTATTTTAATTTTTTTCAGAAAGTGTTTTTTTTTTGTTGGTTTGACATTTTTAGATTCTACGTATAAGTGAGATCATGGTCTGTCCGTGGCTGACTTGTTTCCCTTAGCATAGTGTTCTCCAGGTCCATCCATGTTGTGGTAAATGGCAGGATTGCCGTCTTTTTCCAGGCTGTATAATATTCCACAGCATACCACATTTCTTTTATCCGTTGATGGCCATTTAGGTTGTTTCCGTAGCTTGGCTGTTGTGAGTAGTGCTGCACTGAACACGGGAGGACAGGTGTCTCTTCAAGATCCTGATTTCAGTTCCTTTGGATAAAGACCCAGAATTGGGACTGAGGCACCTCCATACTGTTCTCCATAGTGGCTGCACCAATTTACATCCCCTCCAGCAGTGCACAAGGGATCCCTTTTCTCCACACCTTCACCAAGACTCATCTTTTGTTTTTTTTTGCTAATAATTTAACCATCCTGACAGGTGTCAGGTGACATCTCGCTGTGGGACCTGCATCCCTACCAACCACAGCAGTCCCTGACAGGTGGCACCTGGCTCCCCGCAGGTACCACATGGCTTATCTCACTGATGGCGCCTGGAGCCCTGTAAGGCCGGCGGTTTTTTTCACCACCAAGATGGACGGGACCCTGGACATCTGGGACTTTGTGTTCAAGCAGTGTGACCCCGCCCTCAGCCTGAAGGTCATGTACAGACACACCCCTCCCTGTGCATCCAGGCCCTCAGACCTCAGTGACACAGCAGAATCGCCTGCGGGGGGAATTAACCAAGGAAAACAGAGGCCTGGCCTCCCCTCCCACCAGGCCTGTTCCCTCAGAAGCCTGGGCTCAGGCTCCCGGCAGCTGACCCTTCCAGCCTGAGCTAATGTTATCCTGTCAGCAAGGCCAGGGCAGAGGCCTGCAGGCTAAGACCATGGGAAAGCATAGGGGGAGTTCCCACTGCAGCTCAGCAAGAAACTGACTAGTATCCTTGAGGATGTGGGTTCAGTCCCTGGCCTCAATCAGTGGGTCAAGGATCCGGCATTGCTGCAAGCTTCACCACAGGTCACAGAAGTGGCTCAGATCTGGTATGTTGCTGTAGCTGTAGCATAGGCTGGTAGCTGCTGCTCCAATTCGACCCCTAGCCTGGGAATGTCCATAGGCCACAGACGTGGCCCTAAAAGAAAAAAGAAAAGAAAAACATAGGGTTTGGGCAATCGCAGAATGCAAGTGGGGCTGGGAGTTCCCTGGCGGCTCAGTGGGTTAAGGATCTGATGTTGTCCCTGCTATTGCTCGGGTTCGATTCCTGGCCCAGGGACTTCTGCATGCCGCAGGTGTAGCTAAAAAAAGGGGAAAAAAAGAAAAAGAAAATGGGGCTGGACCGAAGGCGGGTGGGGTAAGGTAGGGATGAGGCTGGGGGTGAAGTGTCTCGCAGCCCATCTTAAGTGTGAACTCTGGGAGCTCCCACTGTGGCACAGTAGGTTAATGAGCCAGCTTGTCTCTGTGAGGTTGCTGGTTCGATCCCCAGCCCCCCGCACAGTGGGTTAAGGATCCAGCATTGCCGCAGCTGTGGTGTGCATGGGTCACGATTGTGGCTTGGATTCGATCACTGGCCCTGGGGGCTTCCATATGCCAAAGACATGCAAAGAAAAAAAAAAAACCAAACAAACAAATGAAGTGTGAACTCTGTCCTGAGGGTTGAGAGTGGGGTCCTCTTGGCCAGGGGAGTCACTGAGGATGTTTTAAACGGGCTGCTCATCTCAGCCGCCCGAGGAGCCAGGTAATCAGACCGAGAAAGGCTGACCGTGCTCCTCCCTCCTCCCCGCCCGGCCCCGCCCCGCGCCTCCAGCAGGTGTGTGACGAGGCCCTCTTCAGCCTCCGGGTGCAGGACAACGGGTGCCTCATCGCCTGTGGTTCCCAGCTGGGGACAGCGACGCTGCTGGAGGTCTCCTCCGGGCTGTGCACCCTCCAGAGGAACGAGAAGAACACGGCTTCCTCGGTACCCGCGGGGCCCGGGGTGGGGGGCGCGCACGCCGGCTCCTGTCCTGACCCGGCCCCCTCCTGGCCAAGCAGGGCCGTCAGAGAAGGACCGATGCTCCTCTCTGTCACCTCCTGGGAAGTGGGTGGACATTTGGGGACAGGCAGCCTAGTGTCCTGAAATGAGCACAAGAGATGGGTATTAGGAGTGTCTGAATCTGTGCTGACTTCACCACCCAGGAGCCGAGTGGCCCCGGCGAGTCACTCAGCCTCTCCAGGCCTCAGTCTTTGAGCTGCAAATCAAAGTGGTTTGACCGGGTCCATGTGTCTGGTGTCAAACAATATATACTTTTCTTTGCAGCAGAACCTGCTGCGTAGAGACGTAGCAGGATGCCGGTGGAGAAGCCAGCTGGAAGGGAACGGCCCTGGGGGAGGGACGCTGGGGGGCTGAGATCGGTTACCCTGCCAGGGAGCTCTGGAGATGCCCCCGTGGGTGCCGAGGCCCTGGGGGACCCTCCTGGCTCTGCCTGAGATGATGTCCCATCACTGAGCTGGTCCTCCACGGGCCCAGGGCCGCCCTGTTGCGCAACCGTAGAGGGCGTTCTTCACGCCTGTGTCCATGTTCTTGGACCTCCTTGGAACCGAGTGCCTTGGCTTCTCCTGCTCCCGCCTTCTGGTCCCAATGCTTAGCCTTTCTTTTTGTTTTTTGTTTTTTTGTGTGTCTTTTTGCCTTATCTAGGGCCGCACTCGTGGCATATGGAGGTTCCCAGGCTAGGGGTCTAACAGGAGCTGTAGCCGCCGGCCTTCGCCACAGCCACAGCAACGCGGGATCCGAGCCGCGTCTGCAACCTACACCACAGCTCACGGCAACGCCGGATCCTTAACCCACTGAGCAAGGCCAGGGATCGAACCTCATGGTTCCTAGTCGGATTCGTTAACCACTGAGCCATGATGGGAACTCCTAGCCTTTCTTGCCAGTAGCCCTGGGTGCAGACCTCCGTGGGGGCCGCGCTGGGTAGGGCGAGCCTGGCCCGTCTCGCCCCATGGCCTCTCTCCCCCTGGGTGCCCCAGATATTTGAGCGTGAGACTCGGCGGGAGAAGATCCTGGAGGCCAGGCACCGCGAGATGCGGCTGAAGGAGAAGGGCAAGGCAGAGGGCCGGGACGATGACCCGAGGGAGGAGCAGCCCGCCTTGAACCTGGAGGAGCTAGTCTCCAAGGCCGAGGAGGAGTTCTTTGACGTCATCTTCACGGAGCTGAAGAGGAAGGAGGCTGAAGCCACCAAGAAGAAGCCCAAGGTTGCAGGGGCCTCCAGCGGAGTCGGGGGCGGGGCGGGGGGGGGGGGCCGTCTGGGGGGG
>PVHT021183560.1:243023-338568 GCA_004024745.2 Catagonus wagneri | reverse complement strand
GCACCCGCGGCATATGGAGGTTCCCAGGCTAGGAGTCTAACAGGAGCTATAGCTGCCGGCCTTCACCACAGCCACAGCAACGCGGGATCCGAGCCACGTCTGCGACCTACACCACAGCTCACGGCAACGCCGGATCCTTAACCCACTGAGCAAGGCCAGGGATCGAACCCATAACCTCATGGTTCTCAGTTGGATTCGTTAACCACTGAGCCACGATGGGAACTCCTTCCTCGAGGAATCTTAAGTCTCCAAACAGACATCAGGCTCCTTGAGTGCAAGAGCCATGCCCCTGGCTGCTCGGAATCCTCGCCCCCCCCTCAATGGTGGGCAACTTGAACTTGCACGTGACCAACTGAATGAGGACCCAAGGGTATATGAATTACCAGAGAGAGAGCCTGGGAGGCCCGGGGAGGAGGCGGGTGTGGGATCCCCGGCGACCCCGCCTGGGGTCGGGGGGAGGCCCTCAGCGCCTCTCTCCATTGCCCCGCCTCCAAAGCACCCTTGTGTTGTAGCATCTGAGCTGGTCACTTGACTTGTTGGTCCCTTAATTTCCACGTTGAAGGCAGTGTCTGGTCACCTTCCAGGCCCTCTTCTGCACCAGGGGATAGAGGGGGAAAAAAAGACCTGGTCCGTCTGGACCATTGCTTTTAGGGGCCCACAGTTAAGATGCTAAGATGTGAAAGAATGAGAGCACAGCACAGAAGGGAAAAGAACGAGGGAGTGGGGGCAGCACCTGCTCTTGTAAGTAAGACCGTCTCCCTAATTAGGGGAGGAAGGAAAACATGGGGCCTCTAGTTCAAAAGTATTGAAGAGTTCCCTGGTGGCTCCGTGGGTTAAGGATCCGGCGTCGTTACTGCTGTGGCTCTGGTTACTGTTGTGGTGCGGGTTTGATCCCTAAGCCTGGGAACTTCTGCATGCAGTGGATGAAGCCAAAAAAAAAAAAAGTTTTGAGAAGTTCCAGACAAGGTGGTAGAAAGTTAAAGCAAGTGTGTGGGGCCCTGGACAGCACGGGCGGTGTGACCGCACAGGGCGCCCCGCCATAAAGCCAGCCCAGCCAGTGTGGGGAGCTGAGTGGCAAGTTCTCAGGCCTAAGGGGGGGATGGGGACCAAAGGGGGTGAGCACACAAAAGAGATGATTGACTCCCTCTTGTGACTGCTCCCCACTTCTGCCTCTGACAGGCTGTGATTTCCTCGGGTGCATTTTGCATGTGGAAATACTTGGATCTGAGCAGCTGTATTCGCACGCCATCCACGGGGTACAAGTAGGGCCGAGGCGAGGCCGGAGTCCCCACTTTCTCACCCGTAGCCCCGGGCTCCTCCCTCCCATCACCCCTGAGCCCCCCAGCCCTCCAGACGGCAACACTGACAAATTGCACTGTGACCACAGACTCCGTGCCTGGGGCTGGGGTCCCCAAATGTGCTCCCACAGAACTTGGCCACTGCAGATGAAGAAGCTGATGGTTAGAAAGGGCTAAGCTTCCCCGGGACCTGGCCCGCTCCCTCTTCTGCCCACCACACGCTTCCTGCCAGTCTCTGAGTCTCTGCCATTGGCCAGAAATCCTGATGTCAGAGCTGAGAAAGCATAGCTTGGTCCTTACACTCTTTTTTTTTCTTTTTTAGGGCCACATGTGCGGCATATGGAAGTTTCCATGCTAAGGGTCGAATCAGAGCTGTAGCCGCCGGCCTACACCGCAGCCACAGCCACGCGGGATCCGAGCCTCAACTTCGACCTAAGCTGTGGCTGGTGGCAATGCTGGATCCTTAACCCACTGAGCAAAGCCAGCGATTGAACCCACATCCTCCTGAGTACTAGTTGGGTTCATTACCGCCAAGCCACAACAGGAACTCCGCACTCATTATTTCTAATCCCAGACACAGCCCTGCAAGAAATCATGCCCCCTTTCCAGGGCAGGGGACCAAGGAGACTCAGGAGGAACCAGCCCGAGGTCGCCCGGGCAGCAGGCGGCAGACGCCCGAGGCCGGCTGGGCTGAGCTCCCTCTAGCCCTCGTGGGGTGGGCAGCATGGTCTCCTGAGCACTCAGCGACCCGGGTTCAAGGGGTTGACTTCCTGTGTGCAGGGAAGCCCCCCCCCCCCGCCCCAACCTGACCAACAATTCTGTGTTGTCTTTCCGTAGCAGAGGCGACCAAGTCTGGAGACAGATGAGGAGGTGGAGGGAGAGGACGGAGGGGAAGAAGAAAGAGACGAAAGGGAGGAAGAAAGAGACGAAAGGGAGGAAGCAAGGGGCGGTGAAGAGAGCCCGACCTTGGAAGGTCAGCCTTGACCACAGCCCAAAGCCCCGCAGCGCCTCTGTTTCTCTGCACAGCCTTGCTTTTGCGAGCGGCGGGCTGAGCGCCTCCCTTAAAAGGGTCTCTGGGGGGAGGGCGGGGGGAGCAAAGGGGCTCAGAGCCAGCCCCCACGCCCCACAAATCCCTGCCCCCCCCCCCCCCGATCGCGCGCTGAGCCATCCTCATCCAGAGACCCCTCGGAGGGAGGGGAGGGGCAGGGCTCCTCCTGGGAGCTGGTCCCCTCGTCTCAGCCGCGCCCCAGCTGACCTCACCCACGTCACCTGGCCCTGCCCGGTCCCTTGCATTCTTCCTGACAAGTGTGCAAAGCCTCCTCGGGGCTGGCCACAGCCATGGCCGGGCCTCGGGAAGGCCTGCGGTGGAAAGAGGGGTCTCTCCTCCCTCACTGATCCTCCCCACTCGCGTACGACCCGGGGGCAGAAGGGCCGTCCACCTCCAAGCTTTCCAGGCAATGTCCCGGGGAGTGTCTGCCTCCCAGAGGGTCAGAGTCGGTGGAGGAAAGGAGCCTGGTCGCTCTTATGCGCCGCGAGCTGTCTGCTGTCTTCATTCTCCTAAGATTAAATTAGTGACAACAGTGCTAATGGTTAGTGCTTATTATGCGCTGTTCTCGTGGTACCTCGTGTCGTTCTGTTGATGAACAGGACCGTCCCTGGAAGGTTCGTGCTCTGATCACCCCTCCCTGAAAGAGGAAGAAACAGGTTCCAGGTCCCAAGAGAGGTGGGGGCACCTGCCCGGGTCACGGGGCTCGTGAGGGGCGGGACCGGGACCGGAGCCCCGGCGGCTCGCTCCCGACCCTGCACAGCGGTCAGCTGTGGGCCGGGCGCAGTGCGGGCCCACGGGGGCTCCAGCACAGGCAGTGGGCTGCCCTGAAAACCCGGCAACGCAGAGCGTCCGGTGACCAGAAACGTAGGTAGGGCGTGAGGACAGTTCGGAGGTAGCTTTGCACCAGGAAAAGCCCTGACCTCCATTTGTTCTGTGCGTGTCAGGTGATTCGGGTGGTGACCAAAAGTGCCCTTTAAAAAAATGCCTGGGGAGTTCCCATTGTGGCTCAGCAGAAACGAACCGACTAGGAACCATGAGGTTGTGGGTTTGATCCCTGGCCTCGCTCGGTGGGTTAAGGCTACTGTGCTGCCATGAACTGTGGTGTAGGTCGCAGATGTGGCTTGGATCTGGCATTGCTGTGGCTGTGGTGTAGACTGGCAGCTGTAGCTCGGATTCAACCCCTAGCCTGAGAACCTACACATGCCTCGGATACGGCCCTAAAAAGCAAAAAAGAAATTAATTAATTATAAAATATTAAAAAGTAAATAAAAATTTTAAAAAATGCCTGGTTGGAGTTCCCACTGTGGCACAGTAGGTTAAGAACCCAACTGTAGTGGTTCAGGTGGCTGCCGAGGCGCAGGTTCCATTCCCAGCCTGGCTCAGTGGGTTAAGGATCCGGTGCTGCCACTGCGGCTCAGATTCAATCCCTGGCCTGGGAACTTCCATATGCGGCAAGTGCAGCCATCAAACAAACAAACAAGCAAACGAAATACCTGTGTTAGAAATCTTATTGTAGAAGAACCCAGGATCAGCCACTTCCCACAGGAAAAAATAAAATCCAGCAGCCACTGTGGCTAGACCTTCATAAAACAATCACCTCGGGACACATTTATTGAGCACTCGATGTTTGCAAGAGCCCCAGGAGTGATGTCGCCATCTTCAAGCCCTGGGTCACACTGTGACTGGTGAGACACCGAGAGACGGAGTTGCTTGAGTCGCTTGGGAGCAGGTGGCACAGCTGGGATCTCGAAGCCCAGTCCGGCCCCAGAGCTGACGCCCACATGCACCCTGCTCCTGGTGTCCCAGCCCTGCTCTGTACCATCTCCTGTGACAGGCCGATCACTGCGGGAGGACCCAGGAGCCCCAGAACTGCCCCAAGAACAGTGCTTTCCACTGGGGGTGATTTTGCAGCTCATGGGACGCTTGGCAATGCCTGGGAAGATGTCAGATTGACGTTAACTGCTGGAGGTGCTGTTGGCACAGCTCCCCATTGCATCAGCCCCGGGCACGCTGGGCGGAGATGCCGGGTCTGTGAGCTCCAACAGAGAACCGCTTCTGCTGTACTAGAATTTGGGCCTTTGGTTGTGCTGGCAAGAGTGGGCCGCCGCTGGGGCCTCAAGCCCTTTGCTGTGGCACAGAGGGTGCCACTGTGCCGGGTGGCATTTGAGGAATGGGCGTGGGAGAGGAGGGGGAGGTCCCCACCGACACGGCGGGGCCAAGGGTGACGCGAGTCTGTGAATGCCATGCCCGTCGCAGCCCACGCTCACCCATGACCGCCCCCTCCTCGTTGACCAGCCTCCTCCGAAGCCTGTTGCTTCGTCTTTCCCAGGCGGGAGCAAAACAAAAGCCAAAGCCATCATGCATCCAGATGCCGCTGGACAGACCCAGCTGGTGGGCGTGGAATGTGCAATGTGGATGACGGGCCTGGGTGTGTGGACACATCCGATCGGGGTCAGAAAGCGACCCAAGCATCCACAGCACAGTTGGGGTCCCTCCGGTCCATACCCGCCGGGGGAGGGTGTGCTCCTCTTGGGCCTGTCCCACCCGGCCGGCTGCATTAACGTGCCACTTACCAATGATGCTTTAGTTGCAGCCATGACAGCCCAAAGGACTGTGGGGAGTCACTGTCCCGTTGTCCCCCTTTTTTTTTTTTAGGGCTAGACCCGATTCATATGGAAATACCCAGCTAGGGGTCGAATCAGAGCTGCAGCTCACAGTAATGCTGGATCCTTAAACCACTGACTGGGGCCAGGGCTCAAACCCGCGTCCTCACGGACACAAGTCGGGTTCTTAACCCGTTGAGCCACAGTGTAACTCCTGTCCCACTTTCCCTTGTGTGGCAGCTGGGTCCTGCGGGCCCTGGGACAGGAGTTGCCCTTTGTTAGAAACAAAATTAGGTGCTCCTCGGGGTCCAGAGGCCTCGGGGGTGGCACTGAGCCCCCCAGGAGAGGCAAATGTGGCCTCTAGGAGACCAGCAGGGTCAGATCAGCACGCTTTTTGGCTCTTCTCTTGCTCCCAGAACCAGAAGGCCCGGGGGCCAGCCCCTGGGTGCAAAGGGCCTGGCGGTTATCCTTGGAGTGAAACGGGTTGGATGGAAGCCATTTTTATGGGGCTCAGAGGCAGCTGATTTCGCTCAGCCTCGTGCGAGGCACCGGCCACGGCACAGCAAACAGGCCAGATGCAGGCCCTGCTCTTCGGGAGCTGGCGCACTAGTGCGAGGAGCAGAATATCTGACAGATGCACAGATATTTGTGTAGAATGATGGTTGTGCAAAGTGCTGGGGTCTGCGAGATTGATAATAGGAAGAACTAACTTAGACAGTAAGGGGGGACATGGGGCCAGCAGGGAGGCCTCCATGAAAAAGGGCCAATGAACTTTCCAGAACTCAAAAAGGCCAGAAAAGGTGGTGGGGATGTATGTTTTGAAGGCAGACAAATAAATGGAAGATGAGCCTCCAGAACAATCAGGCAGGGGAATTAATTCCCAGTGTGGCTCAGCAGGTTAAGAACCCGACATAGTTGTCTGTGAGGAGGCGAGTTCCACCCCTGGCCTCGCTCAGTGGGTTAAGGTTCTGGCTGGCAGCTGCAGCTCCGATTCGACCCCAACCAGAGAACTTCCATATGCTACGGAAGAAAGACTTCTCTCAAGGACTGCGGTGCCACCGACTCAGGAGTCAAGCGAAGGGCATTTGACAATAGAGAAGATTTTGTGATGAGTCAGAATCCAAGTAAGATGGGCTGGGACCACCTGTTTAGAAGCACCTCCTATTTAGACCTCCACGGGCCACGCTGGGTGGGGTGTATTCATGTGGAGGAACAGAAAAGAGAGAGAAAAATAGCTGTAGGATAAGTGTCCAGAGGCCCCCGTGCTGTCCCAAACAGAGCAGACCCTGGAGTCCGAAATGCCAGCCCGGAGAGGGTTTTCGATCCAAATGATACATCTTCAGACTTCCCTGCGCCTCCTTGCAGCTCGCCTGTTTGCAGACAAGCCAGCGTCCAGGTACAGCCCCCGGGGGCAGCCTGGGCCAGTGAACAGGACAAACCCTTAGAAGCCCCTGCAGGAATGTTTGGTTTCCATTGAACTTCACTTGGTTTATCTGTTTATCAAATCCAAGGGCGGGGGCTGCTTCCTGCCATGGCTTATTAATGACTATACCTAACACATGCTCCTTGGGGGCAGCCGGGGAAGCCAGTCCCAGAGCCCAGGCTGGCATCACGCTCTGCCTCGGGGTGTGTGCCAGGCCGTCTGAGACAGTCCCCGGGGGATGAGCGGCTTCTTAAAAGGGAAGTGATCCCACGGGACTCCCCTCGCCCAGTCCTGGCAGGGGGGCTGCCTGGTTCAGCTTCAGGGGGGGCCAAAGACAAGAAAGATGGACGAACAGAAGCAGGCTGAGCTCCAGCATCACCCAGGAAACTAAGGCGCAGAGCAGAGACAGAAAAGACTGGCTCCAGGTGGTTTAGCAAGTTGGATGCTAAACTGGGACCAGAATCCTGTTTTCCCCCGGGGCCCTCCCTAGGCCAGGAATCTTTCCACTGTGTAGCTGCTGTTAATCTCCCCAAGAATGGGGACCACCGCGTTTGACGACACCTCTTGCCCAGTACTGTGGCTCTTACAGCAGGCAGGGGGCCAGAAGGCACTCAGACCCAGCCGTCTTGACCTAGATTCTGGGTGTACCCAGAAGGTTTTGTTTGCTAGTGGGGCACATTGAGGCGGGCTCTCTTCTGTGACACAACCCGAGTAATACAGGTGCTCCCCTGCACGCTCGGGTGGGCAGCCCGGGCCCAAGGACAACTCTTTACCTCCTCTGTCATCGGACACGGGTTGAAGACAACACGCCAGAGACACGAGCCACAGCCACGATGCACGCAGCGCCCATGGAAACACAGGGCTGCCCGCCGCCGCCCTGGAGACGCTGAGCTCAGACAAGACAGGCGGGCAGACAGGGAGCCGGGGCGCGTGGCCCCCGCGGAAGGAAGCTCGGCTGTCCTTCGAGTCGCGCGGCCGGACGGGCGCCCCCTGGAGGGCGGTGCGAGGGGCGCCGGGGCGCGAGCCGCGGGGCGCGGGGAGGGGGAGCCCAGAGCTACTAAACGGACGGACGCGGCGGGGCTCGGCGGACGCGGGGCCGCGCCGCGGGCCGGAGGTTCGCACGGGCGGACGCTCGCCGGGAGCTCGGCGCGGGCTCGGGGGCCTTCTCGGCGGAGGCGGCCGGCCTGGGGCCGCGGCGCGGGAGGCGCGGGGGCGCGGGAGGCGGGAGGCGCCGTCGGGCCCTCCCCTGGCCCCGCCTCCGGGTCGGCGCCGTCGGCCGCGGGCGCGTTGTTGGTGTCGGGTTGTCAGGCAGCCGGCGGCGCAGGCGAGGCTGCGAGGGACCCGGCGGCGGCGGTGGGGGTGCGGCTCGGCCATGCGCGCTGTCGCGGCCTGAGCCCTTCCACCAGCCGCAAGCATGAAGGACAGCGCGGACTCCAAGGACCAGCAACTCATGGTGAGACCCCCTCAGCCTCCTCCTCCTCCTCGACGCCATCCCTGCGCCGCCCCCCCGGAACCCAGACTCTCCGTCGTCGGCCTCTGCACTGTACTGTGTGCCCCCCCTCAGCATCCGGGCTGCGACTGTCCAGAGCGACTTTCCCCAAGTCGTGGACGTGAGGAAGGAAGGCACCGCGGCCCTCCTGCTAAGGCCTGAAAAGTTAGCCTGGCTTCAGCCCCGCTCCCCCTTTCCACCCTCCCACCAGGGGACCCGGACGTCCACCTGTGCAGATGGGCCTTTGGGACAAGACTGCTCTCTGATCCGATCAGAAAAGCCAGGGGCAGGGTGGGCTCGACTTACCCTCCCTGGGAAGAAAGATGGGAGTTTCCTCGTTCAGGCGTTTAAAGGGTTTGGGGATCACAGGTAGAGACGGACAATAGCACCCCCCCCCCACCTGCCAGAGGAGCTGGCACAGGGCTGCCGGTGGCTGGTTCATTGGGTTGGAGCACAGAGGCTGTCCCAGTCAGGACTCTAAATATTTCAGAAAAGTTCTGGCAGCAACCAAGATTCGACAAAGACAGATTTCCTTTTTCCTTCCTTCCTTCCTTCCTTCCTTCCTTCCTTCCTTCCTTCCTTCCTCTCTTTCTCTCTTTCTCTCTTTCTCTCTCTCTCTCTCTCTTTCTCCCTTTCTTTCTTTCTTTCTTTCCTTCCTTCCTTCCTTCCTTTTGCTTTTTAGGGCCACACCCGCAGCATATGGAGGTTCCCAGGCTAGGGGTCTAATCAGAGCTGTAGCTACCGGCCTACACCACAGCCACAGCAACGCGGGATCCAAGCCGCGTCTGCAACCTACACCGCAGTTCACGGCAACGCCAGATCCTTAACCCACTGAGCCAAGTGCCTCTGAGAGTGAGAGCTTCTCACACGGCGGGAGGGCCCATTATTGAAACCCATACACCCGGCATGTATTTCCCCTTGATGCAGAAGCAGCAGCTCCTGAGAAGCAGTAAGATTCTGCCCAGGTAACTCTCTCTGATGATTTGTGATGGAACACGCTGGAGGACAGTGTGATACAAAGAATATATATATATACACATATGGGTCACTTTGCTGTACAGCAGAAATTAATAGAACATTGTTAATCCACTTCTAATAAAATTTTTTTTTTAAAAAAGAAAGAGTTCGATGTCCTTTGGGAGGAGACTCATGCCCAGAATGAAGATTTCCCCCACCCCTTGCTGGCTGGAGAACAGGCGGAGAAGGGAGACCCCGATGTCACTGTCCTTAGGAGGGAGCATGGTCACAGGTTGTCAGCATAAGGAGGGGACATCCTCTGCCCCCCACCGTCACCCACCAGCCATGTGCAGCGCATCATTCACACACGCACAGACTGTTTGTTCCGGTGCCAAGGGCTCCAACATCAAAGCCCAGGGGAGCTGCAGGTGCTTAATTTGGCCGTGTGACTGATGCAGCCGGGAGGAGCAGACAGCTCTCTCCCCTGGGGCTCTCCTCGGGGCACAGGCTCCTGGGAAACTCATAGACTCAGACGCAGCCCTCTCCCTGTGGACCTGGTGCCCTCGACCTAGATAGTAGCCTTGAACCACTGAGGTTTCCTTAAGATGTAGCAGGCTAGGAGTTTCCGCTGTGGCTCAACAGGTTAAGAGCCTGACTAGTATCCATGAGGATGCGAGTTCCATCCCTGGCTCCGCTCACTGAATTAAGGCTCGGGTGAGCTGCGGTGTCGGCCCCAGACGCGGCTCAGATCTGGTGTTGCTGTGGCTGTGGTGTAGGCTGGCAGCTGCGGCTCTGATTCAGCCCCCAGCCTGGGAACCTCCATATGCCGCGGGTGCGGCCCTAAAACGGAAAAAAAAAAAACGGTGAACCAGGCTTGGATGGCAGGTCAGAGAAGAAACTATGGGGCTTGTCGGAGGGAGGAATCCTGGGGTCCGCTCATCCTTCTCTCTGCGGCCCGGAACAACCCTCTCCGTCTGACCCAGGGCTTGGCCTTCCCTCCCAGGTGGCGCTCCGGGTCCGGCCCATCAGCGTGGCGGAGCTGGAGGAAGGAGCCACCCTCATTGCCCATAAAGTAGACGAACAGGTAAGCGGGGCTGTGCGGAGGTCTGCTCATACCTGGGGGCAGGTGCCTGCGGAGGGGGCGGAGGGGAACGGCCATTCCTGAACGCTCTGCGCTCCGGGCTGCGCTGCTCATTCCATCATCAGGAAACCATGGCCCTTCTTGCAGGAAGCCTCCCTAGATTGATCCAAGGAGAGCTAAAAGCTTCCCTAGCCTGGAAGAGGGAGCCCTGAGCCCCTCCATCCAGCCCTGAAAAAATTCACGTACCTTCCATGAACCCATGACTTGACTTCCCCACCTTAACGTGTCTGCCCCCCGTAGAGCACGTGTTCTGAGGGTCTGGGGCTAACTCACCTCTAGATGGTTCGTGTGTTGCAAAGTCTTTGTATGTCTGTTTGCTCTCTCGGTCCTCCTGTCACCGCGATGAGCTGGGCAGGGCAAACCCCATCTCCGTTTGCACAGGAGACAATAAATATCAAGTACCCACAACACGCCGGGGGCAGTGCTGGGAGCCAGGAAACTAAGGGGTGCACAGAAAAGCCCATCCTCCCTCTGTTGCCAGTGCAGGGAGACCAGACTTTAACGAAAGAATTGAAATGCAAACCTATGTGTTTAGTAGCCAACCAGGGCTGCAAAGAAATGCGTGGTGCTATGAGAGCAAAAGGGAACTTGACCTTGTCCCGGAGGTCAGGGAGGGCTTCCTTGAGAAAAGATGCTTGAGCTGAAAGAGGATGAAGAAGAGGTGGTTCAGAGGGTGCTGGCGGAGACGTTTCAACCAGAGGGACTTGCATGTGCAAAGGCCCTGTGGTGAGAGGGCTAGTGAGGCACTTGGGTGACTCGGAACAGGCCCGTGTGGCTCAAGCAGGAGAGAGAACGGGGGAGAGGTGTGGGTGAGGCCGGAAGTGTGGGAGGAGCCAGGCCATACACTGAAAACCGCGGCCAGGGTGTCTGGGTGGGCATTTCAGCCCTACAGGTGTGGGGTGGGGCTGGGCCCGGGGGCAGGCTTGGTGCCTGGGGAAGAAGCGTCCTATGGGGAGTCCGAGAGCCATCACTTGCCTCCGCTCAGTGGCTGCTGCCGCCGGCTTCTCCCCAGCCCGGGGCTCTCGCAGGTGGCAGGATGTGCTGGGGCGGGGAGGGGTCACAGGAGTCGGGGTGGCCGAGTGCAATGCAGAGAAAGGTGCAAAGTGGGCACCTGCTGGCCTGGGGCCTGGCAGGCTGGACTCGGGAATCGCAGGAGCCACGATAAGCAGCCCGCAGTTGGGCAGCACAGCCCGAGATGCCCACCTGCCTCCGGGCTCCCCAGGGGCCGGTGCCCACCCAGCCTCTTTCTTCAGCCCCGATGAGCTGTGGGCACAGACGGCAGAGCCGGGTGATACCAGCCTCCTGATGTCTCCTGTTCCCCCTTGGGAAAGAGTAGCCTTCCTCAGAGGACTCTGGGAAAGCGGGAGATGGCTGGGACGATGCCCCCCACAAAGGCCAAGGGGGAGCGGGGTGAACACACGCAACAGTTGTGTAGGGGGGTTCTGCTATTTGCCAGCTGGGTGGCCTTGCCCAAGTTGCTTCCAGAAGCTTCAGCTGCCTCCTCTGTTAGTGGGGGCAGCAGTCATAATGCCTTCTCGAGAGAGGCCTTGGGCGCTCGTGTGTGCGCAGTGCCTCCCCCGCACACAGTAGGGATTTTGGCATCACTGGCAGCTTGCGGAAGTTCCTGGGCCAGGGATCGAACCTGCGCCACAGGGTTTCCTGTCGTGGCTCAGCGGAAACGAATCTGACTAGCATCCATGAGGACGCAGATTCTATCTCTAGCCTCGCTCATGGATCCGGCGTTGCCGTGAACTGTGGTGTAGGTTGCAGACGCGGCTCGGATCCCGCGTTGCTGTGGCTGTGGCGAAGGTCGGCGGCTGCAGCTCCTGTTAGACCCCTAGCCTGGGAACCTCCATATGCCGAGGTGTGGACCTAAAAAAAAAAAAAACCACAGTGATAACGCCAGACCCTCAACTGCTAGGCCACCAGGGAACTCCCACAGGAGGCATTTAATAGCTCCGAGTCATCATCTATGAGTGACTCAAAGTGCCCAGAGCTGCTGGATTGGCTGGCGGGAGGTGCCAGCCGCGAAGGGCCAGAGAAACCTTCCAGGCAAGGCCTCTCCTTGCAGGTCCGGCTTGTCCCTGAGGGTATCAGGTCCCCAGGGATGGGACAGTGACGCTCCCTCTCAGCTGCTCCTGGCTCCTCGCCGGAGCGGGGGCGGTTAGATATTTCCTGCTGCTGATGGAAACGCTCTGGTCCAGGTCACAGCCCACTGTGTGCCCATTCACGGCGAACACTGGCTCCTTTCTGTCCCCAGCCAGTGGAGCAGGAGGCCGAGCTGTGCCTCTGAGAAGGTCCCGGGCTGGCCAGTCCCAACGGGACTGCCCCTTTGTCAGCCTGTCTGTGGCCCTGGCCCCCCTAGGCCTGCACCCCTGCTGGTGCCCTCTCGGGCCTGGGGGTTGGGGAGCCCCTGAGCAGAGCAGCCCGCTGTCGAGGGTCGGGCCCTTGGTCAGCAGGGAGACGGTGCTGCCGAAGTCGCCGATGCTGAGTGGGGCGAGGTGGGCTGAGGCCTCGGTCACCTGCTGGCTTGGGCCACCGTGAGGGGTCCTAGGACAGCCTTGCACAGAGCTGGGCGTTGTTCTCCTGGGAATGAGGGGGACATCAGTCCCCTGGCTTGGCAGAGGTGGCTGCTCATGTGGCAGAGGGTCCTCTGGGGTCAAGAGGCCGGTGTGCCTGGAATCCAGGGAAGCTGGAGTTAGGGTTTGGTTCTGTAAAGCAGACAGTGTGGCCGCCTGGGTCTTAGCCCACCCCCGCCCCTTTCCATTCCGGCCCGCATAGGGAGTTCTTAGAAATCTCCATGGGTGGAGTTCCCTTCGTGGCTCAGTGGTTAACGAATCCGACTAAGAACCATGAGGTGAGGGTTCGATCCCTGGCCTTGCTCAGTGGGTTAAGGATCTGGCGTTGCCATGAGCTGTGGTGTAGGCTGCAGATGCGGCTCAGATCCCGCATTGCTGTGGCTGTGGCGAAGGCCGGCGGCTACAGCTCCTGTTAGACCCCTAGCCTGGGAACCTCCATATGCCACAGATGCAGCTCTAGATAAAAAGGCAAAAAGACAAAAAAAAAGAAAAAAAAAAGAAATCTCCATGGGTATGGATACCCAGTGCCTGGCACACAGTAGGGGCTTCATAGATGCTGGCGTATCTCAAGGGCAGACGTACAGGATGGTTTCAGGCCCCACGGACAAGTGAGACCGTGAGCCGCCTCCTGCCCACCGCCTTGGTTTCAGGCTCTCTGTCTGAGGTCCCCAGTCCATCACCACCACGCGTATGTGTTCATGGAAGAGAGTGGTAGGAACTTGGTCTCCTAGCAACATCTGGAGTAGAACTAGACCTTGATACCCAGACCGCTCGGGGGTGCCATCGATGATCACAAAAGGCCAGTGGGACCCAGAAGTACCAAGACTGGAAAAAGAAAACTTGCCTTCTCCCCACCCCCTGCCCCGAGCCCACAGCGTGCTGACCCTGCCCCCAGAATCTATTTATCTGCAGGATTTGAGTCACCTAGCCATAGACATAATCCCATAATTAGCTTTTATCTGCTCAAAGCCCAACTGTCACCCTCCTGTGCTCCTGGGGTCCTGTCTGATCTGCCACGGGAGGGGCTTCCGAGTCCTGGTCTCCGTTTCTTCATCAGAAGACAGGCTATTTAGAACCTGCCCCGGAGTTCCCTTCGTGGCTCAGTGGTTAACGAATCCAACTAAGAACGATGAGGTTGCAGGTTCGATCCCTGGCCTTGCTCAGTGGGTTAAGGATCCGGCGTTGCTGTGAACTGCAGTGTAGGTTGCAGACGCGGCTCGGATGCCTCGTTGCTGTGGGTGTGGCGAAGGCCGGCAGCTACAGCTCCTGTTACACCCCTAGCCTGGGAACCTCCATATGCCGCGGGTGCGGCTCCAGATAAAGGCAAAAGACCAAAAAAAAAAAAAAAACCTGTCCCGCCCAGCGCAAGAGCTGCTGAGAGGATCAGAGGTGATCTTCAAAGGGGAAGCTTTGCCACAAAAGAGGGAGAGTACTGTGAAAGATACATAAAAGTGTTAGGTGACAGATGCTATGGGGGCAGCCCGGTGCCTTCGCCCACTCGCCTGCCTTGGCGGGGGGGATGCTGCCCTCCACACCCATCTGGATGTTTCTTGGCTCTGTTGCCGGGAAGAGCTGAGCCCGGTGGAGGGTGACTGGGAGAGAGTCCAGGAGCCGTTCCCGCCACCCCTTAGCTGCCACCCTCCCCACCGCACGCCCATCTCCCCAGCCGCACACCCCACCTCCAGCCACAGGCCACGCTTGCTATCTCTCTGAATTCGCCTATTCTGTACAGTTCATGTAAATCATACCACATATGGTCCTTCATGTCTGGGTTGTCTCTCTGAGCGTAATGTTTTTGAGGTGCACACGCAGTGACATGTGCCAGCACTTCCTTTTTGTGTCTGGGTGGGATTCCAGGCAGTGGATACCCCGCATTGGGTTGACGCGTTCTTTAGCTGATGGGCATCTATTTAGCTCACTATTATGAATAATGGGAGTTCCTTGGTGGCTCAGCAGGTTAAGGACCCAGCATTGTCACTACTGTGGCAAGAGTATCCTTGGCCTGGGGACCTTTGCAACTGTGGGCACCACCAAAAAAAAAAAAAAAAGCAACAGGATGTCAAGATGCAAGGAATTTTATACTTAGCGCTGGTATAGGTACAAGGAAAGAGTGCTGGTTAAAAAGGCAGATTTGTGGGCAGATTCTCATTTAGTGAGTTGGTGGCACCTGGGAACCTATTTTACAAGCTCCCAGGGGGATGCTGATGAGGATATCTGAGAGATGCAGCCCCAGGAGATCTTGGTTATGCCTCCCCTCATCCCGGGCCTCAGGGTTCCCAGAGTTTTGTAGACAGGTGGGGACCTGGCCGAGTCACCAGCCAGTTGGGCCTTTATGGCTTTATGAGCTCAGCATTCTGGTCTGTATAGCCTGAAGGCTTTCGGGGCCCAAGGACACCCATCCTGGGATTGCAGTCTCGTTTCTTGAGTACAGGATGGCACATAACTAGAAATAAGACAGCCACAAATTCTCCTCCTTAACGAATAAAAAAACAAGCAAAAATCTAGAAACAGGAGTTCCCATCATGGCGCAATGGAAACGAATCTGACTAGGAACCATGAGGTTGCGGGTTCGATCCTTGGTCTTGCTCAAGGGGTTAAGGATCCAGCGTTGCTGTGAGCTGTGGTATAGGTTGCAGATGCGGATTGGATCTCGTGTTGCTGAGGCTGTGGTGTAGGCCGGCAGCTATAGCTCCAATTAGACCCCTAGCCTGGGAACCTACATATGCCAAGGGTGCGGCCCTAAAAAGACAAAAGACAAAGAAAAAAAAATCTAGAAACAGCCTTACAGGAGTGATACTCACCTGGAATCAGGCTTTTGTTTTACTGTGTCTCATAATACCTTAAGAATCAAGGAGCTATGGGCCCAGCTCCCTGAACTAAAATGACACTCTTAGGTTGAGGCCTCCCCAGATTCCCATTCTCTGCTGGGCCTTCTGAGTAGGTGAGGGGTGTTGGCCTGATTTCTTCTCTCAAGGCTATGACTTTGCTGGTCCTCTCTCAGTTCCAACCAGGAAACAGCTAAGGCCCAGAGAGGTGGTACAGTTTTCCCGAGGTCACACAGCAGGGTGGAACCTGAACCCAATTTGCCCGCCTCCTGCCCGAGAGACCTCACTACCTGCTGGGAGGTTTGAGCAGGGATAGTCTAGGTCAGAGGTTTTCAACCAGGGCGATTTTGCTCCCCAGGGGACATTCTGCAGTGTCACAACTGGGAGGAGGCTGTGCCACTGGCATCTTAGTGGGTAGAGGCCAGAGCTGCTGCTAAACACCCTACAATGGACAGGACAATTCCCGATGACAATGAACCAGCCCAAAGTGTCAGTAATGCCAAGAATGTGAAACCCTGGTCTCGGTTTAGCCCTTTGGAGGCCAGAAAGGAACGGGTTAAAGCTGCAAAGCCGATCAAAGCCCACGGCTTAGTGGTGCGCAGCAGGAAGAACTCCTGACACGACACGCTTTGTTCATGGTGTTTCTCACCTAGGAGATGCTGGCAGGAGTCTGGCCCCCAACAGGGACACAGACCGTGGACGGCACCCTCGCCCTCACCTGAGGCCCCCCTACTTCCCTAGCGGACCTTGGATCTTGGGTATCTGGGCCCAGAGCTAGAGCCGTATAAAGAAAATGGGTGTTGAATTAAGAACAGGTCTGGGTGCGGGGGCAGTGGGGGCAGGGAGCCGTCACACTGGGGCCTCTGCTGAGTTAGGAGGCCTGGCGCTGTGGGGACAGAATCCTGCTGTGACGCTGCCCACCTCCTCTGCCCCTGGCCCTGCCTCCCACCCTCCTGGCGGCGACGAGAGGCCCGCGTGCGCCCTGTGTGAGCCACATCCTCATCGAAACCTCCCAGAGGCAGGTGCCCGGCGCCCCGCGGGCAGGAAAATATAAGACCAGGGGCTTGACCAACAGACGTCAGGTCGGACGTCCGAAGGGCTGGCTCCTTCCGAGGGCTGCAAAGCAGAATTCGTCCCAGGCCTCTGTCCTCCGTGTGCAGACGGCCACCTTTCCTCGTGTCTCTTCCCATTGTCTTCCCTCCATGCGTGTCTGTGTCCACAATTCCCCTTTTTATAAGGACACATCCTTACTTCTGCAGCAACCCTGTTTCCGAACAAGGTCACGTTCAGGGTCCCGGGGCTTGGGCTTCAACCTCTGAACTTGGGAAGGACGCGGGGCAGCCATGACAAGGGGCTGTTTCCCCAGAAAGGCTGCTGTTGGTCCGGAGGTTGTGCGAGAGGCCTCGCAGTTGGGAGCCGAGGTTCTGGAACCCAGCAGCTCTGAATCCAGCCAGCTCTGTCCTTGGCAGTGCAGCTTGGGGGACGTTACGAATCTGTTTTCTGGTGACAATCCCACCATACTAGGCGCGCCTGCTCTGAGCAGTCAGAGAAGATGAGAAGGTGCGTGCAGAGCGCTCAGCGCTCCCCTGGAGCAGCTTCATTCAGAAACCTGTCCTTGGGCAGATGCTGGCTGCCGGCCGGGGTGACATGTACGACGTACGGTTCCTCCCAGAGCGGGGACAGCATGGGATCACAGAAGGGCCCAGGGAGGCCCAGGCCTTTCTGTGGTTGCCTTGGGTCTGTGTTTGTCCCAGCCCTGCCATTCGCAAGTGAACTGCCCACGGCCTGCCTCTCTCCACACGGCTTTGCTGGTGCTTTTCCCTCCTCGTACTTTCCTCGCCTCGTTTGCCTTGGCCAAGTCCTGCTCGTTCTTTAAGCCTCAGAGCTGGCGCCACCTCCTCCGGGAAGCCCTCCTGTAGTGGAAAAGCTGGATGCCCCTCCCCTGACTCTGATAGCCTCCTATAGCCTCGCACTTGTTATTATAACCATCGATTTCCCACCTGACTGTGAGCGTCAGGGGCCTCTTGGGACCACATCTCACTTTTCCTCCTCGGAGCCTCGTTTAATGCCCGGTGCAGAGAAGGTGCCCAGCCATGGTGGGCACCCCACCCCGAACTCCCCGTGCTGCTCCCCATGGCCGCCTAGAGCACCCCCTTCTCCAGCCCTCTGTGGCTCAGCTCCAGCTCACCTGGCCGAGGGGGGCAAGGCCTCCACTGTGTGCCCGAGTGGACTGGGATGGGGGTGATACGCTGAGGGCTGGGGTGCGGGCTGGGGCCAGGCAGATGGAGACCCAGACAAGGCCCTCTTTAAGACGGGACCGTGACAGCAGTGCTGACAATGTCCTAATTCAAAGGAACCAAATGCCCACGGCGCCATGAACTTGGCAGTGCCCGGAGGTCATTTGAAGGTGATCAGTGGGAGATGGGCATTAGGGCATGCGGCTCACCCGCCCCTGTACTGAAGGCCCACAGAGGGTGCCCCGGAGGCCGCTGGCGCTGCCAGGGGACGCTGCCTCTGACACCAGGGTGCAACATTCGGCTGCATCCTGCTGGGGCCCGCGCCTGGGGACTTGGGGGCGGGCGTATCTCTGTTTGGGTCTGAAACTTGATCAGGGCTCCTGCTGCTGGCGTCAGAGCCTGAGCCAGGAACTGGATCCTGGAAGAGGCTTCCAGGGTGCTGGGGTGGAAGCCCCGAAAGAGGTGGGGGGGGACAGGTGGGCACCCCAGGCACAGCGCGGGCCCAGACGCCCCGCACTTAGCTCATGTGGCCCCCCAGCCTCTGACCAGCTTCTCTGTCAGCAGCCTCCTCCTTTCCCTGCGCAAAGCCCGGCCTGGCCTGTCTGGAGCATCGTCCCTAACTGGCCAGCCTGGAACCCCATCTGATTAGATAAAACCTCTGGGTGAGGCTCCCGGGGTCAGGCCTCCCGGGGAGCTGTCTTCTTACCTCTTCCGTCTCCATCGAGAATCCTGGAGGGGTCTTTGCTGGGACCCCGAGGGTCTTAAGCCAGTTTAGATGCGGGGAGCGCAGGTGTGTGCCTACGGCAAGAGTCCAGGTGGTGGAGGAGGAGGTGGGATGGGGACACGGGGAGGAGGCTGGGAGGAGGCTGGTGGGGGCCCCAAGGCTGCTGGACGAGGGTGCACGCGAAGGGACCCGTGCGGACCCCCCAAGTCCACGTGGTGGGTTGGGCTCCCGGGTCAGCCTCTCCGTCAGCTCCCTCCGCCCCTCAGCGTGGCTGCCTCTCCTGCCTCGTCTGACCCCGGAAGGGAGCTCCGTCACTGTCTCTGAGACCTTGGGTGACCCTGGGACAGTCCGTCCTCCGCTGCACTCTGTCCTCTGCTAGGACTCAGTTTACCCCCTTGGTCCCGGTGCTCCCCGCACAGCGTCATCGGCCCCCTCCCGCTCCCTGCCGCGTCCTGAGCGGGGAGGGGTGAGGTCGGTGCGGACATCGATGTGGGCCTGGGGCTCCCGGGTGACAGCCAGCCCCGCCTCGGGGACCTTGCAGATGGTGGTTCTTATGGACCCAATGGAGGACCCCGATGACATCTTGAGAGCACACCGCTCCCGGGAAAAGTCCTACCTATTTGACGTGGCCTTTGACTTCACCGCCACCCAGGTGAGGGCAGGCCTGGGCCCAGGGACACGCAGGGGACCCCCTCTCTGCCTTCGGCCCCGCTGCGGAGGGAACCCTCAGGGGACCCTGCCACCGAACCTCGGCCTTCCCTCCACCACCTGCTCTCTGGCATCTATCCTGCCGTGTCCCCATAGGCGCGAGCCTCCTGCGTGGACACACAGCGGTCAGCCTGCAGATGCCACCCGACACGGGGACCCCCACAGCACACACCCCCAGCCGCAGGGGGCCCCTGTGGCAGATGGACGAAGTGCTCAAAGCCCATCTGGTGCTGGCGGGAGGGCCTCAGGGAAGCCGACACCCTCAAGGGGACTCCCGCCGGCCCGGCCCGTGTGCGGACTGCTCCCAGGAGCAGACGTAGTGCGTCCTCCGGGCTGGAAACCGGGCGGGACCCAGCTGTGGGGGGAGGCGTCTCAGGTGTCCCGTGCTCCCTTTCAGGCTGGCATCCCCCCCGGCGGGGTGAAAGTAGAGACAGCCATCCTCACTTCCCACCCCCCACCCCCACTTCTCTAGGGCCGAGTGTTCCAGGGACAGAAGCTGCTTCTGCTGGGGGCCAGGAGGGGCCTGCGGGCCTGTGTGCCCCGCCCTGCCTGTGCCCAGGACCCTGACGGGTCACCTTTTCCCTGCAGGAGATGGTGTATCAGGCCACCACCAAGAGCCTCATCGAAGGCGTCATCTCAGGCTACAATGCCACTGTCTTTGCCTACGGCCCCACAGGTGAGGGGAGCCCAGCCCCTGGGGGACGACCGTATGCCCCGGCTGTCCCCGCCCGCCGAAGATCAAGCCCCTCTGGCCAGCGCCACAGAGCTAGTCCCGCCCCAGCTGGAACTGGAGGCAGGGTGTGGCTGCTCGAAGCTGCCCTCCCCCAGGGCCCTCTGGACCCACAGCCCCCTCCCCGGGGCCGGGGATGCCGTCTTCTCCCCTCGCCCACCTCCCCGCCGCCTTTAGGACAGAACCCAGGTCCCTGCGCTCCCACCCCCGCCCCTGCTCACTTGTGCCCCTGCTCTGCCCCAGGCTGCGGGAAAACCTACACCATGCTGGGCACAGACCGCGAGCCCGGCATCTACGTCCGCACCCTCGATGACCTCTTCCGAGCCATTGAGGAGACCAGCGACGACATGGAATACGAGGTGTCCATGTCCTACCTGGAGGTGAGCCCTCCGTCCCTGGACCTCGGCTTGGACGAGACCCCCATAGGACGGGGCTTAGACCACCCCTCTGGGGCCAGGTCACCGGGCAGTCTCCTGGGGTGCCCGTCGCTGTGTTTCTCCCACATGCATACAGTTGGCCCCGCTTTATAAAAACCTGAGACTGGAGTTCTGGTTGTGGCTCAGCGTGTTACAAACCGAGCTAGTATCCATGAGGATCCAGGTTCGATCCCAGGCCTCTCTCAGTGGGTTAAGGATGGGTGTTGCTGCAAGCTGCAGGCATAGGTTACAGATGCGGCTCGGATCGCACGTTGCTGTGGCCCCGGCGCAGACCTCAGCTGCAGCTCCGATTCAACCCCTTGCCTGACACAGTCCTAAAAAGAAAAAAAAGAAAGAAAGAAAATCCCTGAGGCTCAGAGAAGTTGGGCAGCTAGGTCAATGCCACACGGTAAGTGAGGGAGCAGGGATTCAAACTCAGGACCCTGGGTTTTAAAGCCGAGCCCCGCCTGTTGTGTCACACTCCCAAGTAGCCTTGTCGCTGAGCACAGACCTTAGCCACTCTTCCAGATGGCATCCTCCTGGGCCCACTCCTTAAAGCCGACCCTGTCTGCCCTGCCAGGCTACCTGCGGGCACTCAGTGATACAGGCGCAGGTGAGAACTGCACATACCTACAGACAGCCTTGGGCCTGCCAGCCTTCACTGCCTTGCCACAGCCCCCACTGCCCACCTGTGGCAATGATGGATCAGCAGGTGTGGGAGCGCACAGAGGCCAGAGAGGCAGGAGAGCCGGTGGGCTAGACGCCATCTGGCTCCCGGCCCCTCCAGCTCCCTCGGGAAACTGATAATCTCCTGGGTGACAGCTCAGGAAAGGCAGCGAGGCACTGCTGCCGGCTCTGCTCCAGCCAGAGTGGTGTTGACTCAGCCAGCAAGATGCACTTCGGGGGCCTAGGAGGGAAGGGAGGCAGGCGAAGCGTTCAGGTTGCCTAGCAACAAACAGGGCTCGGCCATGGGTCACCTCCCATCCTCTGCCGGTACCCAGCTGGGCTGCAGAGGTAGTCCTGCTTGGTGCTGATGCCCTCTGTACCCTTGGCTCTGGCAGGCCAGCGTGTCCCTCTGGACGCTAAAGCCTCCTTATGCCCACTCCCTAGAAAGGAAGGGCTTGGGAGTTCCCGGGCCGTCTAGTGCCTAGGACTCGGCACTTTCACTGCTGCAGCGCAGGTTCGATCTCCGATCTGAGAACTGAGATCCCACATGAAATCACTGCAGGTCAAGGCCAAAGGCTGTTTCTTCTTAACCAGAGTGTCTCAGAGAGGAACCTGGAGCTCTGGGGAGCGATGGGGGCCTGGCCATCGCCTGAAGCTCCTGGCCTTAGTCTCCCGTTCGTATCTGTCCCTGCCCTCCCCAACCTGTTTCCACCAGATCTACAATGAGATGATCCGGGACCTGCTGAACCCTGCCCTGGGGTACCTGGAGCTCAGGGAGGACTCGAAAGGGGTGATCCAGGTGGCCGGCATCACCGAGGTCTCCACCATCAATGCCAAAGAGGCAAGTGGTTTTTTTTTTCTTTTTGGGACCGCACCCGCGGCATATGGAGATTCCCAAGCTAGGAATCGAATCGGAGCTGCAGCTACCGGCTTACACCACAGCCACAGTGATGCAGGATCCGAGCCACATCCGTGACCTACACCACAGCTCACGGCAATGGGGGATCCTTAACCCACTGATCGAGGCCAGGGATCGAACCCACATCCTCATGGAAACTAGTCAGATTTGTTTCTGCTGAGCCACAACGGGAACTCCTAAAGAGGCAAGTCTTGTGCAGACTGCAGACCGGGCAGTGGAGAGGGACCCTCAGCCCTGGGGGACCGGGCCGGGCAGGACGGCGACCGGGCACTGCAGCCGGGGAGCAGCTGCTTGCTCAGCTGGGGTGGAACTGGGGCAGACACAGACTCTCACCTGCCTCCGTGTCCCCAGCTCTGCTGACACTGGGCGGCCGACCAGGCACCCAGCCTCCCAGTTTACAGACAAGACACGCCGCCTCCGACCCCCCCGTCCCCCCCAACTGGACCCCTTCCCAACCTCTCCGATGCGGGATGTGGCAGCATTCCCACGGTCCCCAGGACTGACCTCCCTCCCTCTGTCCCGCACACTCAGGTCATGCACCTGCTGATGAAGGGGAACCGGCAGAGGACGCAGGAGCCCACGGCCGCCAACCGGACGTCCTCCCGCTCCCACGCCGTGCTGCAGGTGGCCGTGCGCCAGCGCAGCCGGGCCAGGGACATCCTGCAGGAGGTGCGGCAGGGCCGCCTGTTCATGGTTGACCTGGCCGGCTCCGAGCGCGCCTCCCAGGTGAGGCCGGCTTCCCCCGGGGCTGGGGAGAAGGGCTGGGGGTGGGGCAGGGCAAGGATGCTGGCTGCCCACCTCCTGGGGGGTGGCGTGGGCCCCCAGAAGGGTGGGGACGAGGGAAGGGACCGAGGAATGTGCCAGAGGAGCAGGAAGGAGGGGATGGCGTGGGGCACCCTGGGGAGGCACCTACGGGCTGTTTGTGGGAAGGGGCCTGGGAGTGTGAAGGTTTCTCCAGGGGACGAGCCTGTGGCCGCCCCGAGGAGAGTGGTGGGGGGGCCTGGGGAGCAAGAGAATGGAGGGGCACAGAGGAGGCTCTGGGGTAGCAGGCAGACAGCATCCTCTGCCTGGGGGGCACCCTGCCAACCACATCAAAGAGAGAAAAAGGTCTGTCCCCCCCATTTCTAGCACTAAGCCCTGCCTGCTGGGCTCTGCCGCCTGGGGCCCCTCCTGCGGGCCAACTCGGAGGTTTCCTAGTCACCTGGGTGAGGAGGCTGGGTGATGTCACTCTTAGCATTGAAATGAATATAAGGGACAGGACAGCACCAGGGAGAAGTAACAAGCCTTCGTGTTTGAACTTGTACCGTTGGTTTAATCAGGGTGAGGCTGGAGAAACACAGCCCTCTCTTCCAGGAAAGGCTGGAGGGCTTCCTGGAGGAGGAGTACAGGGGAGCAGCCCAGCAAGGGGACAGTGTGCTTCTCAGTGACTGGAGCAGGCGGGACCCAGCTTCACCAGGCTGGGCAGAGACATCCGAGGGCAGCTGCGGGCAGATCCTTTTGGGATTTGACACCATCCTACACACACACACACACACACACACACACACACACACACGCACACGCACACACACACACACACACTTTCTCCTTCCTCACCGAAGCCTGCCTGCCCTCTAGAGACCAGTGCCTGTGGCCAGGCCGGCTCTCAGCTGAGCTGGCTGGGAGGTCATTCTCTGCGCTGGGCTTAGCTGGGCCACCGGGCCAGCCCTGGGGGCGGCGACAAGAGCCAGACCCTCAGGTTCAGACGCCTTCCTGTTCTGTTTCTCAAATGCTCCGTGACTCCTGGGCCGAGGGCAGGACCGGGCCCGCAGCATCACCCCCATGTTGCAGAGTCCCAGGCGAGAGACAGGGGTTTACAACCCGGGATGGCCCGGGGCGGGGGGGTCAGGTTCCCCTCTTGCCCCCCCCAGACGCAGAACCGTGGGCAGCGCATGAAAGAGGGGGCGCACATCAACCGCTCGCTGCTGGCGCTGGGCAACTGCATCAACGCGCTGAGCGAGAGGAGCAGCAACAAGTACATCAACTACCGGGACAGCAAGCTGACCCGGCTCCTGAAGGTACCGGCTGCCGCCCAGCCGTGGGCACTGGGCGCCCAGAGAGTGGCTGCCAGATCCACAAATAAGAATACAGGATGCCCAGCTGCATTTGTTTTGTTTTTTGTGTTTTGTTTTGTTTTGTTTGTTTGTTTTTGCTTTTTAGGGCAATTTGGTGTTTTTGGGTTCCCCCTCCCAGCTTCATTTGAATTTTGGGTAAACAACAAAATCTGTTTTGGTATAAGCATGTCCCGTGCCACATTTCGGATTACTTATACTTTTTAAAAAAATCACTCACTGTTTATCTAAAATTCAGATTTAACGGGGTGTCCTGTATGTGATCTGGGGACTCTCACCAAAGAGTGGGCAGCAGGGAGGGACAGGGACTGTGTCTGACGCACCCCCACCCCAGGGCTGTGGTTTGGGGGGGACCAGGAGTCATCTGGATGGGGGGGTTCAGGCAGACAGTCATCGTCACGGCTCACAGAGGCTGCTGTTTTGGGGCCCACTCCTGGCTGGGCTCTGCGTTGAACGCGTCACCCCTACCCCGGTGTCTGTCATCCCATCAGCAAGTCAGAGTGAGAGGATTAGTATTTCTGTGTGCAGATGAGGAAACTGAGGCACAAAGAGGCCAAGGAACCTTCCCAAAGCCCCCTCCCGCCCCGAGTGCTGGACACAGGATCCAAGCAGGGATTGGTCTGGGCAAACAGCGTAGTTGTGCTGGCCTTACCACTCTCTGGCCATCAGCCTGCCCGCATCACTGCACCCACAGGCTGGGAGGGAGGGACAGTGAGCTACAGCCACCCTAGAGAGGCCATATTTGTTTATTTATTTGCTTTATAGGGCCACACCCGCAGCATATGGAAGTTCCCTGGCTAGGGGCCTACGCCACAACCACAGCAAGTGGGATCTGAGCCACGTCTGCAACCTACACCCCAGCTCACAGCAACGCCGGATCCCCGACCCACCGAGTGAGCCCAGGGATCGAACCCGCATCCTCGTGGATACTAGTCAGATTCATTTCTGCTGCGCCACAACGGGAACTCCCCACGGCCAAGGGCTTGTCTCAGCCCCATTGCCCTCTCTCTTGGTTGAAGAGGGCCCGGCCAACCCAGGACAAGGGAGGGGTGGCCAATGGGCCAAATTCAGCCTTTATGCAGAGGCCGCCATCCCCTTCTCACTCCGCACAAAATAGCAGTGCCATCAGCAGTCAGAAAAGGGGGGACCCGGGCAGCCCCCCCCGGGGGGGGGGGCCCAGACGCCATGGCAACTGGGACGCTGGCTTCCCTCGTTCTCGCGGGTGAGGGGAGGAGAAGGGCAAGCCAGGAGCCCTTGACCTCAGTACTCGAGGTTTTCAAATATGGACGTTGGAGAAGAAACTGGAAGAGAGGAGGGGGGACGACAGAGTAGGGGCCTCCGGACTCGAGAGAGTGGCGTGATGCTTTGGGTCCGGGGAGGTGTCCCCGCCGACCACAGCCCCGCCGCGGAGGTGTCCCCCGCCGACCACAGCCGCCCCGCCCCCTCCAGGACTCGCTGGGGGGCAACAGCCGCACGGTGATGATCGCGCACATCAGCCCAGCGAGCAGCGCCTTTGAGGAGTCACGGAACACCCTGACCTACGCCGGCCGGGCCAAGAACATCAAGACCCGGGTAAGGGACCCCGGCTCCGCCCCCGCCTCAGAACCCACTTTCTCGGTCCAAGACTCGAGCCCCCGGACTGATGCCAGGCCCTGCCACCACCCCCCCAACACGCGCTGGAAACAGCCACCGTTGCACTAGCCCCACTTCCCAGTCCAGGGTCACTGCTGTGTGCGTCCAACACCTGCTGCCTGAAGGTCCCCTTTTCTAGTTCAAGGTCTGTGTTCCCCCAGCCCCAACCCCATCCAGCTTCCCGTTTCCATGGTCAGATGTGCGTTCAGACATTTCCCTTCCCTCAGCCCGCGGGCAGGAAAGTCATAACCATTGCTGAGCACCTATACCGGGTCTGTTGCTGAATCGGATGTGATTCTCAGTGGAAGCGGGCGTTACTTCTAGCCCCATTTTACAGTGGAGGAAAATGAGGCGGTCTGGGAGCTCCCGTCGTGGCTCAGTGGTTAACGAATCCGACTAAGAACTATGAGGTTGCGGGTTTGATCCCTGGCCTTGCTCAGTGGGTTAAGGATCCGGCGTTGCCGTGAGCTGTGGTGTAGGTTGCAGACGCGGCTCAGATCCCGCGTTGCTGTGGCTGTGGCGCAGGCCGGCGGCTACAGCTCCTGTTAGACCCCTAGCTGGGCAGTGATGGTGCTGAGATCGGAGCCAGGTCTGCCCAGTTTCCAAGTTCATGTTCTCACCCACTCTGGTGTTAGAATCCCCATGACCTATCAGGAAGTCTGTTTTCTAGGATGTCACTAACATTCTCCCAGCAGCACAATCGGCCAGCCACTGTTCCAGGCGCTTTCTGCTTTATTCCAGCCCTCAGGGAACATAATGGTGGGAGGGGATTTGTCCCGAAAATAGTGCAATTGAGGGAGTGCTGACTGTGGCACAGTGGGTTAGGGATCCAGAACTGGCTCTGGGGCGGCGAGGGTTCAATCCCCAGCCCGGCACAGTGAGTGAAGGATCTGGAGTTGCCACAGCTGTGGTGCAGGGCGAAGCTGTGGCTCAGATTCAGTCCCTAGCGGAGGAACTTCCCATATGCCGCAGGTGGGGCCAGAAGAGAAAAAAAAAGAAAAAGTGCATCGACAGCTCAGAATAGTATTAATAACAGGAAATGATGCCAACAGTGGCAGGGGCTGGGGTGGGACCCCTGGAGCTCTTTGGAGACTGTGACGGGGAATCTGAAGGATGGGAAGAGACTCCAGGAGCGAGGGAGCAGTAAGGAAGACATTCCAAAGGCAGGAAGGAGGAGCCCCCGTCATGGCACAGCAGAAACGAATCCGACTAGGAACCTTGAGGTTGCGGGTTCAGTCCCTGGCCTCGCTCAGCATTGCCATGAGCTGGGGTCTAGGTTGCAGACGCGGCTCAGATCCCGCGTTGCTGTGGCTGTGGCACAGGCCGGCAGCTACAGCTCTGATTAGACCCCTAGCCTGGGAACCTCCATATGCCGCGGGTGCGGCCCTAAAAACAAAACAAAACAAAAAAGGCAGGAAGGAGGTGGTGTCTGGGTGGGGCTGGAGTGAGCAGAATGGTTCCTTGACTAGAGCAGAATATTCCAGAGTCAAAAGAAAATCTAGAGTGAAAGGTGCACCACCAGGTGAAGGAATCTGGGCACCTCCACAAGCGGGAGGAGCCATTGAAGGCTGAGCAGGGTGAATAGGGGAGGCAGCGTTCAAGACTATGCCTTTGGCATTGTCGTGAGCTGTGGTGTAGGTCACAGACCTGGCTCAGAACCCTTGTTGCTGTGGCTGTGTTGTAGGCCGGCAGGTGCAGCTCCGATTCGACCCCTAAGCTTGGAACTTCCATATGCCAAGGGTGCGGCCCTAAAGGGAAAAAAAAAAAGACATGCTTTTGGCAGAGGCACGTGGAGTGGCAGGTTTGGGAGCTGAGACTCCTCATCCCACGCACCCACAGGTGAAGCAGAATCTGCTCAACGTCTCCTACCACATCGCCCAGTACACCAGCATCATCGCGGACCTGCGGGGCGAGATCCAGCGGCTCAAGTGCAAGATCGATGAGCAGGGTGGGCGGGGCCAGGCCCGCCGCCAGCCAGAGCAAGGCGACATCCACCCCAACCCAGGTACGTGGGTGGGTCTGGGTTAGTGGGAGCCAGTTTCCCCAAGCCCTTCCAGGCTGTCTCGAATTGCTCGGGGGTCAGGCAGCGCTGGGTTCAAAGCCAGACTCAGGCGTTTTCTGTCTGCGTAGCCTTGGGCCTTCCACGTCCTTCCGCTGTCAAATGGAATCATGATCTCTGACTGGGACATTTGACATGAAGATTAGGTGAAATGACACAAGCGAGAGACACAGGGCCCTTTAGCTGTGTGGGCATCACTCTCGAGGCTGCACTCAGGGCTGTGAGACTGCCCGGCAACAGCAGAAATTCTCTTGTAGGAGCTCCCATGGTGGCTCAGCGGAAAATGAATCCGAGTAGGAACCATTAAGTTGCGGGTTTGATCCCTGTCCTCGCTCAGTGGGTTAAGGATCTGGCGTTGCCGTGAGCTGTGGTGTAGGTCGCAGACGCGGCTTGGATCCCGTGTTGCTGTGGCTGTGGTGTAGGTCGGCAGCGGCAGCTCTGATTAGACCCCTAGTCTGGGAACCTCCACATGCTGTGGGTGTGGCCCTAAAATGACAAAAGGCAAAAAAGAAAGAAAGAAATTCTCCTGTAGAATTCTCTATTTGCTATGATGATTTTCCATGGCAGCAAAGTTTCTAAGAGGTGCTTTTATTTTTTCTTTTAAATGAGAGTTGCAATGTTTATTTCAGGTTCTCTCTTGGGTTTTTTGGTGTATGTGGTGATTTTTTGTTTTCTTTTGTTTTGTTTTTTGCCACACGGGCAGTTTGTGGAAGTTCCTGGGACAGGGATCAAACCTGCGCCACACAGCGTCGAGCAGAGCCCTAGAAGTGAGAACGCAGGAGCCTCAGCCCACTAGGCCATCAGAGAACTCCCTAAGGGGCGCTTTTTATTAATTGACAGAAAGAAGCTCTAAAGTCTATCGGGAGTTCCCATGTGGCTCAGCAGGTTAAGGATCCCACACTGTTACTGCAGTGGCTCAGGTCACTGCTATGGCTCGGGTTCGATCCCTCGTCCGGGAACTTCTGCATGCCTCAGACATGGCCAAAAGTAAATAAATAAATAAATAAAATTAAAATTAATAAATAGGAGTTCCTGTTGTGGCGCATCAGGTTAAGAACCTGACTAGTATCCATGAGGATGTGGGTCCGATCCTAGGCCTCACTCAGTGGGTTAAGGAGCTAGTGTTACCGCAAGCAGATGTGGCTCAGATCTGGCGTTGCTGTGGCTGTGGCATAGGCCGGCAGCTGCAGCTCTGATTCAGCCCCCAGCCTGGGAACTTGCATATGCCGCAGGTGTAACCATAAAAAGAAAAATCAGTCAATCAATCAATCAATCAATCAAGGCTGTCTGAAGCCTAGTTCATACTGGGAATCACCTTTGGGTCGTAGCCTGAACATTCAGTGTGGAAATGGGATGCGGGAGAGGGTAGTAATCTGGGAGGACTTTCTGGAGGAGGTGGTTGCCTGGGAAGAAAGAGAGGGAAGGGCCCCGGCTGGGCCCCGACTTTCCTCTTCTCCTCCATTGACCTCCGCCCATCTCCCATCCAATGGGCAGCGGAGGTCCAGCCGCAGCGCGGGCTGGGCGAGCAGACTGAGCTAGGACAGCTACGGGAGCAGCTCATCAGCGCTTTCCAGGAGCAGATGGACGTGCGGAGACGCCTGCTGGAGCTGGAGAACCACGCCATGGAGGTGCAGATTGACACCTCCCGCCACCTGCTCACCATCGCCGGGTAAGCACCTGTGGGCCCCAGGCGGGCCCGGGACCAGGCGCCAGAGCTGCGCGCCACACCGTGTCCCCCACGGCCTGAATCCCGCCTCTTCCCTGGGGGCGGGGCTGGAGCAGCTGGGAGCACGAGAAGTCGCGCAGGGCACTCAAGTGGCGGGAGGAGCAGCGGAAGGAGTCCTACACCAAGGACGACAGCGAGAAGGACTCGGACACAGGGGACGACCAGCCAGAGGTCCTGGAGCCCCCCGAGGTCGCCTCAGCCCGGGAGAGCATCGCCGCCCTGATGGGCGAGCAGAAGAAGCTGAGAAAGCAGAAGGTGCCTGGGTGTGGGGGTCGTCCAGTGAGCGTGGGTTTGAGAGGGTCCAGCAGGGAGGGGTTGGCCCGGGGTGGGGGAGGGTGGGGGGAGTGAAACCCGGGAGCTCAAGCCGCGGGTCCCCTGTGACCTCGCTCAGTTCCTTCGCCTCTTTGTGCCTCTCTTAACTCATCTGTAAAATGGGGGTAGTCAGCCTTAGCGGGGTTGTTGGGAAGGTTAAATGAATGTCTTTCCCCTACCAAGGACTCAGAAAATGGTAAGCCAGGATTAGAACTAGGATTTTTCCAGATAAGAGATCTCTGGCTTCTGTTCTGGGGCATATCCAAACCAGAAGGCCTCAGGGTACCATGAACCCTGAGGGCATCGGATGGGCTGGGATTGAGCGGTTCCACGGAGCTGTGGTCAGGGAGGCAGGAAGGTGGGCACAGAGGGGCCCCTTAGCAGCCCTTGGTTGCAAGGCCCAAGATACAGCTTTCGACGGTTGGCGTCGGAACGGAGCTTGGAGCCTGGGGTCCGGGGCCTGGAGCGGCGGTGGGAGCCGCCCTTCGCCTGGCGCTGACCCCGCGCCGTCCCCAGCTGACGCTGGAGCAGCGCTGCCGCGAGCTGCGCGCGCGAGGCCGGCGCCTGGAGGAGACGCTGCCGCGGCGCATCGGCTCCGAGGAGCAGCGCGAGGTGCTCAGCCTGCTGTGCCGCGTGCACGAGCTCGAGGTGGAGAACACTGAGTTGCAGTCGCACGCGCTGCTCCGCGACGGCGCGCTCCGCCACCGCCGCGAGGCCGTGCGCCGCCTGGAGCAGCACCGCAGCCTCTGCGACGAGATCATCCAGGGCCAGCGGCGGATCATCGACGGTAGGACCCGCCAGCCCCCCGCGCCCGTGCGCGCGCGCGTCCGAGCCACCCAGGGGCCCCATCGAGCCGCGGAGGGTCCGAGAACACGCGCTGAGCGCCGCCCGTCTCCCCGGCAGACTACAACCTGACTGTCCCGCAGCACCTGGAGGAGCTGTACGAGGTTTACCTGCGGGAGCTGGAGGAGGGCAGCCTGGAGCGGGCCACCCTCATGGATCGCGTGGCTTCCAGGGCCCTGCAGGTGGGCGCCTGGGCCTGCGCATGCGCCCATGTGCTAAGAGAGGGGCTCGTGTCGGAGGCACTGCCTGCAGGTAGCTGGGATGGCGGTGCGACCAAGCTGGTCCCCAGGGAGTTGACTCCTTCCTTTTTATCCCACCGAAACCCTTGCCAAGCCTGAGTAATCTCTCCATCCCGAGATATTCTTCTCCGGCATCTTCCCCCACTCAGAGCCTGATGATCAGGGTTGGCTGAGATAACGCAAATGGCCCCAGGTGCCCTCCCAGGAGACCAGGCCACCAGCAGTGCCACTGGCGATGCCTAGCAGACCACAGCTTGCCCCTGGGGACCAAGAACACAAGCTCACTGTCCCCTGGGGCTGCCAGCTCATGTTACAGCCCCAGACACCCTGCGTGCCTTTGTCACTCTGTGCTGTTACCTGGTCCAGGACCAAATCTTCTGATTGCATCCACCACCCCCGCTCCACCCTCCCCAGGACAGCTCCTTGCCCCAAATTAGCCCAGCAGGACCCTTGCTGACCCCGGAGTCTGACCCAGAGAGCGCGAAGACGCTGAGCACCGAAGCCCAGCGCCCGCAGAACAGCTTCCTTCCTCCGCTCAGCACAGAGAGGTGAGACCAGAGACCCCCCCCTTCCTGCCGGTCCTGACTGCCTGAGCCACGCCGGGCTGTGCCGTGTCTCAGGGGCACCAATCAGATCAGGGCTTCCTGGGGAAGACGAGCAGGAGCGAAAGGAAGGGAGCAGCACAGGGCTGCAGCCAGGACTTTGGCTTCCCTCTGGCTTTACGCAACAGCTCTCCATGGGGGGGGGCTGCAGTGGGACCAGCCTGGTCAATAGATGTGCATCCTCCTCTGCCGTCCTCAGTGAGGCCAACTACACGGTCAAGGCCAGTCCCCGGGCCTGGCAGGGGAAGAGCTCCTCTGTGCCCACCCCTCCTCCCATCCGGACGGGCAACCTGGTGACCCGGGAGGTGAGCACGGGGCACCCCTGGCCCCCGTCAAGGGTGGGGGCCCAAGGGTGGATGCCCAGAGGTTGGGATGGAGCCTTTCCCAAACAGCGCCCTGGGGGGTTAGGTCCCTGCTGTGTCCAATGGCTTCTCTTCCCTACCAGTTCATCTCACAGGCCCCCACTCAGGACAGCCTGGTCAGCCTGAGCGGCCGGATCAACTCCTCCCCCGACAGCAGTGAGAACCTGTCGGAGATCCCCTTGTCCCACAAAGGTCTGCCCCGCCCCCCGCGCCACCCACGCTGTCAGCCTGAGCCTGGCATCGTCTAAACTGCTCAGATCGTCCGACCCAAAGCCCTTCTCTGTCTCCTGCCCTGCAGCACAGCCATGCATTGAGTGCTATTAACCACCTGCTCTGTCCACACAGGGCTGGGGCACAATCAGAAATCAGAATGGGAGAGTTCCCTTGTGGTACAGCAGAAACGAATCCGACTAAAAACCATGAGGTTGCGGGTTCAATCCCTGGCCTCGCTCAGTGGGTTAAGGATCCGTCGTTGCCGTGGGCTGTGGTATAGGCTACAGACAGGGCTTGGATCTGGCATTGCTGTGGCTGTGGTGTAGGCCAGCAGTTGTAGCTCCAATTTGAGCCCTAGCCTGGGAACCTCCATATGCTGAGGGTATGGCCCTAAAATGATGAAAGACAAAAAAAGAGAAAAAAAAGAAATCAGAATGGGGAACACATGGCACTTAGGATACTTAGAAATAATTGTTAGGAGAAAAGAAAAGGAGTTCCCATTGTGGCTCGGTGGTAATGAACCCAACTAGTATCTATGAGGATGTGGGTTCAATCCTGGGCCTTGCTTAGTAGGTTAAGGATCCAGCGTTGCTGTGAGCTGTGATGTAGGTCGCAGACATGGCTCAGATCCTGTGTTGCTGTGGCTGTGGTGTAGGCCAGCAGCTGCAGCTCCAGTTCAACTCCTAGCCTGGGAACTTCCATTATCCATAGGTGTGGCCCTAAAAAGACAATAAATAAATAAATAAATAAATCAGAATTGGAATGGAGAGCGCATGACACTTGGGATCCTCAGAAATAATTGTAATAGCAAATATAGACTGAATCCCTACCCCCGGCCACAGGCTAGGCGTGTTATCTCAGTCAATTGTCACAACCCAGCGGGGTTAGTTTTATCATCCCCAGTTTACAGATGAAAGGAGGGCTCAGAGACTTGCCCAAAGTTCCTTAAACAGCAAGCGAGTAGGGATGCTCTGGCAGAGAAGCGGTGCTGGAGGTACAGGAGTGGGGAGAAATATGTGGCCTCGATCCCGGGTTGGACGCGCCTCTGTCCCATTGCAGAAAGGAAGGAGACCCTGACGGGCACCAAGTGCATCTCGGTGAAAGCTGCCCGGCGACGCACGCGGGCGCTGGGCACTGAAGGGCGCCACCTGCTGGCACCTGCTGTGGAGCGCAGCAGCCTGTCCCTGCACTCGCTGAGCGAGGCCGATGATGAGCGGACGCCGGGGCCCCTGGCGTGCAAGCGGCCACCCAGCCCCACGCTGCAGCACGCTGCCAGTGAGGACAACCTGTCCAGCAGCACGGGCGAGACCCCATCCCGGGCGGTCGAGCCCCGTGGCGATGGCCCTGGGTCCTGGCTGCGTGGCCAGAAGAAAAGCCTGGGCAAGAAATGGGAGGAGTCACTAGAGGCAAAGAGGAGGAAGCGGAGGTCGCGGTCCTTTGAGGTCATGGGGCAAGGGGTGAGTTGAGGGGCAAGGACTGGGGTTCTGGGCCCTTTCCTTGCTGGTGGGGGTCTGCGGGCTGGATTTCTGCAGAGGCCCATGGCACCCCTAGCTGTGCACCACTTTCCGTGCCTCTGTCCCCTGGGCTGTCCCAGCGGCTGGGACGGAGCCCTGGAGCAGATCCGCATGCACCTCCAACGCCACCTCCCTGTTCTCCAACCAACACAGCTCTCTCGCCCCAAGACACACCTCCTGGGGCCCCTGCCGGTGGAAGGCATCTCAGACCACAGAATGCCAGTATGCGGGCACCCAGCCCCTGCTATCCGGCAACCGGGAAAGGTCACGCTGCCCATGGCCAAGGTCAAAGTCCCTCCAAGCCAGAACACGGGTCAGTACCAGCAAGGGAGGGAACGGCGATGGGGAAGGGGAGCCCGTGGCCAGCCCAGGGAGGAGGCACATTGAGCTCCCTGCCCCTATGGCTGCCCCGTGCTGGAAACAAGCATCTCCGAGGATGTCTGTGGGACTGGCATCTTGGCTGGGGCCCCTAGAGAGTTCAAAGCCACTGGGTGATCAGAGAGTGGACAGAGAGACATTCCTAAAGCACCCTCCTGGTCCTTCCCCCCGCTGCAGGCCGTGGGGACTCCTCCCCCCTGGCTGTCCCCTCCAACCCAGCTGGTGTCACCCGACGGGCTACCCGTGGGCCCCGCCTGCCCCGTGGCACCAGCACCCATGGCAAAGATGGACGCCTCCGACATAACTGAGGGACCCTGCCTGGAACCGACCCTCCTGGCCCCCCCCCAAGACTGCATAGGGTATCACAGTAAACAGGAGATGGAGGCCAGATGGGGGTGCCCAGAGATCTCAGGATCTCAGAAGGCTGGGGCCCCTGAGGCCCAGCGATTGTGAGGGTGCCAGCCTCACACTCCCGTGCTTTCAGTGCCACCAGGAAAAGGAGGCGAGCCCAGGAGGCATGGCTGGGATGGCAGGGCTCCCTGGCCACCCAGCCTGGGACAGAACCCCGTTGCCAAAACCCCGTTCTGAGATCTGTGGCCAGACCCAGCCTTGAAAATGGGGGGGAGGGTGCTGTTAGTGGGACAGGGCTCCTGGGCCCACACCTGGGACAAGAGCATCCTGGGTGGTTGACGGGGGGCGAAAAGGCACTTCACATACTGTGGGTGGGGTGGGAGAGGGACTATGGTTTTGTTACTGGGCAGTGGCTTCTCCCCTCCTCTTTTTTAACAGTAAAATCCCACTTGGAAACTAGACTCTGTCTGAAATGTGCGGTAGGCATGAATGACTAAGAGTCAACCCAACACCTTCCCCCCAGTACCCTTTCCTGGGCGTGATAGGGCACCTGCCTACAAACTCCCCGGGGGGAGTGGTTTTTCCTCCAGACCCTGAGGCCCCTCCCCAGGAAGGGCGGGGCTATCATGCCCACTCACGCCCCATCCCAGCAGCCTCCACACCTGCCCAGGCCCCTCCCAGGAGAGGTCAGAGGCTTGCTGTGGTCCACAACCCAAATGAGGTGTTGCCCCCAGGAAGTCAGGACTGAGAAATGGTTCCGCTAAGTCCCTCGGCTTCAAGGTGAGAAGGCTCCTGCAAGTGGTACCTAGTGTTCTGACCATCTGGAGGTTCTTACCTGCCCTGCTCCCTGTGCTTGGGGTGGGGGGGGGAGGTCTCAGGAAAAGCTAAAGAAAGATGGGAAACCCCTGACCTGTGGGACCCTCCTTGGACTCTTTGGACCCAGGAACTGTGTGGTTTCATCATCCCCTCGCCTCTCTGAGCATCAGTTTATTCTACCAAGAACGTTATCCTCAAGTCAGCTTGAAATCAGCTCCTGAAACCAGGCATCTGGTGTACCACCCCTCGCGTGGAGTCCACCCAGCTCCAAGGCCAGGCACCTCCGCTGGCCATGCCACTGCCAGTCCCTCTGGGCCATCTCTGCTGGGCCTTTATTTCCCCATCCAGAGGCGTCAGGGACACGGAGCTCCCCGCGCTGGCCCAGCTTGGCTACTTGGGGGTCCGGATGAGGGTGTGGTAGACAGGCTTGACGATGAGGTGGAGGTGCAGGGCGTTCTCCACCAGGTACTCCGAGTTGCGCCGCTGCAGGTCAGCGTGCGCCAGGAAGTCACCCGCCTCCTCGCTGCTCTGGTGGAAGCTGTAGGCGTGGCGGACCAGCAGGCGGCCATGCTGGCGCGCCCCGACCAGCACCGTCTTTTGGAAGCTCACGCCCGCCGCGTCGCCGCCGCTGCTAGCGGGGGTGACCACGAGCCGCGGCCGTCCGTCCTCCGGGCGCGCCAGGGGCAGCGAGGTGCCCGCGGCGTCCGCGTAGACGGGCCGCAGGCTGACGGGCAGCCAGCGCGGCGAGAAGAGTACGTTCCACGTGACCCGACGGCCCGAGTCGTGGCCGCTCGGGCCCAGCTGGGTCTGGAAGCTGGTGCTGCGGTCGTCGCGGGCCGGGTTGTTGATGACCCACGGGGCGCCCCAGGCGGGCGCGAGGTAGTTGCGGGGCAGGAAGGCGCTGCCGTTGACGTCGAAGAACTTGGCGTAGTGCAGCGGCGAGGCGGCGTGGAACTGGTAGGCCTGCAGCAGGAGGTCGGCCACCGCCGGGCCGTGGCGCGCCAGGGCGGCGGAGCGCGCCTGCAGCTGGAACAGCTGGGCCGGCGGGATCATGGGGTAGCGGATGGAGCGCAGAGCCCGCTCGGCCACAGAGGGTGGCGGCCGCGCGCGGCCCAGCCACGCCTCCAGCGCATGGAACAGCTCCAGCTCGTCCTGCAGCACCAGGTCCGAACGCGGCAGCAGCTGCGCCAGCAGCTCGGGGCTCACGGCCCCCCACTCGGCGCTGCCTGCCACGGCCGACAAGTTCCAGGCCAGGAACTGCAGGCAGCTCTGGCGCAGGGCCTCGTCCCCAGTGCTCACCGCGTAGTGGTACCAGCCCACCGCCGGGCCTGCGCCGCCCGCCAGGTGCGCGCGCATGTAGTCGGCCACGCCCCGCTGCAGGGAGGCCACCCCGTACTTGGTGGCCAGCCGGTGCAGCGGAATGGCCTGCGCCAGCAGCACGGTCAGCTCGCCGCAGTAGAGGTACCTGAGGGAGAGGCACAGAAATGGGCGCGGTCACGGCGAGCCCACCCTGCCATGCACGCCCCAAACCCACTCAGAGCCGCTCCCTGAGTCCGGAGAGCACCGAGCTTTGGGTAAAGAGATTCACGGTCGAGGGTGTCAACAGAGCGATGAGCCCTGAGTCTTCCGGTCTTTTCCTCTCAAGGACCCGCCCTCACCCATCCTACTTCGCAGTCTTTACATTTCTCCTGGGGACGTGGAAATAGCATGCATTTATTGAGCACCTACTAGGTGACGGCCTCTGTGCTGGAACAAGACAGAGCGGCTCCCACCGTTGTGGGGTTTCCAGTCTGAGTCCAGATTCATATTCTGTCAGCTGCTTTCTATGAGAGTGGGCAAGCCCTTTAACTGTGCTGTTTACCTCTAGGAATAAAGGGAGTTTCCCAGGCTTCCTTAGAGTGGATATGGTCATGTGACTAAATTCTAGCCAATGATATGTCCTCAGAGGCAGCGTGGGATTGAAGGAAGGCTGGTTAAATAGAGTAGACCGGGGTAGGAAAAAGACCCTTTGGCCCTTCTGTGTTATACCTTTTCCTGGTGCCTGGAAGTTGGAAGCAGGGACGGGAAATCTGCAGCCATCTTGTCTAAGCCGTTAAGCAGAGTTACTTTCTCAGACTAGAGTGTAAATGGTTGCCCCAGTGTAGCACACTAGCAAGAAGCAGGAGTTGGGGAAGAGAGCTGGCTAGGAGTTCCTGTAGTGGCTCAGTGGGTTAAGAACCTGACTAGTATCCATGAAGATGCAGGTTCGATCCCTGGCCTCTCTGGGTTAAGGATGCAGCATTGCTGCAAGCTGCAGCGTAGGTCTCAGAAACAGCTCGCATCAGGTGTTGCTGTGGCTGTGGTGTAGGCCAGCAGCTGCAGCTCTGATTTGACACCTAGCCAGAGAACTTTCATATGCCATGGGTGCAGCCCTAAAAAAAATTTTAAAAAGAGAGAGAGCCGGGTGAGCTTTTTCAGTTCCCTAGTCCTGCGGTTCAAAACCTGGCCAGACATCAAAACCACACGGAGGCATTAAAATGAGAAAGGACTGTTTCGCCCCGAAGCTCAGGATCCATGGTGGGGCCAGTAATCTAGTTTTTGAAAGCCCACAAGGCCAGGTTTGGAAGCAGCCCTGAGAACTTTTGGTAACTGACATCAAACAACACAGAGCGTACAGGCAGCGGCAGGGAATCATGCTGCACTGAGAAGGAGGCGGCTGCACCGTCATCCTAATGACACCCAGGGAGTGGCCGTGGTGTCTGCTAGGAGCCAGGGCTTCCGTCACCCTGTGAGTGGAGAAGCCAGAGGCGGGAGAAGGGCTGGAGGGGTCCTTCCCCACCTGATGAACTTGTCAAAGACGGCAGCACAGTCGCTGGGCTCCTGCAGCACCACCTCGCTCTGGTTACTCAGCAGCTCCCGGAACAGCTCGCTGTGCAGCCCCAGGAGCAAGCGGTGGGCGTGGAAGACTCGGACCTCGTCGGTGCCCGCCGCCTGCACCCGCAGGACCACGTCGCTGGCATTGCCCTGCCGCAGCAGCTCCTGCAGGCGTTGGAGCAGCACCTGGGAGTGGTTGATGGAGGTGCCCGATGACTCGCCGCTGACATCGGCTTTATGAGCTGCAGCAGGAGGGAACACAGCAGATCTGAGACGGCGCCCGGGGCCCCCGGCAGCATTCTGGGGATGCAGAGGGACCAGCTGGAGATGCATGTGATTGGAAGTGGGCAGAGAGGCTGTGTGCTTACCTGTTTATGCCCATGAAGGGTGTGGATGCGTGTGGGTGGGCACAAGCACATCCTGGGTGGGGAAGCCTGTGAACCTGACCCTGAGCAGACCCCCGAGACGATGCTCTTGGAAGTCCAGGGAAGGGGACAGACTACTGGCAGGGAGAGGTCGTGAACCAGCAAGGAGCAAAATGTCCAGAATTGGTCTCCATGATGTCAGACCCCCAGGCGAGGGCTGAGGAACCCCTTGGTCCTCTCCCCTCTCACTTCGTGGAGCTCAGAATAGCACAGGGACCAAAACAAGCCAGCTCCTTACACTCATAAAAGCGCAAAATAGCTTATTAGACAGGCAATGAGTACACTAGATAGCATAAGCACTCTAGCTTTAGATTGTGACAAAGGAGGGAGGTGATAGTGGCGGAGTGGCAGCTCCTTTAGGTGCAGGAATCAGAGACAGTCTCCCCGAGGAAGTGATGAGAAGCCAGCCAGAGCCCCAGAACCAGCCCTGCAAAGGCTCTTGAAGAGGATGGGCTTGGCCTGCTGGGAGGGGAGAAAGGGTTGGGGCCCGGGAAAGGAGTGGGAGCCGAGGGGCGGATCGTGAGGAGAAGCTGTTTCCAGGGCCAGCTGCTCTCTTGGGTCTGGATCTGTGAGTTAGACGTCTACACTGGCCCGCGGGAGACCAGAGAAAGCACAGAGGTACCTACGGGTTGAGGCTGGTGTCCCCCCTTCCAGGGGAACCGCTCTGGGCCCTGCTGTTGTATTTCCAGGGACACCCGTGAGGGTCAGATGGGGACATGCACTCAGTCACAGCAAACTCATTGACAGAAAACTGCCAGAACCTTCTCCAAGTGGGGGAAGGTGTGAGGAGCTCTCAGCAGCAGATGGCTATCTCTCACAAACACACACACACACACACACACACACACACACACGTCTGGGGACTACTGGGGAGAAGGCTCTCGTGAGAGCAGAGCCTGTGTGTGTAAGAGAAAGGGAGACAGAGGGCAGAAGGAAGGGGGTGAGATGAGCCCCGGTCCTTTCCCAGCCCCGCCCCCCCAAGCGGTCACTTAGAAGGATCCGAATGTTGACAGCATCCCACTCCCCTCGGTCCGGGCCAGCTGCCTGGGACAATGGACAGTGAAAGAATCTTCTGGTCGTTCTGTCCGCCCAGCCCTCCAACCCTCGGAGGCAGACTGCCCTCCTCCGCGGAGCCGACCCTGCCCGCGCTGGCCGGCTGGACACCGCCCCCTCCTGGCCGTGTGCTGCCCGAGCTGGAAGGCCCTGCCCCTTCTCCCTGCCCGCAGCCCACTCACCTGCACGAGCGGCCAGGCCCACCAAGGTCAGGACGGCCCAGAAGCTGGCCCAGGACCCAGGCTTGGCATGGCCCAGCCTGAGCATCTTTGTGCCCTGCCCCCAGGCCCACTGGAGGGGACCGCTCACATCCTCCTTATATAGGATCCAGCGCACGGGGATGGCACCCCCCCTTCCTCAGCCGGCTTCCCTCCCCCAGCTCAGCCTCTGCCTTGGATTGGTGGAAACTGGCCCCAGCGGTTGCCCAGGCAACCACTTAAGCCAGAGAGAGGCAGCCTCAGGGGCTATTGTGCTGCCCGTGGGCCCCCGAGGGGAACAGATCCGGCATCTCCTCCCCCACGTCTCCCACCGCCCAGCAGAGCTAGTCATTCCTCTTCTGGGAAGATTAAGGCTCTCCCAAGGGCAGGCCAAGGGCTTCGGGACCACTGGCAGCTACGGCCCGGAGGGTCCACGGCCCCTCCCCCAGTCCCAGGCCGAAGTCTCTAACTGGCACAGGGCACGCTTGGCAGCATCATGGCCGGAGCCCCGTGGTGAGACGACTGCAAAGGAAGGGCCTGGAAGAGGAGAGGGGGGCGGTGGCTCAGGCTCCCCTCCCCTCCTCCCATTTTGGGGCGGGCTAGCCCTCTGGAAAAGAGGGTCAGTGTCTCAAATGGAGGCCCAGGAGGTAACTGGTATTATTTCCCAGTTCTTTGTTGAACAGCGCTCCTGCCGTGCTCTGGGGAGGGTGATGGGCCTTCAGAGAGATGGGGGCGGTGATCTTCACCTCCCCCCATCACGGTCAAGGTGGGCTAAGATGGCAGGGCTGGGCATAGAGAAGTGCTGGCCACCTTGCTGGAGGCCGGTCCTCAGCAGGCAGCCCACCCCCCTGCCAACCATCGTACATCCAGGCCGGGGACTGGGAATGCTCAGTCACTCACTTAAATTCACCTTCCCAAGCGGCCTCAGGCCTCTTGCTTCACCTCATTGGAAGGTTTCTTTTACCAGCTTCTGACCAACTTCCTGCTGTAATTTTCCTGCATCTCAGAGTTCCAAGGATACACACGGCAGAACCAGGACCCCATCCCCACAGCCGGAGAAATTGAGGCAGAGTCCTAGGTGGCAGTCCCAACTGAGTTAGAGCTCAGGAGAGCTCTTCTGTCATTTTTCTTTGCTTTCTCTCTCTCTCTCTTTTTTTTTTTTTTTCTGCTTTTTAGGGCTCAAGCCTTATGGAAGTTCCCAGGCTAGGGGCTGAATCAGAGCTGCAGACAAGCCACCTCTGCGACCTACACCACAGCTCAAGGCAATGACAGATCCTTAACCCACCGAGTGAGGCCAGGGACCAAACTCGTGTCCTCACGGATACCAGTCTGGCTCCTTTCCACTGAGCCACAGAGGGAACTCCAGGAGCGATCTTCTAAAATCAGGAGAGTGAGGCCTAGAGCCCGGGGGTAGTGTGTATGGATGGGCCAGTACTGCTGAGGCCTCACCTTCTCCAGGAGCAAGTAGGGCCTGGCCCGGATCTTCATGGACAAAGTCATGCAAAGTTGATGAATTGAAGTGGGGGGAGGGGCCTCCCCCCAAAGATCCAGCTCGGAGTTTCTGCAGAGGCCAGTCTTTCACTGGGGACAGGTCACAGCCTGCCCTCCCCTTGTTCTCTGAATCCCAGAGACCAGCTCGATGCATTGATTTCTGCCCCGGGCTGGCACAGAGACCCAACAGCTCCACCCCCTCTCTGGAGCTGGGGAGAAAGCAGGAATTGGGTCTGGCACCTGCCTCGTCCGGGTTGGCAGAGATGCAGCTGTCCAGCCCAGCGGAAACCCCTCCCGGCCGCCCTGACCTTCACGCCTGGCTCCCCTCGTCCAGATCCACCATCCCTGTCCACTGGCTGCCAGCCTGCCCTTCCCGGGGGCTGCAGCAGCTTCCTGGCCCAGCCCAGCAAGACAGAGCCCCAGCATGACCGGGAGCTCAGGCCTCTGAGTGCAGCCTGGCTTCGGGGCACAATGCTTTTCAAGAGGAATGTCGCTGATGATGAAAAAGATAAGAGAACCCACCACTCAGAAAATGGTCTTTCAGTAAACATGCCTCTTTTTTTTTTTTTTGTCTTTTTAGGGCCGAACCTGAGGTGTATGTAAGTTCCAGGCTAGGGGTTGTATCAGAGATACAGCTGCTGGCCTACACCACAGCAACAGCAAGGCCATATCTGAGCCGAGTCTGCGATGTATGCCACTGCTCACGGCAGCACCAGATCCTTAACCCACCAAGGGGGGTCAAGAATCGAACCACTGTCCTCGTGGATACTAGTTGGGTTCATTACCACTGAGCCACAGCGGAAACTCCAACGTGCTTTTTTTTAATATAGTTTTTTTTTAGCATTTACTCACCTATTTATTTTCTTGCTAATTTTGAGCTTCCTTAGTGTGGAAACTGGTTTTGATTTTTGTTCTTTTTTGGCCACACCTGCTGTACGCAGAAGTTCCTGGGCCAGGGATTGAACCCAAGCCACAGCAGTGACAACGCTGCACCCTTAAACACGAGGCCACGTGACACACTTCTTAACTCCAGTCTCGGAGTTCTCCTGTGGCTCAGCAGGGTAAGGATCCAGCACTGTCCCTGCAGAGGCTTGGGTTTCTGCTGTGGCTCCTGTCTGAATCCTGGCTCGGGAACTCGCGCATGTCACAGGCACGACTGAAATAAAAACCTCCAGTCTCCGTGAGGCTGTGCATCAGTCTCTAGACATGTAGCCCCCCTGCACTGGACTCTCCCACGCCCCACCTAAGGGCCAGGGCCCCTGTATTTTCTAAGCATTCTGGTGAGTGTTATGTACACCCTCATGCTAAGATCTGCCTTCTAGAATTAGATGGATGGCATTTCAAGTGTGCAGAGATCAGGGAGCCTCCAGGTTACCAAGAAGACTCAGGAGGGTCCCCCCTCCATCTCTAAGAAGTCCCGCCCCTTACTAGTTCTAACTTGTTATTCATATAAGTATATACGTATATACGTATTGTCTTTTTAGTGCCGCACCTGCAGTATATGGAAGTTCCCAGGTTAGGGGTCCAATCGGAGCTGTAGCCGCCGGCCGACACCCGGCGGTCTGATTTGACCCCCAGCCTGGGAACTTCCATATGCAGTGGGTGCGGCCCTGAAAAGACAAAAAACAAACAAACAAAAAAAGGAAGGTAACTGACTCAACACTGTAAGTTGCCTTTGTGCCAGGTTGTCCCTGGTGCCACACCCACTGTTTCGCCTCAGCACCCACCGTCCTGCTCCTCCCCCAGGTGGACTGCTGGGTGCCTGACCCACTTCCCCTCCTCCATAAAGTCTGAGCTCACAGTGGCCTCTTGCCGCCTGAGCACCCGCTGGAGTGACCAGCCGTCGGCTCTGGGGGAGGGACAAACCTGAGTTTGGGTTTAGCCTAGCTGCTGGACTTCTCTGAGCCCCGATTCCCTCTTGTGTGAAGTGGAGGTAACTGGGGTGAGCCTGCAGGGTTGCCAGTAGGGCGACACATGGAGGGCGGGCTAGGTCCGCAGGAAATGCTGCCAGAGACGGTCACATCTGGCTGTGAGCCTGTGGGCCCCTTGCTCACCCACAGGCTCTTGGTGCAGGGAGGTGGCGGGTTGGGGACTTACCTGTGCTACTTGCACTCTCTGGGGCTGGGGTCCCGGACACTCTGCCTGGGGACCCGAGTGGGTAGTGCCCACTCTGTTGCTACCGTGCTGTCCAGGTGACCTGGCTAAAGCCGGTGACTCACAGAGGCCTGCACAGTCGGGACCTGGCCACCAGGGGGCAGCAAGGCCCCCGCGAGTTCCCCGCCTGGGCGTGGTTCTGCGAGTCCAAGGAGCTCTGGCCCCAGAGGTGGGATCTAAGGCAGGAGGCCCAGAAACCCGCTCAGCAACATTCCCAGAGGGCGAGCGGGGCAAGCGATGCCAGGCTGGGCTCCGAATCTCCCTGGAGAAAACCCATGCATTGTCCTGGGCGCCCGCGGCAGGCTGCACTGGTCACTCTTCCCCCCGTGGGCTGGGGCAACTGGCCGGGGGCAGATCCCAGCCTCCCCAGGGTGCTGGCTACACTAGGTGGTGGTTATTTGCCAGTGACTGATTTTCCATGAAGGATGGTCCATTTCACCAGGAAAGCAATAGCGTGCGGGGGTGGGCACTGGGTCTTGCCTTCCCAGCTCGGCTGGCAGCCTGGAAGGCTTCTCGTGGTGGTCCCAGCCGGCACTGCACGTGGCTTCCTGCCATCCTTCCAGGCCAGCAGCCCCCTGGGTGGCCTCCTTCCTGGCCCACAGCCCACAGCCACTGCAGGACTGACTCCTTCGAACTTGGCCCCCGAGTCCTCGCTCCAGAAGGGGGTCCTGCCCACGGCAGCGTCACCTCTCCTCCGCTGGGGCTGGTTTCCCCCAGTCTCTGTAATTAGAATCAGCTCTGAGAATCCTTCTGCCTGTCCCCAAGGTCCTCGCCCCCAGGGTGTGACTGTCAGCCTGAGCCCAGTGTCCTTGGAGCACAAGGCAGCCCCTCCGGGGCCCGCAGGCTGCCTCCTCTCCCAGGTCCCCCTCCCAGCCTCTCCCCTTCCCTGCCTGTGCCCTCTCGGATCCTTTGCTCCAGGCAGCAGCCGAAGCAGGCTTATTCCCTCCACCTCGGCCCCACCCTCTCCTTCTTCCTCCTCCCCCTCCCACCACCCCACCTCTCGGGCGCTGACCGCTGGCTCAGTGCTGCTGGAAGAATCGTGGAGAGCTGGCAATGCTGAGAGGGAGCCGCAGGGACCCCCAGAAAAAAGTCGCAGGGTGACCCAGGACTCAGGACCCAGGAGCATGAGGCTTACGGGACAAGAGACAGGTAAAGCCTCTAGGTCCGGGGTGGACGGGGAGAGAAAGGTGGAAGGGCCAGTAAGGAATCTAGAGGCCAGGGGTGGGGAGCTTGAAGGAGATGGGGGCGGGGGGAATCAAAAGTTGGAAGGTGAAACCCCAAATCCTAAAGCGTGGGCCGAGGCGGGCAGGGACCAGAGCATGCGGCTGGTCTTTATCCCAGACTGGCCACCAGCCAGCTGTGTGTGATGGCAGGCAGGTCACCTTATCTCCGTGGACGCAGCTTCCCCATCCGAAAGCCAGGGCCCTTCCAGCTCCAAGAGTATTAGAAGACAGATGTTCTTTAGCATCTAAAGTTGGGAACTTAGTAACAGCTCTCCTTTTTTTGTTTGTTTGTTTTTGTTTTTATTTTTAGGGCTGCACCTGCCTCATCTGGAAGTTCCCAGGCTAGGGGCCGAATCGGAGCTGCAGCCGCCAGCCTACGTCACAGCCACAGCCACGCCAGACCCAAGCTGCTTCTTCCACCCACACCACAGCTCACGGCAGATCCTTGACCCACTGAGCGGGGCCAGGGATCAAACCCGCATCCTCACGGATACTAGTCGGGTTCATTACCGCCAAGCCATGACGGGAACTCCATTAACATCTCTCCTGGAAGACAGGGTGCTATTTGGTAGAGCCGTGCAGCTGCCTGTGGTTAGAATAACCCAGGATGATTTAAAAACCATAGCTGCTCAGGCTCCGGTCTGGACCCTCTCACTGCCAGGAGCAAGGCTCAGGAACCTGTATTTCACAAGTGCCCCAACCCCCAGGCCTGACCGTGACTAGCAGCCCGTTTGGGGCATCTGCTTTCCAGCCTTAAGACCCACGGGGAGCAATGAGACTGAGAAATGTCTCTGACAACGAGAAACGCCCACCGAATCCTTCCTCCCATCCATCCACAGGGGAGCCAGGCCACTGAGCCTGTGGGCTGGGGTGCAGCGGACTTGACACTAGCAATTACCATTGGGCCGGGCCTGACCAGGGGGCTGCCCAGGGCAGGGGTGAATAAAGACCTCAGGGTCAGGGTCAGGGTCAGGGTCAGGGTGGGGCTGCTGCCAGGCCAGGCTGGAAAGAGACCTAAGGCTCTAACCCACCCTTCCGCCCTTCCTAGCTGGCCAGCCTCGCGTGACCTTGCTGCCCACCCCCAATGGCAGCGGGCTGAGCCAGGAGTTTGAAGGCCACTGGCCAGAAATCCCAGAGAGGTCCCCATGTGTGGCCGGTGTCGTCCCTGTCATCTACTACAGCGTCCTGCTGGGCCTGGGGCTGCCTGGTGAGTAGGGAGCTGGGCTCTGGGGGTTGACAAGAAATTGGGGTCCTCCTTCAGTGGGTGCTAATCCTCGGTGCCGAGTCCTGAGACCCAGGGCATAGCCTCCTTTGCTTTTGTGGGGTGATCTGGGTCACTGGAGAGCAAAGCGTAGTGGGAATAAAAGTGAGAGGCCAGGAAGAGCGATAATAGCTAAACCCAAGGTGTGGAGTTCCTGTCGTGGCTCAGCGGAAACGAACCTGACTAGTAACCGTGAGGACGTGGGTTCGATCCCTGGCCCCGCTCAGTGGGTTAAGGATCCACTGTGAGCTGTGGTGTATGTAGGTCGCAGACGTGGCTCAGATCCCACGTGGCTGTGGTGTAGGCCGGCAGCTGCAGCTCCAATGATACCCTTAGACTAGGAACTTCCTTATGCTGAGGGCATGGCCCTAAAAAGCGAAATAAATTAATTAATAAACAAACAAACCCAAGGTTTTGCCAGAGCAGACAGCCCCCTTCGGCCCCCCAGGAAGGGGCACTCTCCTGGGATGACTAAATTCATGCAGGGCTCCCTCAGCTCCGTGCAAAGCTTCCTATACCCTCCATTGGCTTCGGAGGGCAGAGCTGGGCGTTAGGGCGGGGTGTGGATGCCCACAAGGACTGGTAGAATTGGGCAATGGCCTGTCCCTGCCTGTTACCAGGGAAGCCGGTGTGTAAGGTAAGAGGCTGGACAGGCAGGGCTGATTCGGTTAGCCTTCCCGACCCAGTGAGTTGTAAGAAGGATCTGGAGGGAGTTCACTGGTGGCTCAGTGGGTTAAGAATCTGGCATCATGGCACAGCAGAAACAAATCCAACTAGGAACCATGAGGCTGCAGGTTCGATCCCTGGCCTCGCTCAGTGGGTTAAGGACCGGGTGTTACCGTGAGCTGTGGTGTAGGTCGCAGACGCAGCTCAGATCCCCCGTTGCTGTGGCTGTGGTGCAGGCCGGCAGCTATTGCTCCAATGTGACCCCTAGCCTGGGAACCTCCATATGCTGCCAGTGAGGTTCTAAAAAGAAAAAAAAGACCAAGAAAAAGAATCTGGCATCGTCACTGCTGTGGCTCACGTCGTTACTGTGGTGTGCGTTCAATCCCTGGCCTGGGAACTTCCGTATGCTGCAGGTCTGGCCGGGCGGGGTGGGGGGGGGGAAGGAGGAAGTAAAGAAAGATCTGGAAAGAGGAAAAGAGAAGCCAGAACCAGCAGGTGAGGCGGGATGCTAAGAAAGCGAATCTGAGCAGCCCTTCTAATGCCTCTGACCTCTCCCTTCCCTGACCCCGGCTGCCATCAGTTAATCTCCTGACTGCGGTGGCCCTGGCCCGCCTTGCCGCCAGGACCAGGAAGCCCTCCTACTGCTACCTTCTGGCGCTCACGGCCTCGGACATCGTCACCCAGGTGGTCATCGTGTTCGTGGGCTTCCTCCTGCAGGGCGCCGTGCTGGCCCGGGAGGTGCCCCGCGCCGTGGTGCGCACGGCCAACATCCTGGAGTTTGCAGCCAACCACGCCTCGGTCTGGATTGCTGTCCTGCTCACGGTCGACCGGTACAGCGCCCTGTGCCACCCGCTGCGCCATCGGGCCGCCTCGTCGCCTGGCCGGACTCGCCGGGCCATCGCTGCTGTCCTCGGTGCTGCCCTGCTAACCGGCATCCCCTTCTACTGGTGGCTGGACGTGTGGAGGGACGCGGACCCTCCCAGCACCCTGGACGAGGTCCTCAAGTGGGCTCACTGCCTCATCGTCTATTTCATCCCTTGCGGCGTTTTCCTGGTCGCCAACTCGGCCATCATCTGCCGGCTCCGGAGGCGGAGCCACAGAGGGCCGCGGCCCCGGCTGGGCAAGAGCACGGCCATCCTCCTGGGCGTCACCACGCTCTTCGCGCTCCTCTGGGCACCCCGGATCTTTGTCATACTCTACCACCTGTACGTGGCCCCCGTCTACCGTGACTGGAGGGCCCATTTGGCCTTGGACGTAGCCAACATGGCGGCCATGCTCAACACGGCGGTCAACTTTGGCCTCTACTGCTTGGTCAGCAAGACCTTCCGGGCCACTGTCCGAGAGGTCATCCATGACACCCACTTGCCCTGCGGCCTGGGGTCACGACCTGTGGGTGTGGTGGCAGAACCTGTGCTGAAGGCTCCAGGAGTCCCCAAAGGGGCAGAATTGTAGAGGGTGGGGAGAGCCCATTCAGGGAGCTCACGCACCAGATGTCCTTGGGTCTTTGTGGTTGTGCCCACAAACCTTATCAACACCCTACTTTGCAATGCGGGGTGGGGTAGGAGGCTTCTTCCCTCAGGAGTGGCTCCCCAGGAAGCTGCATGAATGTTGGTTGAGTGAATGAATGACTGACTTGATGGCTGGATGGAAGGATGGATGGATGCAGGGGTGTATGTTTCCAGCCCACCCCTTCCGAGAGCCCCCCCCTCATTCTCTGGGTTGATCGCTCCTCTTGTGATCAACTTCTAGTGGCAATGCCAGGAGAAAAGGAAGATACCTGCAGGATTCCAGGCCTTTCCTGGGCTGTGCGGGAACCAAATGCAGGGAGGGGGCTACCTGGGAAAGCGGTAGTCTTAAGCCAATTTGATCCCCCAGCCCTGGGGCGACGTGACCCCTGCCCAAGGTCTGGACTGATTACAGTTAACTTTCTGCCCTGAAGCCAGAACGGGTTCAGGGGCCCAAAACAGCCCTGGGGCTGCAGTTTTCATGGTGGCCAAAGACCAGGATGAAGAAAGGAGGGGCCGGGAGGCCTCAGTCCTGCCCCTGAGCCTACTCCACTGGGAGGAGAAGGCTCTCTCTCCACCAAGGGGCGGAAGGGAGGATCCGAGACCCTGTGGGGCTCCGCTCAGCCCCTCCCGGCCTCTCTCTTCCCAGCGATGCCAGCCTGGTCAGGCAGCTGGGAGAGATTAGCAGACGAACCTCCCACCTGCTCCAGGCACTGGGTAAACACATTAGCAGCCCGCTTTCTGCTTTTAGATCAGGCTGAGCTGACCTTTCCCCTGAATGGTCCAGACGGGCCCCCACCAGCACCCAAGCCCTTAATGGGATCACAGAGGCGAAAGTCAGGTGTGTGTCAGGCACACAGTTGGTGCGAAATAAATGCACTTGGCTTTCGCCCTCTCCTCCCTCCTCCCCCTCCACCCCAGCGTCTGGCAGGAAGGGACTTTCAGCCACACCCAGAAGGAGAAAAAGGCAGGTCCCCGATCCTTGATCCACAATTCTAAACTGCAAAATGCTCTGAAAGCCAAAACGTTTTTCCTGAGTTTACCAGGAACACATTTGGCGACAAAGCCTGGACAGAAGGAACGCAAGACTGCGTGTGGCTTGGTGGCATCCGCAGCGAAGGCTCTGCTGCAGGCCCCCAGCAGCCGCGGTTTTACCCTGCCGCCCGCACCCTCTAGACTCCACGGCTGATACATTGCCTGGGCCACATGTTACCTCCCTCTATTCTGAAAAACTCTGGATTCTGAGACACGTCTGGTCCCGAGTCCAGGCAGCTACAGCTCAAAAGGCCAGATCTCCCCCATGGCTTCTAGGGAAACATTTTCAAAGACAGGGTGAGGGAGAGGGCTGCAGGGTGCGTGATCAGCTCGTGGACGCTCTCCTGATTGGCTCGTGGTGAGGTCACCAGCGACATCATCCACCATCTGGTCCCAACTGGTCTGGAGCATATGTGCTTGTGGGCAGTTAACAGTTAACAGTTAACGTCTCCCACGGGGCGGGTGTGTGTGTGTGTGTGCACCTGCACGCGTGCGTGTGGTTCAGCATCTGTAAAAGGTCTGGTTCAGAGGTGTTCTCGCTGTGGCGCAGCAGTAACAAACCCGACTAGCATCCATGAGGACATGGGTTCGATCCCTGGCCTCGCTCAGTGGGCTAAGGGATCCAGCATTGGCGTGAGCTGTGGTGTAGGTTGCAGACTTAGCTTCGATCTGCCTGCGTTGCTGTGGCTGTGGCGTAGGCCAGCAGCTACAGCTCCAATTCAACCCCTAGCCTGGGAACTTCCATGTGCCATGGGTGCGGCCCTAAAAAAGACAAAAAGTAAATAAATACAAATTTAGAAAAAGATTTGGTTCAGAATATAATCTCTAGCCCTTGAGGAGGAACGAAAGTCCTTGACTTTGTTTAGTGACTAAACCATTATAATTTTGTCTTGTTTTACTGTCTCCCTCCTCTCTTTTGGCCCACAAGTATATTTCCATGTAATTTAACATACCGAATAAGGAGTTTGGACCCTTCAAGTCCTAGCTGCCTGGATTCCTTGCTGGGCGCCCCGCTGCGCTTTCCTTCACCCCAACCCAGTGTCAGCAGCTTCACTGCGAGCTCAACACTGTGTGCACACACAGGTGTCTGTGGGTAGAGCCGAGGCAACAGAGCTTCACTCCTTGCTTAAGGAGGAGGGAGTGCGAGGGCAGGGACCCCGAGAAGAGGCACAAGAGGGTGCGAAGGATGCCCCCCCGACCCAGAGGTCAAGTCTACCCTACCGAGGGGGATGCTGGGAAAAAAAGGAGCCTCTCACTGCTGAATCAAATGGAAGGTTGTGGGAGTTCCCTTGTGGCTTGGCCGGTTAAGGATCCAGCATTGTCACCGCAGCAGCTAGGCTCACTGCTGTGATGAGCATTCAATCCCTAGCCCAAGAACTTCCTGACATCCTGGGCGCAGCACCTGCCCCCCCCCCCCCAAAAAAAAGGAACGTTGTGGAGGAGAGACCCTCTTCCCACTCTATGAAACCTGCAGGACCCCGCAGGAGAACCGCCCAGTATCGGGAGACCCTTGCCATGGAAGGGCCACTGCGGTGGAGCAAGACAGGAAGCTCCTTGCAGCAGGCTCCTGGGCTGTCCTCCAGGAGATGAAAGAATTCACCCACTTGTCCCTGAACCCCAGGGAAAGGAGGACCTTCCAGAACAGCTGGGGAGGCTCTATTGAGGCAGGTAGAATTTTGCACTGGTGGGGGGATTCCAGCCACCAGAATTCAGCTGGCAATATTCGTGTGACCTCACTTGCACTCCCAGGCTGGAGGACACAAATCAGGGGTGCCAAATAAAACAGCGTGCTGGGCAGACAGAGGAAGCTGAGGCACGGAGATGTTACGTGATATTCCTGCAGCTACGCTGGTTAAGAGCAACACTAAGACCCAAACCCATGCCTGCTGCTTCCTGACCCCTTCTCTGTCCAACCTTCTCTGGTCATCGCCTCGTGGATGGTCTCAGATGCAGAAGATTAGAAGAAGGGGAGGGAGTTCCCGTCATGGCTCAGTGGTTAACGAATCTGACTAAGAACCAGGAGGTTGCGGGTTCGATCCCTGGCCTTGCTCAGTGGGTTAAGGATCCGGCGTTGCCGTGAGCTGTGGTGTAGGTTGCAGATGCGGCTCGGATCCCGTGTTGCTGTGGCTGTGGCGAAGGCCGGCGGCTACAGCTCCTGTTAGACCCCTAGCCTGGGAACCTCCACATGTCGTGGGTGCGCCCTAGAAAAGGAAAAAAAAAAAAAAGGAAGAAGGGGAGCTTTAGTGCTGTTTGCCTCACTTATAAACTTTTTGTGCTGGACCTAACAGGTTTGGGAACCGATGTCTTATTTCCCTAATAAGATGCATTAGGTAGCATTTTCTTTTGAACATTCTGGTAACCTTTAAGAAAAGATAAAGAGATCATCACCGTGATAAGCATGTCACTGAAATGGGAATGAAAAGTATTCTTGAAACTGCTTTTGGAAGTTCCTGTTGTGGCTCAGTGGTAACAACCGCGACTAGTATCCATGAGGACTCGGGTTCGATCCCTGGACCGGCTCAGTGGGTTAAGGATCTGGTGTTGCTGTGGCTGTGGCGTAGGCAGGCAGCTGTAGCTCCGATTCAACCCGTGGCCTGGGAACTTTAGGGTACAGTCCTAAAAAGAAAAAACCCTGCTTTTGACGAGGTCCTGCTGTAGAGCACAAGGAACTATATCCAATCACCTGTGACAGAACCGGGCAGAAGACAATATGAGGAAAAGAATGTAGATATACGTACAGACAACTGGGGCACTTAGCTGGACAGCAGAAATTGATAGAGCATTGTAAATCAATCATAATAAAAAAATTTTTGGAGTTCCCGTCGTGGCTCAGTGGTTAACGAATCCGACTAGGAACCATGAGGATGCGGGTTCAATCCCTGGCCTCGCTCAGTGGGTTAAGGATCCGGCGTTGCTGTGAGCTGTGGTGTAGGTTGCAGACGCGGCTCAGATCCCGCGTTGCTGTGGCTGTGGTGTAGGCCGGCAGCTACAGTTCCTATTAGACCCCTAGCCTGGGAACCTCCGTATGCCACGAGCGCAGCCCTAGAAAAGGCGAAAAGACAAAAAAAGAGAGAGAAAGAAAGAGAGAAAAGGAAAGAAAGAAGGAAAGAAAGAGAATCTGAAGACAAGTGTCTTTCTTCAAGAAGTTTCCCAGAGTTTGAAGTTGTCTTGCTGCACAGGGGGTTAGGTATCTGGTGTCTTAATCACTGCTGTAGCGTGGGTTCAATCCCTGACCCAGGAACTTTCACAGGCCAAATGTGCGGCCAAAACAAAAACAAACAAATGAAAAAACCAGCTTCCCCAATCTGCTATAGATCTTTTAAATTCCACACTGACTGTATCTTTTATTTGAGAAGTGTCTTCTACTTTCTTGATCATAACTGGGTTTCTGGCCCTCTTTTCCCTCTGCTGCTCTTATTGGTTCTCAGGCAGGAGAATAAATACATCGTTTGCCGAGTTTCCTAGATTCCCTTTATTGCTCCCACTTCCAGCAGCTTTTTTCCACTCTGCGCTGAAAGTTTGCACAGCTTTCCAGCTTCACCAAAGATGCTCTCTTATCTGCACTAACTTCCTATAGTTTCCCACGTGGCTGTCAGTGCCCCCAGGGGCTCCCAGAGCTGTTCTCACTTCCCCAGGCCCGCCACTGCCTCCCCGCACCCCATTCACATCCAGTGGGCTTCAGGCTAACTGGGTACACCCGCCGCTGTCCATGTCCTCCTGGGATGGGGGTGGGGGCCATGGTGGGGACAGGAAGCCAGGCCTCTGGAGGATCTGCTGTTTTCAGGCCCAGGGGAGGGGGTCCCCCAGAGAGAAAAACTGTACTTATTTACTGAATTAAATGTTGACCCCTTGGCCGGGCTGGTTATAGGTGCGCTGGCAGGGACAACAGGACTGTCTCTGACATGGGGGTGTCTTGAAGATCTTGCCCCCACCCCAAAGCCCAGTCTCTTTTGACCGGAAATCTGGGCTCCTGGAAGGGTCCTGGGGCCCAACCCCCCCTTTGGCCTGTCGCTATGGGCTCGGGCAGCAGGGGGCGCTGCAGGACTGCCGGGATGGACAGACAGGACCAGGACCGAGGGTAGAGGCGTTTTAAGTCAGATTTCTAGGCTTATCTAAGTTATTGCAAAGAAACTGTGCCTGCCCTCTGTCCACAGCCAGCGGGGCTCACTGCGGAAGGCAGGGCTCAGCGGCTCCCTTTGTCCCTCTCCTCCACCCCGAAGCCACCAGAAGCTACGTCCTCCTGCCAAGCGGTTGGCCAGCGGGGGGCGGCAGGTCCCTGCAGGTTTCTCAGATCCTCCTGGCTGTTCTGGAAACGTTTCACAGCGTGGCACTGGGTGAAGGGCCCTTTCATCGCCCGCGTCCCTCCGCCGGCGTGCGCAGGGCCCAGCCAGCCCTTCCTGCTGGCCGCGGATCTGGCCGCCTGCCTTCCCCGCTGTGAAGAGCCCCAGGGCCTCCGGGGTCCCAGGTTGCATCCAGGCCCTGCCCCCGGCCAGCGGTTCCCGTCCTTGGCGGTCACTTACTTGGGCGTCCTCCCCACCAGGGGAGTTTAAACGTTGGCCTCAGCCCCACGGGACAGGGACGGAGGGAAAGCGGCCGGAAGGTGAGGACGGAAGGAAGCTGCCAAACCCCACAGGGAGTCATGGGCAGAGCTGGGACCGGGGGCGGAGGGGACCCGGGGTGGAGCTCCGAGGAGCTGTCTGCCCTCCAGCCAGGAGGCCCTGGGAGGGGGGGGCTGCGGGGGGGGGGGCACCTCGGGGGCGGGAAGGCATGCTGGGGTCCTGGCTGTCCATTTAGGGGACGGAAGGAGGAGGCTGGTCCAGATCCCCCTCGGACCGAGGCCAGCTCCAGCCGTCACGCCTCTGCTCAAGGACCCGGCGGAGGGGACCGCCCGGCAGAAAGGGGGAGCCGCCCACCCGGGGACTCCCTCACCTTCTCCTTGAAAGGACAGCTGAGGCCATCCTCCAGGTCCCTCCGGGAGAACATGGGTTAGGGCCAGACTTGGCCTCTCCGCTGCCACGAGGTCTGAGCCACGGAGTCCCCACCTGCCCGCCTTTACCTGTTTCCTCCTTCTGGGCAGGAGCGGGGAGGGGGTGGTGAGGTCACAATCGGTCCTCCCGAAAGTCACCTTCCACCCGTGACCCCGGGTCGCCAGCCCCTAGGCGGCTGGGAGGGATGGGGTCCTCCCTCTTGCCTTGGGCGCCCCTCCCACCGGATTGCCAGCCCCACCTCCAGCTCCGGGGCTGCCGGAGGTGAAAGAGTTAACGAGGTCTGTGGCGGCTCCTCCCGGGACTCCTCCTAGAGGTATATTTAGCGGGCAGGGCAGGGCGGAGGGAGAGGAATGCTCGGGTGCTCTGAAGTTGTAGCGGCGGCGGATCCGCCACACCCTCCCCTCCCCCGACTCCGGGAGTGTGGGAGCGGGACGGGGTGGGGGGAGGGGAGCTGGTGGAGGGAAAGGGGCTGGGAGGTGTGAGCTGGCTTGAAATAGAAGACTATGGTCTCAGAGACGACTTTGAGGCCTGGGAGGAGGCCAGAGGCCAGAAGGGTGTTGCTTTTCCCAGGGAGAAGGACTGAGGGACCTGGCGGCCCAGGGATGAAGAAAAGAGGGCTGGAGTCGGGAATCAGAGGGCTCGCTGGTGAGGGGCGCTGGGGCTGGGGCAGGGCTCGCTGGAGGAGCTGAAATGGCTGCCCCTGAGCCTGGATGCGGGTCTGGGGCCGGGGAACACGGGAACTGGGGTCTATGCTGGGGTGTCCCTTCTGATCCAGGTGCCCAGCCTGCTAGCTGGATGTGGCGGGTGATGAGATGGCCGGGGAGCATCCTTCGGGGAACTGCATGTCTGCTTTGGGACCACAGACCTGGCCCCCAGACATCACTGGGGGCGGAGCTACAGCAGAAGAGTTTTTCTCAGTTGTCCATCAAGAAGGCTTCCAAAGGCGCTATGCTCAGCAGCGTGATGCTTGAGCAGTGACTGGCAGGTGGGCTGATGGCTGAGTATTTTTGACTTTAAGAGGGTGGAGGAGTGGGAGTTCTCATGGTGGCACAGTGGTTAACGAATCCGACTAGGAATCATGAGATTTGCGGGTTCGATCCCTGGCCTTGTTCAGTGGGTTAACGACCCGGCGTTGCCATGAGCTGTGGTGTAGATGGCAGACACGGCTGGGATCTGGCGTGGCTGTGGCTGTGGCATAGGCCGTCGGCTATAGCTCAGATTGGACCCCTAGCCTGGGAACCTCCGTATGCCCGAAAAAGCAAAATAATTAAATAAATAAATAAATAAATAAAAAGAGGGTGGAGGAGTTCCCACGTGGCCGATTAAAGACCTGGCATTATCATTGCAGTGGCTCAGGTCACCGCTGTAGTTCAAGTTCAGTCCCTGGCCCAGGAACTTCCATATGCCACAGGTGCCAAACAAAAAGCAAACAAACAGAAAAGGGGTACTGTAAAGCTAGTAATCTAATCCCTCCAAGTCTGAGGACCTCTGGGAGGTTCATTCACAGGGACTGTGTTTTGTCTGCGTGTTGGATTTTTTTGTTTCTTTGTTTCTTTTCTTTCCTTTTTTTTCTTTTTTCTTTTCTCTCTCTTTTTTCTTTTTTTGGCCACACACACAGTGCGTGGAAGTTCTCAGGCTGAGGACTGAGCCCACCTCACAGCAGTAACCAGAGCCACAGCAGTGACAACTCCAGATCTTTATCCACTGAGCCACCAGGGAACTCCTCCTTTTGGACTTCTGAAGGCAAAGTTTCTGGAACCCTAGCCTGCAGCAGCTCCTGTGCCAGTACTCTGAACATGCTCTCATTTTTTTTTTCTTTCTTTTTTTTTTGTCTTTTTAGGGCTGCACCCACGGCATATGTAAGTTCCCAGGCTAGGGGTTGAATTGGAGCTGCAGCTGCTGGCCTACACCACAGCCACAGCAACGTCAGGTCCAAGCTGTGTCTGTGAACTACACCACAGCTCACAGCAAAGCCAGATCCTTAACCCACTGAGCAAGGCCGGGGATGGAACTTCAAGCATACTAGTCAGGTTCTTTGTGTGTGTGTCTTTTTGTCTTTTTAAGGCCATATGGAGGCCTTAAAACGCCTTTTTAACGCTGCATATGGAGGTTCCCAGGCTAGGGGTGCACAGCCCATGGCAATGCTGCATCCTTAACCCACTGAGCGAAGCCCGGGACTGAACCTGCGTCCTCATGGATACCAGTCAGGTTTGTTACCACTGAGCCACGACGGGAACTCCCGCACTGTGGAACTTGGTTCAGTCACAGTCTGGCCTCACAAATGAGAGGGCAGCCAAGAGCTAAGGACACTTCCTCCCAGGAGCTGGCCTGCAGCTATGGCAGGTGGCGGGGACAGGAGCCTCAGGCCCTAGGAAGGAAGAATCCTAAGGCAGGCCCGTGATCCGCGTCCCTGTCCTCAGGAGTTACTCTGTGATTATATTACGTTACACAGTAAAAGAGAATTTCAGCATAGAGAGAACCACACCGCAGGGAAGGGTGGTGGCCAGAGAGAGGTCAGGTGATGGGGGTGATCAGAGGCCCCCAGGGGTCAGGTGACCGGGGTGGGGTGGGGGGGGTGACCTGGCTGCCTGCCTGTGTTCTGTACTGGCCCTGAGACTCCACCAGTCCTCTTTTCTCTACCTGTGAAGGGAGGCCCAGGTAATCTAACCCTGCCAATTGTGATCCGGATTCCTTTGAGCCCGAGAGAAGCCAGGATTAAGGCCAGCTACCCTGGGTTCTGCTGATCAGGTGGGTGGCAGTAGCTCCTTGGTCTGGCGGCAGAAAGAAATAAGCAGAAGAGATCATTTCCGGTATAGGTGCCGTGTCCTTGGGCCGTATGATTCTCATGCGACACAACCCTCGCCCTGCAGCCTCGTTCCCCTGCCACCTCAGGGTGGGAAGGGCCGCACCTATGAAGGAAAAGGCTGTAGACTGAGCAACAGGTGTGGCTGTTGATCTTTCCAGGGGCTTGGTTCTGCGTTCTCCCCCGGGACTGGGACCACACAGGAGAGGTGTGGTCACAACTGATAAAGACTTCTGAATCCCAGAGCCTGGGGACCAGCCAGCCAGCTGCCCACAAGGTTGTGCACAGGGGTCTGAGCCTGGGCGGGAGAGAGGACCGGTCCCTTGCCGTCCCCTTTCACCGCCCTTCTGACTCCTGTGTGGATGCAACTCACTGCAGGAGAAAGGCAGTGGATGGGGCCTCCAGGCAGCCTTTTTCTTTCCTTTTTTTTTTTTTTTTGGCCACACCCAAGCCATGTGCAAGTTCCCAGGCCAGGGACTGAACACGAACCGCAGCAGCAGCCCGAGCTACTGCAGTGATAAGGAGGAGATCCTTAACCTGCTGAGCCACCAGGGAACTCCAGACATTTTTTTTTCTTTTTCATATTCTTTTCCATTATGTTTTATTACAGAATATATTCATAGTTCAATATATAGTATATTGGACCTAGCTGGTCCATTCTGTATATAATAGTTTGCATCTGCTACTCCCAGACTCCCAGTTCTTCCCTTCCCTACCTGCCCGCTGACAATCACGGTCTGTTCTCTATGTCTTTGGGCCTGTTCTGTTTCTTAGATCAGTTCTTTTGTGTCATAGTTTAGATTTTGTCTCTAAGCAATATCATATGGTATTTGTCTTTCTCTGTCTGGCTTACCTCACTTAGCATGATCATCTCTAGGCTCATCCATGTTGCTGCAAATGACGTTATTTCATTCTTTTTTCAGGGCTGAGTAGTATTCCATTGTATACATGTGCCACATCTTTATCCACTCCTCTGTTGATAGACATGGTCATGGCTCTTGTAAATAACGCTGCTGTGAATGTTGAGATTTGTGCGTCTTTTTGAATTATGGTTTCATCTGGATTTATGTCCAGCAGTGAGATTGCTGGATCATATGGCAGCTCTATTTTTAGTTTTTTGAGGACGCTCCACACTGTTTTCCATAGTGGCTCCAGTCAGTCTTTATGTATTTCCACGGCTCTACATCCTTCAGCCTCCTCGCTTCCTTTCTCCATAAAGGCGTCCCGCGGAGGGCTTGGTCCCTGAAAAGCTTAGGGAAGAAAAAGCATCATGTGGGCTAGGCAGACAGAGGAGAGACACAGACCAAGCTGGGGGTGCAGAGGATGGAGTCTGGGAAAAAGGGCTTAGTAACCCCGTCGGCAGCCAGAGCCGCTGCGAGGAGGCGGGAGAAGAAAAGGCAAGAAGAAACAAGATTTGGGAAATAAACCTTTCCTTCCGTGGAGAGCCACGTGGCGCCAGATCAGATGTGGCAAAGGGCATGGTTTTCTTTAGACTCAGTTGTCAGTTATCGGTGCTGACGGAGGGGAGGAGACCTTGGTCCACCGGCCTCTGTCACCTCCCCAGGCCCCAGGCTTCCAGCAGTGGGTCCCCTGGCCTCTCTCCTCCAGTCTCGTCGCCTCCTCTCTCTGCAGCCAGGGCCATCTTTCTAGAGGCAGTCGTGGCTCTGCCTAAGGTCACTGCACAAAGCCCTCCCGTGGGTGGCCTCCCGCGCCCGAGGGTTAAGTCCTGACTCCGTCACGGGCAGCCCCGGCCAGGCCACGGGGTCCTGCCTCCCAGCCTCTCGACCCCTTCCCTCCCCACCCCCAAGCCCCCACCCCAAACACCATGCCCCAGCCAAGCTGTTGGATTCCCAGCACCTACTCGCGAACTGACAAATGGACATTATTATCCATTAAATATGTGCACAAATGATAACAGGTTCTCTGGCCAGTCAGAGACGTTCCTTTTAGCTTTGAAATTCCAAGCTGGGCAGATAGCGCTTGCTCACCCACCAGCCTTATCGCCTTTGCGGTGCTGATCTGTCCTGCGGCTCTGGGTCCCCCTGAACTGGGGGGCTGCCTGGGCCTTTACCACCACCCCCCCTTGTTGCCTGCAGGTCACTGGCTGCCCTCCGTGGGGTCCCAGGGGAAAGGAAGGGCTGCAGGCCCAGCAGATGGCTTCCGATGGGAGCTCTGAATTAAGTTGTTTGACTTCCAGCACAGGGGCCCCTTCGAGCCCTCCAGGCCCTGAACCTCGCCAACAGGAGGGGAGAGCGAGGTCACATCTGAGGTGGGGCTGAGGTGCCAGCTCCTAGGCGGGAAGGAGGAGGGACCTGCACAAAGGGTCCTTCTGCACAGCGGGGCCCCAGCGGGGTGACCTGCAGCTAAGAAAACATTTTCAGTGGTTTTTGCTGCAGGCATCTACATTCCGGCATAGCTGAAGGGGAGAAGGCCCCAGCTTGGAGTGGGGGTTCCCCACCTGGCTTTGCCACAAGGAATAGGCGTGGAGAGGAGCTAGAAACATGTTCCAGAAAGTTCTGGAGCACAGGAGGCGCAGACCCTCAAGGAAGCTGGGAGCAAACAGACAGGCAAGAGGCAGGGAGGGCGGGGTGAGGTGGCAAGAGACCAGGCTCAGAGGGGGTGGCAAGCGGCCTGGTGAGCGGGGGACCTCCCCGCCCCCCGCGCCCCTGCCCTCCCCAATGGCAGGCCATCCACAGGGACAAACCAGCTGCCTCTCCATCTGGGTGGCCAGGAGGTGGGCCGGGGAAAGCCACGGGGAGCTGCCAGTCCTAAAATCACTGCGCCCAGGCCTGCCTTTCCGTAAGGGGATCTAAAGGAGACAGGAGGAGGGGGAGACGAGAACCCTGTGCAAGGCTGAGGGGTGACAGAGAGGCAAGTCGGGCCCTTGGTGGGTGAGCTTCCCTATGGCAGGCCCGGCTTTCTTTCTCTTGGGAGGTGGGGTGAGGGGACAGTGTTCTGTACAATGCTGTTGTTTTGCTTTTTTTTTATCTTTTTTAGGGCCACACCCGTGGCATATAGAGGTTCCCAGGCTAGGGGTCTAATCGGAGCTGTAGCCGCCGGCCTACACCACAGCCACAGCAACACGGGATCCGAGCCACCACGTCTTTGAACTTCACCGCAGCTCACGACAACACTGGATTCTGAACCAGCTGAGTGAGGTCAAGGATCGATCCTGTGTCCTCATGGATACTGGTCAGATTCGTTTCCGCTGAGCCTTGATGGGAACTCTGTTCTGAATATCTTAGAAATTTATTTTATTCATATGACACACCAAGGCAGGCGTGTGTGTGTGTGTGTGTGTGTGTGTGTGTGTGTGTGCGTGCGTGTGTGTGTGTGTGTGTTTCAAGGCCAAATCCTCGGCGAATTGAAGTCCCCAGGCTAGAGGTCGAATCTGAGTTCTAGCTTGTGGCCTACAGCACAGCCACAGCAACACAGGATCCGAGCCACATCTTCGACCTACACCGCAGCTCGTGGCAACGCGGATCCTTAACCCACTGAGCGAGGCCAGGGATCGATCCCATGTCCTCATGGATGCTAGTCAGACTGGTTTCCGCTGAGCCACAATGGGAACTCCCTCCCGTGCAATGCTAAGTTTCTCCTTAAAGGAGGTCCCGTCTCTGTGAGGCTTTCAGAGAAAGGAAGTTCAGGGGCAGGGGGATGAGGGCACGTTTTCTGTCTTTCCCTAGACCTCCAGCGTGTAGATGGATGGTGAGAGCGCAGGCCAGGCTTGCCAGTCACCCTGCCACGGCTGAGAGTAGCCCAGTGGGGCAGCTCTTTAACCAGAAGACGAGAGTCTGTTTAGCTCCGAGGAACACTATGCAGGATCCCAGGCACTGTGGAGGGCAGAATCCTAAGACCCCCCACGCCGCTGCCCTCGGTGTTGTTCTGTGATTAGATTACATTACATGGCAAAAGGAATTTGCAGTGGAATTGAGGTTACTGATCAGTTCACCTTCAAATAGACTGGCTACCTGCGTAGGCCTGATTTAAATTGGAATTCTCCTTGTGGCTCCGAGGGTCAAGAACCCAACATAGTATCCGTAAGGACGCAGGTTCAATCCCTGGCCTCACTTGGTGGTTTAAGGATCTGGCGTTGCCGTGAGTTGTGCTGTAGGTCGCAGATGCGGCTCAGATCCTGCGTTTCTGTGGCTGTGGTGTAGACTGGCAGCTGTAGCTCTGATTCAACCCCTAGCCTGGGAACCTGCAGGGGCTGAGAGTGTGGCCCTAAAAAGGCAAAAAAAAAAAAAAACGAAAAGATATTCAGAGCAGTATTATCCATTTGGGGGTCTATCTGTTACTGCTTTTCAGCCTGCCTTTTACGGTACCTCGACCGGAGTCAAACCGCAGAGGGTGCTGATCTGCTCCTGGGATGAAACCCTCAGAGCAGCCCGGTGCTCCGCTTCCTCTGGCTGGTTCCATCCCTGTCCTGGTTCACACTGTCTGCTTGCTCCAAAGTCTGGCTGACTCAGCTGGCCCGGGCCCCCGTCCATCTGCCATCCGTGAGTGGCCTGGCTCGCAGAAAACTGAGCCTTGATTCCCCCAAAACATAAGGCTCTTTTTTTTTTCAGCGAAGGTGGTGCAGCAATATATTTGGAGAAGCAAGCTGCTATTCAGCACAGGGGCCCCTGGTTACTTTGGGCTGCAGCCAGGAAGCACAAGCCTCTAAGCCAGAGCTTCCCGTGCTTGGGGAGAAGGTGGAGCGGGGGGGGGGGGGGGGGGGGGGGGGGGGGGGGGGGGGGGGGGACCAGAAGGAGGTGACAATTCTCTCAGAAAGCAATTAAACATTCCTTGGTGGCCTCAGGGACGACCTCAGACCTCAGCTCCGTGTACTTTTCCCCCCTGGGGAGCCCGAGGCATGGGGGAGGAGAGGGTTCTGAGAAGCTCACGCACCAGCAGCAGCCTCCATTCTTGGCTGGTGTAAAGAGTCCATCCTCAGAGTTCCCGTTGTGGCTCAGAGGGTTAAGAACCCTCTGAGGATGGGTTTGATCTATGAGGATGCGGGTTTGATCCCTGCTCTCGCTCACTGGGTTAAGGATATGGCTTTGCTGCAAGCTGCAGTGTAGGTCCCAGATGAGGCACGGATCCCACGTTGCTGTGGCTGTGGTGCAGGCTGGCGGCTACAGCTCTGATTCGACCCCTAGCCTGGGAACTTCCATATGTTGCGAGTGTGGCCCTAAAAAGCAAAAAAAAAAGAGAGAGTCCCCATCCTCTGTCAGAAGCAGCAGCCTGGAGCTCCCGCTGTGGTGCAACAGGACTCTATGGCAGCCTGGGAGCCGTGAGACACAGGTTCGATCCCCAGCCTGGCACAGTGGGTTAAAGATCCAGCGATGCCCCAGCTGTGGCTTAGGTTGCAACTGCGGCTTGGATCTGATCCCTGGTTTGGGAGCTCCATGCAGCCAAAAATGAACAGAATAAACAAACGAAGCAGCAGCCTGGGGAGCCCCAGAATGGACCATAGATACAAGGACCAAGATACAAGGGAGCCCCACCCCACTGTCCATATCTGGACGAGTCTGGATTCCCCGCCCCCGCAGAGAGCCCAGATTTGAATGTAGAGAGTCCGTGCAGCCTGGAACAGCTCCCTGCCTGCAGGCCTGGGGCTCTGTGGGCGCTCACAGATGCCGCAGCCCACCTCCCGCCAGGGGTCACAAACTTAACCCAGCAGCCCCACGCTTCCAAGGGCTCCAGGATGACTGCCTCAGCAATCTCCAGTGCGAATCTGCTCGTGGTTGGAGTCTTGAAATAACGGCGGCAGACTCCCCAGGGCCCAGGAATCCAGCCACTGGCTCCTCCTGGCTTTCCCAGTCTGCAAGCCAGACGCAACCAGACGCATAGGGAGGTTAAATGCCTGCAACCCGACCTTGACTGCCCCCACAGATGCCCAGAACCCACTCAGAGAGAGTCCGCAAGGGTCCCTGGGCCTCCCCATGCCTCTAGGTGGTCACACAAGAGCCCAGAATCCTCCCGTGTGTTACCAAGGAGGCGACCTTGCTTCCAGTTGCCAGACAGCTCTAGGCTGACCCAGGAGCCCGCGGTGGGTTCGTCTCATGCGAGATACATTTATTTATTTAGTTATGCATGCATGCATGCATGCGTGCTTTTTAGGGCCGCACACACAGCATATGGACGCTACAGCCACAGCAATGCCAGATCCGAGCCGCGTCTGTGACCTACACCACAGCTCATGGGAACGCCGGATCCTTAACCCACTGAGCGAGGTCAGGGATCGAACCTGCATCCTCATGGATGCTAGTCAGATTAGTTTCCACTGAGTCACGGTGGGAACTCCCTCAAGATATATTCAAAGATTTCAAGCGAGGGGGGGTTTCCTTGTGGCACAGAGGGTTAAGGACCCAGCATTTCCCCTGTAGCGGCTCAGGTCGCTGCTGTGGCACAGTTTCCTGACCTGGAAACTTTTATATGCTGTGGGCGCAGGCAAAAGAAAGAAAAGAAATCTGTCAAGTGAGAATCTTTTCCCAACTTCCCCCTATTCCTTCTTCCTTCATCACGGCTCTCCACCCTTTCTGCGCAGTCTCTTTCGTTTGTTTGTTTCTTTGGCCACATCTGCAGCACACAGAAGTTCCTGGACCAGGGATTGAATTCGGGCCCCAGCAGTGACCAGAGCCACAGCAGTGACAGTCCTGGATCCTTAATCCACTGAGCCACCAGGAAATTCCCCAAAGTCCTTTCGAACAGCTTAACTCCTTCCTTCTCTGCACCCAGCTTGGCTCCTCTCATTCTGTTACTTAGAACTTAGAACTTTGGTCTCATTAGTTCCTTCCAAATGTTCCGTTTCTGAATCTAGCTGGATCCTTTCCTTGCCTAGTTTTGCAAACATATCAGAGCTGATCCCGACCTACAAGCCCCATGTCCCCCAGGGGTACCAGAAGGCTGTGGTTTGACAGGTGCAATGATCCAGCGCAGGGGTGCCAGGTGCCCACAGGGAATGCCAGGCACCAAGGTCTTCCCAGGACTGGCAGCTCCAGTGGCTCCCGGGGCAGAAATAACCTGAGCTGGCTGCCCTTTCCTTCTTGAGAATCTGACAGACAGAAAACAAATCTAGTCCTGATCTTGCAGAAAGGGTAGCAGGCGAGGCCAAAGTCTTGGGCTGTGTGGGGATGGGTCCTGGGGTTAGCGGCAGAGCTGGATGCTGAAAAGATGCTCAGCCTCACTTAGAATAAGACGAGTTAAGGAGTTCCCATCGTGGCTCAGTGGTTAACGAATTCGACTAGGAACCATGAGGTTGTAGGTTCAATCCCTGGCCTTGCTCAGTGGGTTAACAAATCCAGCGTTGCTGTGAGCTGTGGTGTAGGTCGCAGACGCGGCTTGGATCTGGCGTTGCTGTGGCTGTGGCGTAGGCCGACAGCTGTAGCTCCGATTAGACCCCTAGCCTGGGAATCTCCATATGCTGCGGGTGCGGCCCTAAAAAAAGAAAAAGCAAAAAAAAAGAATAAGACCAGTTAAGACTTCCCTGGTGGCTTAGCAATTGAGGATCTGGTATTGTCCCTGCTATGGCACAGGTCACTGCTGTGGCATGGGTTTGATCTGTGGCCTGGGAATTTCTGCATGCCATGAGCGCAGCCCAAAAAAACAAAAAGACAATAAAACATATGGTCCCCACTGCCATAATGGGAAGCTGTTATCTCCGGGACAGCACAAGAGGGTAGAGGGGAGATGTCATTCTTTCTTAGGTTCCCATGGTGTGTGACATTCCACAAACGCTTCCTTTGTGTGCCACGCTCCATTCTCAGGACAGCACCTTGTTTGCAGATGAAGAAATGGAGACTCGGAGAGGTGAAGCAATTTCTCGGAAGTCACACAGCGGTTGGTTGAACCAGGACTTTTGTCCAGGTTTCAGGCTCCCCCTCATAGGTCTTTCTCTACATCACCTTGTGGCCAGAGTCGTGGGAGCTTGGGTCACTGCCATCCGTATTTCCACCTAGAACATGCTTCAGGCCCCAGTGTGTATGGGTTCAGGCACCAGCTATGGTGCCAGAGGATGGCACTGAGTGCTGTGTCGGCTAGCTGCGCCCTACCTGGGTGACTTTGGAGAAGTTGCTTATTGGGCTGTATCTCAGTTTCTTGATCTGTAAAGCAGGGACAGTACCACCCACCGCAGAGGAAAACGGTAGCCTAGAAATTTGAACAGGCCAGGCTTCCTGCAGCCGGGAGCTGCCCTCTCAGGGCCCCTCTGTGGGAGTCTTGAGCAAATTGAAAAGTGTGTTTCCTCAGCCGTAAAAAAAGAACAAAATGGGAGTGCCCACCATGTCTCAACAGTCATGAACCTGACTAGGATCCACGAGGATGCGAGTTTGATCTCTGGCCTTGGCTCAGTGGGTTAAGGATCCAGTGTTGCTGTGAGCTGTGGTGGAGACTGGCAGCTACAGCTCTGATTCAAGCCCTAGCCTGGGAACTTCCGTATGCCGCCAGCATGACCCTAAAAAAGCAAAAACGAAAGGAAGGAAAGAAGGAAAGAAAGAAAGAGAAAAAGAAAGAAAGAGTTTTGCATTCACTCCAGTGTCTGGTCGTCACTGTCAGCCGCCCCCTTCCTTCTGACATTCTTTTCTCTATCTCTGCTCTTCCCTCCTTTCTGTCTGGTCCTTCCTGCTCCTGGGCTGGGTCTCAGGGGCCTGGAGGGAGAGGACCTGAGGTGCTGCCGAGACCCAGGCCAGCCTGGCAGGCAGAGAAAGTAAGAGACCTGCGCCCTCTCACCCCACCACCCAGTCACGATCGTTTCCTATGGAAATTAAATTCCTCCAGAAATAGGAGACAAGGGGAAAAGTTGAGTAAATGACACAGTTTTCCCTCTCTCTCTCCCCACTAAATAGATGTGAGCACTCAGTGCCGTGTCAGACTTCATGTTTTTTTTTTTAATAAGATGCAAGTTTAGGAGTTCTCTTGGGTCCCATCGGGTTAATTTCCGACGTTGTCGCCGCTGTAGCCTGGATTAGATCCCTGGTCCAGGAACTTCCACATGCTGCGGGCACGACCAAAGGAAAAAGCACAAGCTTATTTCTCTCTCATATACTGGCCTGGGGAGGGGGGGGTCCCGTCTGCCAGCATTGCTCTGCTCCACGCGGTTCTTCAGAGAGCCAGGTATGCCTGTCTAAGAAATCCTCAACTGCAAGGTGGAAGCTGATTCACTGCAGCTCTACTTCTATGACTTTATGCAGATGTTGCAATTTTACAGCCTCGAGTGCATTTTTTGCAAATGTTAAAGGCGGCTCCTTCGTGGAGCTCCCCTGCGACTCAGCAGGTTAAGGATCTGGCATAGTCATTGCTGTGGCGTCGGTTGGGTCCCCAGCCCAGGAACTTCTGCATGCCATGGACAGAGCCAAAAAAAAAGAAAAAAAAGGGATGGGGGGGAGGGTCTCCTTCAGGCAAGGACAGCTCTTGGTCAAACAGGAAGTATCTTTGTGTGAAAAAAGGGATACCCCCTCTAGAAAGACCACTTAAGAAAAAAAAAAAACACTACCATGCGGAAGGCAGCTCCACCGGAGAGTGCTTACAGGGTCATGTATTGTGTGGGAAGGAAAAGATATTCTTGCTTCAGTGTGACCAGAACCCATGGCTGGGTGGGTGGCGGAAGGAATTCACCACGAGGTCAGGATTCCAGCAGTTCCGGAGGCTGGGAAGTCCAATATCTAGGCGCTAGCATGGTCCTATTTTGGAGAAAGCCTCTTCCTGGTTCACAGCAGGTGCTTTCTGACTGTGCCCTAACATTGTGGAAGGGGGATGTCAATTTCTTTCTTTCTTTCTTCCTTCCTTTCTTCCTTCCTTCCTTCCTTTCTTTCTTTCTTTCTTTTTTCTTTCTTTCTTTCTTTTTTTCCTTCTGGCCCCACCTAGAGCATGCAAAATTTCCCAGACCAGGGACTGAACCCATGCCACAGCTGTAACCAGAGCCAGGGATCAAACCCACAACCTCATGGATACTAGTCAGGTTTGTTACCCCTGAGCTGCAGCGGGACTCCAGGACACAGGTTTGATCTCTGGCCTGGCATAGCCGGTTAAAGGATCTGGTATGGCTGCAGCTGTGATTACAACTGAGGTTCAGATCGAATCCCTGGCCTGGAAATTCCATATGACATGGAGCAGCCAATAAAATAAAATAAAACAAAACAAAACGAAATAAAATAAAATTTCAAGAAGTTTGTAAATGTTCACAGTGACTAAATATATTAACATGGCAGATTTTTTTTTAGCTTCCTCAACAGTGGCAACGCCGGATCCTTAACCTGCTATGCCACAAGGGAATTCCCATAATAAAGTATTTTGTTTTCTTCAAAAAGTTTCCAGCCCTGCTAAGCTGTGCCTTCTCTTCGGCGCTCACGTGGGGTTCTCTTGGCCCAGGCATGGGCACTTTTAGTCCGAGGATGCTAACAAGAGCAGCTGGGAAGGCGACCTGGGTTCCAGGGGAGGTGGGGCCAAGAGAAGGCCACGTGGCTCCACGTGGCTGTGAGTGTGGCTCCTCCCTCTGAGCCGCCAGGTGTGCGACATATGTCCCTCCCTGGCTATCTGGCCAGACCAGCTTGCAGGCAGGATCTGGGTGCCAGAGGGGGGCATGCCACAGAACAGGATGGAGTCAGCACAGAATACATTTTAAAAAATCACTCGCAGAGTTCCCGTCGTGGCTCAGTGGTTAACGAATCCGACTAAGAACGATGAGGTTGCGGGTTCGATCCCTGGCCTTGCTCAGTGGGTTAAGGATCCGGCGTTGCTGTGAGCTGTGGTGCAGGTCGCAGACGCGGCTCGGATCCCGCGTTGCTGTGGCTGTGGCGAAGGCCGGCGGCTACAGCTCCTGTTAGACCCCTAGCCTGGGAACCTCCACATGCCGCGCGTGCGGCCCTGGATAAGGCAAAAAGACAAAAAACAAATCACTCGCTGGGGCAGCAGCGCACCTGAGTAGGAGGGCTGGGCGCCGGGGCCACGATTCCAAGAATCCAGCTTGCAGGTGAGGGTTCTGGGCATACAGATGGCTCAGCAGGTGCTGGGGCCAGCCTTGGGCAAGTGTGTTAGGTGCCCAAGAGCCCAGCCGGGGGCTGGCACACCTTCACCAGGCAGGGAGGAAGAACAGCGCGTGCATTTGGACTTGTTTATTTGCTGTTTGAAGCTCCTGGCACGTGGGTGTGGCCAGGAGAAGCGCTCCTTTGCTCACAGCCCCTCCCAAGTCTGGGAACGCAATTGGGGCACAATCCACCGGAAAACCCTGGAGGCACAGGAGCGAGAAAAGGGACAACAGAAGGAGACCGCCGTGGGTCCTAACAGGGGCACGCCCCTCCGCCCCCCGCTGTCACCCTGTCTGTGATCGGAGGGCAAAGTCCTCAGGACTTTGCAGGTGAGGGTTCTGGGCATACAGATGGCTCAGCAGGTGCTGGGGCCAGCCTTGGGCAAGTGTGTTAGGTGCCCAAGAGCCCAGCCGGGGGCTGGCACACCTCGCCGGGAAGGGCGAGAGAAGCAGGGACGACAAGGAGCCCAGGCCCCTCCAGCTGGCCACACACACCAGGTCACTTTAACAGCGGAGCTCGAATTACAGCGGCTCTCATCCCTTTGGAATTTACCTCCTGCCCCCAGGCTCCGCAGTACTTGTCTGGGGGGATGGGGGCCAGAAATTCCTCCTGTGCCTGAACGAGTTTTAGCCTGTCCTCCTGGGCTGCCTGGCACCGGGGCTTCTCTGCTGGGGGCCGCAGCTGTCCAGCGGCCAATGACCAGGACTAGAGTGAAAAACAACGCACGCCCCGATTCAGCACTGTTTAAGACCCCAACCGTATCTCCTCTTGAACAAGGCCAGCCTATCTGGGGGCTTTTCTAAGTCGAGAGTCAACAGCTTTTTGGTCTTTTTTGTTTTGGTTTGGTTCGGGTTTTTTTTTTTTTGGCTGCCCCTCAGCACATGCAGTTCCAGGGCCAGGGATCAGATCCGAGCAGCAATTGCGACCTTCGCCACAGCTGTAGCTATGCTGGGTCCCTAACCCGCTATGCTGGGCCAGGGGTGGCACCGGCAGCCCAGCGATCCCAAGACACCGCTGATCCTGTGGTGCCACAGCGGGAACTCCATGGTCTCTATTGCTTGGCCCTGCCATGGCAAGCAGAGGTTCCCAGGCTAGAGACAGAACCTGCGCCACAACAGTGACGACACCAGATCCTTAATCCACTGAACCACCGGGGAACTCCAACGGTTTTTTGAAAAGAGCCAGAGAGGAAAGACTTGTGGCCCAGCCGTGGCCACGTGGTCTCCATCACAACTACTGACCTCTGCCATTGTGGCTAAAGACAGACAGACAGACAGGAGTTCCGCTCGTGGCTCAGCAGAAACGGATCTGACTAGCATCCATGAGGATGCAGGTTCAATCCCTGGCCTCGCTTAGTGGGTTAAGGATCCGGCGTTGCCGTGAGCTGTGGTGCAGGTCGCAGACACGGCTCGGATCTGATGTTGCTGTGGCTGTGGTGTAGGCAGGCGGCTGCAGCTCTGATTCTACCCCTAGCCTGGGAACCTCCATATTCTGCGGGGAGGCGGGGGGCGGGGGGAGCTAAAAAGAAGCAAAAAAAAAAAAACAGACAGACAGGTGATACATCAGCAAATGGCCATGGCTGTGTTCCAATAAAACTTTATTTATAAAACGAGTCAGAAGGCCGAATTTGATCTGTGGCATGTACTTTGCTGACCACTGCTATAATTCACCAGACTCCTGCTCAGGCAGGTCTGAGCAGACTTTGGAACTGGCCATTCTCCCTAAACTCTACGCCTGCAGTAGCTACCCCAGACTCTCCAGGAGCCCAGCCGTCCATCACTGCCCAGCCGTGGGGGGCACGGGGTGGGGAGCGGAGAGGAAGCAGATGTTTGCAGAACTCAGTCCCACTTCACCTTTAATTTAATTAAACCTGATCAGATACCTCCTCAGAGAACACGTATTTTGTCGCTCCATAAATCACCGAGGTAGGAGGGTCCGTTGTGACTCAGCCGGGTAAGAAGCCTAGCCGTCCAGAGAACACGCGTTCGATCCCTGGCCTCCCTCAGTGAGTTAAGCATCTGGAGCTGCCACAAGCTATGGTGTAGGTTGTAGACGCGGCTGTAGATCTGGCGTTGCCATGGCCGTGGTGTAGACTGGCAGCTGCAGGGCCAGTTTGACCCCTAGCCCGGGAACTTCCATGTGCCGCCAAGTGTGGCCCCCAAAAGAAGAAAGAATAAAAAATAAATAGATAAATAAATAAATCAGCAAGATGAACCACTTACTTAAAGAGATGAACTAGGAGCGATCCGTCTGCAGGCGATCAGTGAGTCTAGAGAACAAGCTAGAAGCCTGAGGACGGGCCATGGGACTTGGGCTCAGGCTGTGGTGGGAAAAAAAATAGGTTCAAGTCTCAGAGCTACTGCTGTCACTTACCAACCAAATGACCTTGGGCAAGTTACTTAATCTCTCTGAGCTTTACAGTTTCCTTGTTTTAGAAAATGGAGATAAAAATAGTACTTGGTTCCTGCAGCCCTGAGGTTTAGATCAGATAACCCAACTAAAGCACTTAACACCTGACATTTTCGGGCAGGGCCATACTGGTGGCTGCGACTGTTAGCTTATTCACTGGGCACCTCCTGTGCATCAGATCTGTGCTAGGAACTGCTAGATTAATTTTTTTTTTTAAGTATAGTTGATGTGGGGAAGTTCCCATGTGGGGGGAAACGAATCCGACTAGTATCCATGAGGATGCGGGTTTGATCCGTGGCTTCACTCAGTGGGTCGGGAATCTGGCGTTGCCATGAGCTGTGTGGTGTAGGTCGCAGATGCAGCTCGGATCCCGCGTTGCTGTGGCTGTGCTGTAGGCCGGCAGCTGTAGCTCCAACCTGACCCCTAACCTGGGAACCTCCATGTGCCGCGGGTGCAGCCCTAAAAAGCCAAAACCAAAACCAAACGCAAACAAACCAACAAACAAAAAACCAGAGAAGGAAACGGGTCACCTTAGGAACACGGGGATGTGCAGTCGGAGGCCTTTGGCCTCCAGAGGCTGGGAGACGCCTCCAGGAAGAGCCTGGCCCTGCTGACACCTGGATTTCAGCCTTCTGCCCCCAGAATTGTGAGAGGATAAATTTCTGTCCTTTGAAGCCCCCCGGTTTGTGATCATTGGTTCCAGCCACCGCAGGAAACTAACACAGCACGTGTGCCAACTTCTGAGGGTCTTTCCCGGTGTCCAGGTGCCCAGGACACTCTGAAGTCCCCAACTATGCGGGTGGGATGAGGGGACCGACAAGGAAAGGACGCAGGCAGGGAGAAATCAATGGGTAGACGACGAGGGCCGGTTTGGAAAAGCCAGGGAGTGAGAGCAAACTTTAAGAGAAGCCACAGCAGGAGCCGGGAATACGGGCGGAGTCAGGACATCAGTGGGAGAGGCCAGGCTGCCGGTCCTCTAGGCCTGAGAACCACAAATAAACCCGGCTGCTGACAAGTCCCTTCTTAAAGAGAGATAGCCCACTCTAATGGATGGATTGTTCTGCGAGCTTCCTCCTTCCACTTCAAGCGGCCCTCCCCGCCCCCGTGTGGGGACTTGTGCCTGCGCAGCCGTCCAGCGGGCAATCGGCAGCCACTCCCACGAAGCCACTCAATGGCTAGGTCAGAGCGGTGGTCAGGATGTGGGATGGGGGCCAGACTAGTTGGTGACCACATATCAGACTTTCTATCTTGGTTTTGACCTTGGTGCCCCAGGCCCGGGCTCTACCAGGATGCCCGCTGCGCAGGGCAAGCCAGCAGCACCCGGGTGACAGGAGGGGACTAAGGCTGCCCAGCAGTCTTCTCTGAAGGGTTTCGATCTGTCCCCACACTCCCGCAAACCCAGGACCTCCTAATGTTGTCATAGCAACGGTCCTTCTAATCTGGGCAGCGCAGGAGCCTGAGGAGTGGGGACAGTGGGGACTGTCCCTTGCTCTGGGTGGCAGCTTATCTCAAAGACGGAGGCCATCGGGAGTTCCCATTGTGGCTCAGCGGGTTAAGAACCCAACGTGGTGCCGGCTTCAATCCCTGGCCTTGCTCAGTGGGTTAGTTGCCGCAAGCCCAGCGAAGTTCGCAGATGCTGTTTGGGTCTGGCGTAGGCTGGCAGCTGTAGCTCCGATTCATCCTCCAGCTTGGGAATTTCCACGTGCTGAGGGTGTGGCCCTAGAAAAAGAAGAAGAAGAAGCTGAGTTCTTACTGCTGGACCACTGGAGGGAGAGGCCACCACGTGGAGGACCTGAGCTTCCACTCCGGGCATCCAGCCCGGTCGGGCCTTCAGATGACCACAGCCCCAGCTGCTCTGATTGCACCGCACAGAGGCCTGCCCCCAGGGCAGAGGAAGAATGGTCCAGTTGAACCTCACTGACCCACACAACCATGAGACGTAAAAATTGAGTTTTAAGCCCCTGCGTTGGGGGGTAGTTTGTTTACACAGCCCTCAGTGGAGGACTCCTCCTGGTCTTATTCACTGGCCGCTGTGGGACAACGACATTCTTCCCCAAGCTCCAAGTCCAAGGCCACGGTCCCTCCTCGATGAGCTGGCCCAGGGGTCTCCCTGGTAACCCACCCTGGTTACGGAGCTGAGGGGCTGGGTGGCGCTGCTCCTTCTAGGATTGGTAGGAAACCTTTCCGTTAAAATCAACAAATATTTGTAAAGCAGCCAGGACGTTCAGGGTACTTCGAGAAACTCAAAGAGACATGCAAGGCTTTTTATTTGAGGAGCATTCAATAGCTTAGCAAGCACTCCACCTGATTGAACCTCATTTCACCCATGACAACCCTGAAAGGAGGGATGTAGGCGTCAGTCTTTTTATTATTGAACACGAAACTACACAAGGCCACACAAATAGGAGCATCAGAACCAGGGCTGGGGGCCAGGTCACCTAGCTACCTGTCCTCGGGCCTCCTTTGTGCTGCACCCCTATTGTTCCCAAACCATCCTGGATAGAAGTCTGGGGCTCAGTCAGGCCCATTTTCCCAGATTGAAGGGACAGAGAACTGGGGGAGAGAAACTGACCACAGGTGCCAAGCAAGTCTGCATAATAATTATGGGCCTTGACGTCACCTTCCTGGGTTTAGGTGTGGCTCCGCTCTTAGTTGTAATAACTTGGCAGTTACCTTGCTGAGCTTAAGTCTCTGCCTCTGGGAGTTCCCTGGTGGCTCATTGGGTTAGGAGTCTATGGCGCAGTCAGATCCCTGGCCCAGGAAATTCTACCTGTCACAGTCATGGCCAAAAAAAAAAAAAAAAGAATAAACAAAAGTATGAATGACCTGTTGGGAGCCTCGGTGTGGTGTCTTAATTCTAGAGTTCAGGTTACCTCTTTGCAACACTCATAATTTAATTTTTTGGGAGAGAGCGCCACAATTCCTTCTCCTCCAAAAATCTCGTGCAGATCTGGGATTAAATCACTGCCCAGTTGGAGTTGGTGTAACTAGACCATATCGCTTCACAGAAGCATGGACATCGCCATGGCAACAGCTTTTGAAAAAGGAGCTGCGAACTTCAGGGCTAACTGGGCCCGGCAGGCAGCACAGATGAGAGAAGGCTGAGGGTGGGAGACAATAGGGACTGGTGAGGAGTGGGGCAAACCGAAGGGCTCCAGCCAATGGAGGAACGTGAAATGTGTGGAAAGGTGAACCTAGACCTATCCCTTCTTCCAGTTTTCTAAGAGAAGCTAAAAATCTAGGTTTTCATGTAAAAGCTGACTTTTAAGTTCTAGTAATAGGTTCAAATTTGAAATACTGGGTGGATAAAACAAACTGCGTCTATAGGCTAGATGGACCCTAAGAGCTGCTGTGTGTGACATCTGTCTTGGGAGCACCTAACTCAGCGAGGCACGGAGATGTCTTGCTTGTCTCCTCACGCCCTCCACCGTGGTTCAGCCATCAGTCCCAGAAGTTCTGACCCCACCTTGGAAAAGGCCATGCTTCTGACATCTGTCCACCATCAGTGCCATCAGCCTCCCACGCTCTCTCACCCGGACCACCAAGCCTGGATCCCAAGAAGTGTCCCTTCAGGGGCCTCCGTGACCTTGCCCCATCCTTGTCACCAGCCTCCTGTTCTCCTCTTTCTTCCCGGGGTCCCTTTCATGAGCCACGTTGGGCTCCTCGTTGTGTTCTGAACCCACCACGACCTCATGGCCTCCATGTCTTCTCTCATGCTGTTCCCTCTGCTTAAAATTCCTTTCCCTCTGCCTTGGAATCCCTCTCAGCGCTCCTGGCGCCTCTCAAATCTCACCTCTTAATTCTCTCCTGGGTTCTCGCCCCATCCTGGGGCGGCCCTTCTCTTCATTCCCAGGAACTTAGTGTACTTCTGTAACTGATAGGGCCCCTATCGCAAGGACCGGTTGACACTGGCCTTGTTGATTAGATTTTATGTGTCTGGAGGCAAAGACGGACTCAGTTTGCCTTTCACCTCGCGGCGGGCACATTGGGAGTATCCAGGAAGCAGCTCAAGCAATGCGCCTGGGGAATCGGGAGGCCACAGTGCAAAGAGGCGAAGGATGGAGCTCCCGTTGTGGTGCAGTGGAAACAAATCCAACTAGTATCCTCGAGGATGCAGTGCGATCCCTGTCCTCGCTCAGTGGGTTAAGGATCTGGCATTGCTGTGAGCAGTGGTATAGGCCTGCAGCTGCAGCTCTGATTCAACCCCCAGCCCGGGGAACTTCCATATGTTGCAGGTGTGGCCCTAAAAAAAAACAAAAAGCAAGGACAAATAAAAAAAGAACCTGACATAGTGTCTGAGGATGAGGTTTCGATCCCTGGCCTCGCTCAGTGTGTTGGGAATCCAACGAGGCCACAAGCTGCGGAGCAGGTCGCAGATGCAGCTTGGATCCAGCATTGCTGCGGCTGTGGCGGAGGTCAGCAGCTGCAGCTCCAATGCCACTCCTAGTCTGGGAACTTCTATATGCCATGGGTGCGGCCATAAAAATAAATAAAACATCAAATTAAAAAAAAAGATGAGGAGTTCCCTTCATGGCGCAGCAGAAACGAATCCGACTAGGAACCATGAGGTTGTAGGTTCGATCCCTGGCCTCGCTCAGTGGCTTAAGGATCCAGAGTTGCCGTGAGCTACGGTCGCAGACATGGCTCAGATCCTGCGTTGCTGTGGCTATGGTGCAGGCCGGCAGCTGTAGCTCCGATTAGACCCCTAGCCTGGGAACCTCCATAGGCCGCAGGTACAGCCCCAAAAAGACAGAAAAAAAAAAGATGATACTGACTCACTCTGTATACAGGGTTTTACACATTGTACAGCACATATCTGTGGGTAGAATTATGTCCCCCATCGCCCCACAAAACAGAGCCCTAACTCCCAATGCCTGTGAATATAACCTTATTTGGAAACTGGGTTTGGGGGACTGCCAGTTGTGGCGCAGCAGAAATGAATCAGACTATTATCCATGAGGATGCTGATTTGGTTCCTGGCCTCGCTCAGTGGGTTAAGGATCCGGCATTGCCATGAGCTGTGGCGTAGGTCGCAGAGAAAGAAAGAGAGTAAGAAAGAAAGAAAGAAAGAATGAATGAAAGGAAGAAAGAAAGGAAGAAACAGGGTTTTCGCAGTTAATTTTCAAGTTAAGAAGAGGTCATGCTGGATTAGGGTCGGTCCTAAATCCGATACGAGAGGTGTCCTTACTAGAAGGCCATGTGACGAAGCAGAGATGGGAGCAATGCAGATACAAGCCAGAAAAGATTGCCAGCAGCCACCACAAGCTGAAAGATTCAAGGAAGCCTTCTTCCCTGGACACTTCAGAGGGCAAAGCTTCCCCCGACACCTTGATTCTGGACCTCTAGCCTCCAGAACTGTAAGAGAATACATTTCTGTTGTTGAAGCCACTCACTTTGGGGTACAGCAGGCTTAGCAAACTCATACATCGTGTTTCATCTATTCTTTTTTATTTTGTTTTATTTTATTATTTTATTTTATTTTATTATTTCTTTTTGGCTGTGCTTGCATCATGAAGAAGTTCCCAGGCTCAGGATCGAACCTGCGCCACAGTGGTGACCCGAGCCACTGCAGCGACAATGCTGTATCCTTCACCTGCTGAGCCACCAAGCTCCACTGTATCTGTTCTTCGATTTGATCCTCCCAGTTGCCCTCTTCATTACTCTGATAGCCAGACCCCAGCGATCCCACCGCCTTCTCTGCGTAGGTTCCTTTCCACACTGAATAGGGCTGACCTATGTCCCTTTAAGTGGATAGGGTAGGGAGTCCCCAGAGAAAGAGAACCAGGTTTGGCTTTCTCCAAAGAAGAAAAGACATTTTTGGCCCAAGGCACTTTGTGATCTAAGCCTGGCCACACGTTTGCCCTTGAACAGGTCTTAGTAATTAATGGTCTTAAGGGAACAAAAGAATTTGGAAACAAAGGACTGTTATCAGGCAAGAGAAGTTAACAATAGCAAAGATAATATATCAGCTGTAAGGACACCCAGTTCTTTCAGCGGTAAAGATTAATGCTCAACCACCAGATCAACTGGCACCTAAAGGATGACAATGAACTTTTCTGATCCTTGTGACTTCAATCGACTAAAGTGTGGACTCTGTCCACCGTCCAAGCCCCTTCACGAACAGGCATGTACCCTTAGCTCAGACCTTGCCCAGTTTTGCTGTTGGAAGAGGCACTGCTTTGGGAAAAGTCCCTGGTGTTCTTATTTGCTGCGAGTGATAAGTCCTTCCAGTCTTTCGGCTGGACACCCACCAGGAGGTGAATCCAGTTTGGGGATAACATAAACAACAAGATCTCGTAGAAATAACAGTGGGTGCCTTCCAAGCCTCGGTCGGACCGGTTTCTGCCCGGCCCTCTCTCAGCGCACTTGCACTGGGAAAGGTCCACACCCACAGCCTGAGGCTGCTCGGTCTGCGGTGAGTCCGTAGGAAGAGGAGCTGAAACCTGCAGCCACCAACCAGCTCCATGGGAGGGCGCCGTCTTGGAAGCAGATCTCCCAGTTCCGGTCCAGCCTTCAGATAAACCGCAGCCCAGCCAACATCTTGGCTGCAGCCTCAGTGAAACTGAAACACCTCCGATTTGAACCCAGCCTCAACCCAGAGACTTGAACCCACAGTTTTTAAATTGGAATCACTCAGGACTTACCGAGGCTCAGGTTCTTTGTGCCTCAGGACGGAAGGAATTCAGTGAGAGGGAAAGTGTTAGGCAAGAAATAGACCTATTAAGTTAGGATGCTTGCTAGGGATATAAGCAGGCAGGAAAGGAGGCTCTGTCTTGAGGATTAGGTGGGCTACAGTTTTATAATTCAATTTAATTTTTGTCTTTTGAGGGCCGCACCCAGGGCCTATGGTAGTTCCCAGGCTAGGGGTCCAATAGGAGTGACAGCTGCCGGCCTACACCACAGCTACAGCAACATCAGATCCAAGCCGCATCTGCCACCCACACCGCAGCTCACGGTAACACTGGATCCTTAACCCACTGAACGAGGCCAGGGACCGAACCCACAGTCTCGCGGTGGTTCCAAGTCAGAGTCGTTTCCGCTGCGCAGCGATTGTAACTCCAAGACGGCCTTTTTTTGCATAGATGTCAGGCTAACATCATTAGCTCCTCCTTCATAGGAGAGGAAGAGAGTATCTGACCCTATGAGGTCAAACTAGGATTGTCATGGTGCTTATTCAAATCAGCAGAAGGGTGGTAAATTCTTCTTGAATCATGTCGGGTCTGCATATGATGAGGGTCTCCAAAGTCTAAAGTCATCTTCCCCGTAGATTCCTGTTCCTGCTCCTAAGGATCATGATCTTGCTGAGCTTGAATGCAGACCTCATTTTATCTCTCGCTTAATGACCTGAGGCATAGCTCGTGCTTTGATTTATGGTTTTATAGTTCAGCCAGCCTTGCTTCGTTCCACAACATTCGGCTGGCTTTCTTGAGTGATTATTAACCTACAGAAGTCCCCCCAATTGCCCCTCGGTTTCCCTCTGTCTATGGTCCTCAACTGAGCCTTCTGCTACCACCAGTATAAACCCTATCATCAAGAGAGACTCAATCCAGGAGTTCCCTTTGTGGCTCAGGGGTTAACGAATCCAACTAGGAACCATGAGGTTGTGGGTTCGATCCCTGGCCTAGCTCAGTGGGTTAAGGATCCGGTGTTGCTGTGGCTGTGGTGCAGGTCGGCAGCTACAGCTCCTGTTAGACCTCTAGCCTGGGAACCTCCATATGCTGCAGGTGCGGCCCTGGATAAGGCAAAAAGACAAAAAAAAAGAGAGACTCAATCCAGACTGCACATAATCCACTCCCCTGTTCCTGACTCCCAGATACCGTGTGTCATAATAAAGGCTCATGGCTTTTGTGCCGCAAAATTTCATGGCAATTCGTTATGTCCTGTCTGAAGACAGGCCATGTGCGTAGGAGTTAAGAGTGCAAGTTCCAGAGTCAACTATCGTTTACTCGTTATTGACCTTGAACAGGTTACTTGGGACTCTTTGAGTTTCCTCATTTATTTATTTATTTATTATTTTGTCTTTTCCAGGGCCGCACTCGAGGCATATGGAGGTTCCCAGGCTAGGGGTCTAATCGGAGCTCTAGCCACCAGATCCGAGCCGCATCTGAGACCTGCACCACAGCTCACGTTAACGCTAGTTCCTTAACCCACTGAGCGAGGCCAGGGATCGAACCAGCAACTTCATGGTTCCTAGTCAGATTTGTTAACCACTGAGCCACGACGGGAACTCCCTGAGTGTCCTCATTTATAAGCATGTAGAATAACTGTACCCACTTTATGGAGCGGTGGGAGGGACAAAGGTGTTAATGTATAACTTATAACAGTTCCCGGCACACAGTAAAATTAGCTATTATCATATGGGTGAGAAAAACATCTCAAGAGACGTCTGGGGGAGTTCCCTTTGTGGCTCAGTGGTTAACGAATCTGACTGGGAACCATGAGGTTGCGGGTTCGATCCCTGGCCTTGCTCAGTGGGTTAAGGATCCGGCGTTGCCGTGAACTGTGGTGTGGGTTGCAGACGTGGCTCGGATCCCGCGTTGCTGTGGCTGTGGTGTAGGCCGGCAACTGTAGCTCCTATTAGACCCCTAGCCTGGGAATCTCCATATGCCGCGGATGCGGCCCTAGATAAGGCAAAAAAACAAAAAAAAAAAAAAGACCTCTGCAAGGCTGCAGAGCCAGGGACTCATCAATCAAGCTGAGTCCTGGACCCAGGTCTCCTGACTCTCCGCCCAGTGCTCATAGTTTAAATGAATGGCTGGGGAAGTCAGATTATGAGCCTCTGATTTCTATCATTCTTTCACCCTGCAGCTGGCCACTTGGGCTGCAAAGCACTGTCGACAGCTGGCAGCACCATCGTCCTGGGGGTTGGCGGGGACAGCCAATGGGGTCAGACCGTGACTTTGGCCCTGGCCCCAGGGAAACCCCTCAGCCCTTGCAGGAAGGGGCGTTAGAAAAGCAAGAGCAGGCAGCCCAGCAGGCTGGGCGCCGTCCAAGGGGGCTGTTCGGAATCACATTTCATTGCCAGGGTGGGCCCTAGACCAGGAATGAGCTTTTGTTTTCGGCCCCGGTTTGGAACGGCTGGGAGGACAACTGTTTTGAAATGCAAAACGGCATTAGGTCCAAAGGGTAGTCGGGAGTAAATCTCAGTACGCGGCTGCTTTCATTTAAGCAGATCGAAATGACCTTGGACCAGCAGAGGCCCGGGAGCCACAGCCACCCCTGCCCCCACCCCAGAAGAGGTACCCACTCCCCTTTCTCCTTTTAATTCTGTGGCTCCTGCCTCATGTCCGATAGCAGGAAACAGGGAAAGGTTGTAGTGAATGAGGCGATGGGGGAAAAAGCAGAAACAAGAAAAGGCAGTGGCATTTGAAATTTGCCTTTGAATGCGCAGTATCACCTATGGAAATAGGATGCAAAGACTCCCCAGGTGCGCTTGTAGCTTTCCAAAAACCCCGCGCGCGCGCAGCGAGTGTAACCCTTTGGAAAACCTCAAGGGAGGTGACTGGGTGTGGTTTTTCCAAAACTGCCACTGAAGGATGGAAGAGTATGCCACCCCCAAATACGCCTCTTAGGCATGAGGGTTATTTTGAGCTGATTATTTTGAGAAACAGCACACATGGGAGAAACTCCAAAAGCAGAGCCACTGTGACCCTTTTGCAAGGGACATTTACATGTATAAAGGAAATCTTGGAGTTCCCATAGTGGCGCAGAGGAAAGGAATCCGACTAGGAACCATGAGGTTGTATGAGGTTATGGGTTCGATCCCTGGCCTTGCTCAGTGGGTTAAGGATCTGGTGTTGCCGTGAGCTGTGGTGTAGGTTGCAGACACGGCTCGGATTCCGCGTTGCTGTGGCTGTGACGAAGGCCGGCAGCTGTGGCTCCGACAGGACCCCTAGCCTGGGAACCTCCATATGCCACGCGTGCGGCCCTAAAAAAAGGGGAAAAAAACAGTAAGGAAATCATTTGCAGTGGAGTCTCCCTCTCTGTACCAGGAAGAGAAAGGTGGCTCCAAATCCTGATTGTCTTAGTCTAGGGAGAAGTATTGACAGAAAACTGCCTAACTTTACTATTGTTTACTATGTTTTCCCGGTTAATTTCCCATAACTGGCCTCCTTCCCATCTTTCTTTCTTGTCTTAAGCTGACGCCACAGCCACAGCAACACCAGATCCGAGACTTGACTGTGACCTACACCACAGCCCACGGCAACGCTGGATCCTTAACCCCCTGAGTGCGGCCAGGGATCGAACCTGCCTCCTTGTGGATACTAGTCAGGTTCTTAACCCACTGAGCCACAAGGGGAACTCCCCAAGCTCAGTCGTTATACTTATGCTTACGTTGTACAATCAAGTCACTCAGTCTCAGTTTTAAAAAGGAAGGAAGGAAAAGAGAAAGGGAGGGAGGAAGAATGAAAGAAGGAAGGCTCAAAGGGAGGGAGAGAAGGAAGGAAGGAAAGGGAAAAGGAAGAATAAAGATGGCTGCACTTGGCGGAAATCCGTGGCTGTAGTTCACTGGCAGGGACTCTGCAGTGTCGTCGGATGGGTTAATGTAACAGGGTGGGAAAGAGGACAAATGGTAAAACTACAGGAAAATGACTGCAGGGTCTGGCGGTGTGAGGGACGGCAAGAATGAAGGGTATTGCGTCAGAGGCCTGAAGCATGCAGATCATTTATGGCCAGGCCCCACTTTAGTCAAACCACAACTACTATTAAGACCCTCAAACCGCACCCTCAGCGGTTCTGAACTTTGCATAATGACAACTCTGCCTTATCATCAGAAGGAAGGCCAACAGCGGTGCAAACCACAGGGGCTGAAATTTCAGCTGCTGCCCAGAGCTCCAACACACTCCCAGAATAGCACAGCTAGGTTCCCAGCAGCCTCTGGCTACACCGCAGCTGGGCTTCCGGCAGGGGAGCCGGAGTCAAACTCCAGGCGGCAGTGCCTGGAACAGCTGGGACTCCACCCAGAAGCCAGCTGGCTGGCCCTGCCCTGCTGGAGGCGCCATCTCTGGTGAGTGCTGGCACCTCTGGCTCTCCCCCCCCAACCCCCCGCCATCACCCCCGGGTCCTGGCTGAGTTGGAAAGTCAAGGCACCCTCAAATCCCGGGCGAGGCGGTGGGGACAGAGACGGGGACTTTAGAATGCTGTCCGGTGATCTAGGCTGGTGGCTGGCGAGGCTGGTGTGGCTGGTGAAGGACTGAGTGGCCCTGGAGGCAGGGCAGGCTGTGGCGTGTGCACAGAGGATGTGACCACAGTGGGGGCAGAGGCCACCAGGAAAACAGGGTTGAAGAAGGGAGAAGGGGCCGAGAGAGAGAGAGACACGGCCCTGCCACGGGCCAGGCAGCTGTCCAGTGCAGAGCTGTCACGAGGCTGGCTTCTGAAGAAGGGAGGTTGCAGGCTAGACAGCTGGTCAGATCTGCTTCCGGTGTCCTTCTCTTGTGCTGGCCTGAGCACATTCTTCATCTATTGATTCTCTTGCAAATTTTTTTTTTTTTTTAGGGCTGCACCTGCAGCACGTGGAAGTTCCCAGGCTAGGGGTCCAATCGGAGTGACAGCTGCTGGCCTGTGCCACAGCCACAGCCACATATAATCCGAGCCACGTTTACGAACTACACCACAGCTCGTGGCAACGCTGGATCCTTAACCCACTGAGGGAGGCCAGGGACTGAACCCAAAACCTCATGGTTCCTAGTTGGATTAGTTTCCGCTGCACCGCAATGGGAACTCCTCTTGCAAATATTGATTAAGGCCCTACTACCAGCAGGACACCAAGGGACGGATGCAAGGACGGATGAGGCACACAGCTTTCCTTAAAGAGCTTACACCCTAGTCGAGGACGTAAGACTTGTACATAAATAAATATTTACAGAGGAGTTCCCATTGTGGCACAGGGCAAATGAGTCTGATTAGGAACCATGAGGTGGCAGGTTCGATTCCTGGCCTCGCTCAGTGGGTTAAGGATCAGACAGTGCCGAGAGCTGTGGTGTAGATCGCAGGCACAGCTCGGATCCTGCGTTGCTGTGGCTGTGGTGTAGGCTGGTGCAGCTCAGCTCTCATTCAAACCCTAGCCTGGGAACTTTTCTCTGAGCTTCTCAGCCTGGGCTTCTGGGAGCCAGAGGGAGCCAGGCGTCTGAGTGTGGGGCTCAGGACAGCAGCAAGGCCAAGTCTAGACCAGAGCCCGCTCCTTTCCCCTGGGGAAGGCTGATAGCATCCTTCAATATCCAGGGATCTAACTCACACCGCAGCGGTAACCTCAGCCACTGCAGTGACAATGCCAGATCCTTAACCCCTTAACCTGCTGATCCACATGGGAACTCCTCCATCTTTTTTTTTTTTTTGGTTTTTTAGGACCACACCTTTGGCACATGGAAGTTCCCAGGCTAGGGCTCAAGAATCAGAGCTGTAGCTGCTAACCTAAGCCACAGCTACAGCAATTAGGTATCAAAGCCGCACCTGCAACCTACGCTGCAGTTTGTGGCAATACCGGATCCTTAACCACTAGGCGAGGCCAGGGATCGAACCTACATCCTCATGGGTACTAGTCCAGTTCTTAACCTGCTGAGTCACAACGGGAACTCCTCCACCCATTTTTATTGTGATGTAAGGAAGGCTAGGTATAAAAGCTAGAGTCCATTCCCCACTGAGCCTATCATGGAATCAGAAGGCAAGGTATTTATGAAGAAGATATAAGTGACCATGCAAAGCCAAGCAAGAGTGGCAAATTCATGCTAGAGGGGGACGTTCTAGAAGAGCAGAGGGAGGACTGTGGGGTGGTCACCAGCAAAAGCTTCTGAGAGAAGCAAAGAGCTTTAAAGGAGATTGGGTCAGAGAGAGAGGCCCGGAGAGGGCGTCCCGGATTAAGAGCGGGGTCCATCATTGGCGTTTCCTGGTGGCCTAGTGTTTAAAGGATCAGGTGTTGTCACTGCTGTGCCGTGGGTTTCATCCCCAGCTTGGGAACTTCTGCATGCTGTGGGCATGGCCACAAACAAAAAAATAAAAAGCCAAGAACCAGAACAGGGGACTTTGTGGGTGAAGCCAAGGGAAGGACGGTCCAGTGGCCAGACCCAGAGCTGAGTGGCCATTTCCCACTCAGAGGAGGAGGGAGATGAGGCTGCGGCCCAGGCTGAGGGCAGGCTGCAGGGGCCTCGAATGCCACCAGGGAAGGGACTTTGGTCTTTCACTTTGAGGCGGTGGGAGGCCCTGAACCCTGGACCCTTGGCCTTGACCCCGATTCCTAGAGTCACTCAGTTTGTCAGTGCAGGCTCTGAAAACCCAGGTCTCTCCTTCCACAGGGAGCTGGTGAGTGGCCACTGACCCGCGGACAGGGAGGCAGGCACCGGGAGAGGCAGACCTTGTGGCCACCTTAGATGGCATCAGGTGACATTCCAGCAGGCTCAGCCCAAGTCACGTTTCCAGAGGGATCATCCATGGGCAGCGGGATGTGGTGAAAGAAGGTTTATTTCATCTGCTGCACGGCCCCTGGATTCTGGATTTTTTTTTTTTTAAGGGCTGCACCTGAGGCATATGGAGGTTCCCAGGCTTGGGGTCCAATCAGAGCTGTACATGCTGGCCTAAGTCAGAGCCACAGCAACTTGGGGTCCAAGCATCCTCATGGATACTAGTCAGATTTGTTGCCTGATTCTTAAGAGGCCACTTGGGGGAGTTCCTTGCCGTGGTGCAGCAGAAACGAATCCAACTAGGAACCACGAGGTTGCGGGTTCCCTCTGTGGCCTCGCTCAGTGGGTTAAGGATCCAGCGTTGCTATGAGCTCTGGTGTAGGCCAGCGGCTACAGCCCCGATTCGACCCCTAGCCTGGGAATCTCCATGTGCTACGGATGTGGCCCTAAAAAAAAAAATGAGGCCACTTGGTACTTGGGTTCTCTCAAAATGCCAGGCTGCTCCAAGCAGACAGTCCTAGGAGCTTAAGAGAAAAGGAGGCTTAGCCAGACACCGCAGCCTGGGCTGTAACCAGTTAACAAGGAGTCTGGGAGCAAGGAGAGGTCAAATGCAAAATCTGTTTACCAGCCTTTGTGGGGCACCCAGCCGCCCAGCACAGGATTCCAAGCACCTACTGGTCAGGGAGCCAAAAGCCCCACCCTCGGCTCAGGGAGGGACTAGTCTCCCTCCACTGGGGCCAGGCGGCAAGACCTGGGGCTGTGGAGCCTCTCGGAAGGGGGAGCAAGAAGGAAACAGACTGCAAACAGCAACCGCAATCCTGGACGCCTGCTCCCCAGGCCAAAGGGGGGTCCCTCCAGGGAGCAGATCTGACCTCTAGCCCCTCTTGGGCTCCGCTCCTCCCGCGCTCCTGCGCTCTAATGCGGGGTGTCGCTGGCCAAGAGAGGTGGTGTCTCCAGCAGGCACTGGGCTTGCCTACTTCCCAGGATGGTCTGCAGCCCGTGGGCAGGGCAAGTTCAGGTGCAGCACGGTTTGCCTGATGTTGACAGTGGTCTCCCCTTGGGGTGAAGTGTAAGGTCAGAGGGCTACCCTCCAGCTTTTTTTGTTTTGTTTTGTCTTGTTTTGTTTTTGCTTTTTAGGGCTGAACCCTTGGCATATAGAAGGCCCCAGGCTGGGGTTGAAACGGAGCTGGCCTATGCCACAGCCACAGCAATGCCGGATCCGAGCCACGTCTGCAACCTACACCACAGCTCGCAGCAACACCGGATCCTTAACCCACTGAGCGAGGCCAGGGCTTGAACCCGTGTCCTCACGGACACTAGTTGGGTTTGTTAAGCACTGAGCCACGATGGGAACTCCTCACACAGCATATTACAGACAGTCCCCCACAATCCATTAATCCAAGATCTCACTGAGCAGTGAGTGGGCAGTGTCCCCGTGGGACTAGTTCTCCAAGGGTCACCTTTTGGTGAGGACAGGAACTGGGTGAAAGGTACTGGGGGTGCCAATGAGCCAGGGTCCGCAGCAGAGAGTCTTAGAAACAAGCGCCACCTCCCACCAAACTTTTCTTCTGTCCAGCAGCACCCACGCGGCCAGCCTCCCAGGACTGAGGGTGGGGCTCTCTGGGTTTGCACCTCCAGGGTTCCTGCCCTTGACAGGCCCTGAGGGACTAAGGCCAAGGACACCGAGGATCCTGGAGACTCAGAAGCCCCAGGTCATCTGCCCGGAGGGCCTTGACTTCCTTCTTGAAGGCAGATCCTGTTCCAGAGTGAGATGGGGTGGAACGGAAAAGAGCGAGCCATTCTCAGAAAAGTGCCCCATGTCCTTACTGCTGTCACCCCACCAGGCTGGCTAAAGGCAGAGCTCAGCCTGCTCAGGTGTCCAGGCCTGTTTGCAGACAAGCGCCCACGGGTGGCCGGGCACCTGAGAGCCCATCCTTCCCCCTGCCTGGACCCGGGGCCAGCGGGGGAGACTTGCCTCTTGGGGGAGGGCTCTGGAGGGTGAAGGGGTTTCCAAAACTTGGAAGCAAACTGAGGCGGATGCAGAATTCCTCGGTGTCTCCCTGCGGTCGGTCTTCTCGCCGGCTTCCCCCAGACCTTTCCCAGGGTCCCAGAATCTGCTTTTCACATCCACTAATGAGCGAGTCCTCCCAGCAAACTGGTTTCAGCACTGGTGGCCCAGCCGATGAAAACTAGTCAGAGGCCCGAGTGACTTATTGATTTCTGGTAAGTATGACCCGCTGCCCCTGCTCCCGGGGTGGGGTCCCACTGTCTGGCCCTTGGCAGCTGTCTGCACCCCCTGACAGGGGGGTAGGAAGTGTGTGTGGGGGGAACCAAGAGCACAGCTCTGTGCAGAAAGCTCTTCCTCTTTTTTCTTTCTTTTTTTTTTCTTTTTATCGCCACACCCACGGCATATGGAAGTTCCCAGGCTAGGAGTGGAATCAGAGCTGCAGCTGCCAGCCCTCACTGCAGCCACAGCAGTACCAGATCCGAGCCATATTCTGTGACCTCCGCCTGGGCTTGCTGCAAAGGCCAGATGCTTAACCCATCTAGCGAGGCCAGGGATTGAACCCGCATTCTCGTGGATACTAAGGATTAACCCGCTGAGCCACAGTGGGAACTCCTGCTCTTCCTCTTAATATTGAAAAGAACTGAAACAATTCTGCCTTTCACCACATTTCCCAGGCCAGCCAGCCAGGGCCAGGCGCAGGAAGAGGTACAGAATTCTAGAAAATCAGGGCTCTGAAGCCAGCTCTGGCCGCTAAGCAAACCATGCCTCCAGGAGTCCGAAAAGCTGGCGTGCGAGGGGAGGAGCCGGCCTGGGGTTTATCGCTCTGGCAGCTACGGGTGATTCACTGAGTTTGGCTTCTGGTTGTCATAGATTGAGACACGCAAACAAACTGCCCGAGGGGTACCCCTCCCCTCTCCCGGCGCCCTCGCCCCACCTTGCTACCCCCTCGCCCGTGACCAGCCGCCACCACCCCTCCCCCTGGATTCCCGGTCCCCTCCGGGCGCTCCCGGCTCACATGCCCGAGCCTCCCGCCCCGCCACCGTCTGGCCCCAACTGCGCGCTGCTGGCGATCCCCCAGGCAACTAGGCGTCACGAGAACCAGCACCCCGGAGACGCGGCGTTCTGCCCTCCCTTCGCGTCCCCTGGGCCCCAGCCAGGGCCCAACAACCTCTCCCTTCTCGGTATGCCGCGGCCCCTCCGGGCCTCCGGCGCTAGCTAACTAGGCCCCACTGGGCGCCCCCGGACAGCGCAGCCCACCTCCCGCGGAGCTCGCGGCCCCCGGGGAAGGCGGCCGGAAAATCTCTTGTTTACTGGGCCGGAGCGATCCCAGACAGGATTCGCTTCCCCATTTCGGCAGTTCGCTTTCTGCTGATTCCTGGAGCGGGAGGGGAGAGGGTGGCAACTCGCACTGATCCACACGGGGAGAGGCGGTTAGGGTGGGGCACCGGGGGGGGCCCCCGAACTCGTGGAAAAGTCCCCAGGCGGCGGGGGGATCAGGACTCGCTGTCAGGCCGATGTGTCCTGGAGCGCAGAGACCGCGGGTTCTGGCTTAAACACTGTACCTCGGGGAACAGGACCGTGAAGGCTAATTGGGACAAGTCGGAACTGGGAACCAGGACGCGAGGAGGGGAGCGCGAGCTAAGGTGTTGGGGCGATCGCAGGAAACTCAAGCGCCGAGTGGTTGGACCTAGGGCGACTTCTGCCCATTGTCCTGAGTGGTTCTGTGCCCTGCCCACGGCAGCGCTAGGGGCGCGCGCAGGGGCGATCCCACATATACTTGGCGACCCGGGTGCCGGGGAAGGTTCGGACGTGCAAGAGGCGGACACTGGGTATCCGTGTCCACGTGTGCAAAGTCGGGGAAGGGAGGGGGCACAGAAAGCGTGACCCAAACAGGCTTTGCGTCTGCGTGTGGGTCTCGCTCTAGCCCGGAGCAGCGAACTGTGCCCCGCTTGCGTCTCACGAGAGAGCCAGGACGAAAGCCACAAAGACGAGGAGTCCGCCACGGAGAGACGCACCGAGGTGGCCCCCGCGCGTGTCTGCGTGCGCGCACTGGGACGTGCGGAGAGGGAGAGCCCGCCCGCGAGGTGTGCTGGGCGGCACCCTAAACCGCTTTCCGGAGAGAAAGCCGAGTCCAGAAAGTGAGTGCGCGTGAGTGTGCGCGCGCCCGCGTGCGGGGGCGTGGCAGTAAACAGCAACAACCCACTAGCCAGCTTGGCCAGAAACTCCGATCTCCCTCCGCTGCCGGAAAGTGCGACTCGGCCAGAGCCTGGAGGTGAGTCGAGACTGGGGTGGGGTGGCGTGGGAGGAGGGCGGGCCGGGCTTTGTTACTGTGTAAGCGGATCGCGCGTACCTGGAGCGCTGCGGGCGCCCGATAAGCGCCTGAATGGAGGTGATGTCACGGTGATGCAGGCGCTGGCCCACCCTCACTGAGAGAAAGGAGCCGAGCGTGGGGAGAGGCCAGCGCGAGAGCAAGCGACCGAGCGAGGCCAGCTCAGCCCGGGTCCCGGGGAGAGGCAGGCCGTGCGCCCCGATCCCCCGCCGGGGCCCCGCCACTCCAGGCCGGGGCTGGGCCTGGCCCCGCGCCCTACCCCGAGTCCCTCCCACCCCTGCGTGCGCCCCGCCTGGAGTTGGCCCCAAACGCCGCGCCGGAGCTGGGCAGGCGGCGCGTCCCAGGTAAGCGCTGTTGCCTTCCCGCTCCGCCCTCCCCTTGGCCGCCCGGAAGAGTAGGATCGGATCGGACTGGTGGGGAGTGGGCGAAGGGAGAGGCCCAGGGCTGGAGAACCCGGGGGCGGAGGACGCCGATCCTGCTCCGCTCGGTCGCAGAAACTTTCCAAACCGGAGCGGGCTGGGGACTGGGGGTGAGGGAAGCCCGGCGCTGCGGCTCCTAGTGGGCGGCGAGGGAGAACCGCACCACCGGCGTCTCCAAAGACTGCTCTCGCCACCCTCGCTGCCTCTCTGCGCGAGTCCAGGGTCAATAGTGACTTGGGGGGCCGGCGTCCTCTCCGCTGGCCGCTACCTTGGATGAGGAGGGCAGGTTTCTGTGGTCAGAGAAAACGGCAGAGGCTGGCCCCCCCGCTCTCCGCCATCCAGTACCCCGGCGGAGCGGGGAGCGGAGGGCTCGGAATTTTCCTGCGAGAAGTTCGCAATTTCGGTCGAAGACCCTTTACTTTTGGCAGCATGGCTTCTAGATCCCTTCCCGTTCCCCGCTTCTCGCCCCCTCGCCCCCGCGGAATTTCCTACCCTCCCCAGCCGCGGGGGCTGATTCGCTTCCCTCCATCCCTAGCCACCACCCGCCCCGCAGTTTTACACCCAGCACCCTCCCCCCCACGGTCTTGATCCTAAAGCAGGGGGATCAGAATCTGTTGAAACGCTTTTGTGCTCCTGGTGTTTCCCTCTCTGCCTTTATATGTGGCCGGGGGGTGGGGTGGGGGGGAGGGGGAGGAGTGCCGCTGGGGATGGTGCGCTTTCGGGAGAGGCTAAGATCCGGCCCCTGGGTTTGAATACCCACGTGTCATGAGAATGCTCAGGGAATTGGGGGCCAGAAGCCCACCTTCCGGGTGAAGATCCAGGCTGGGATTCCAGGAAGCCCTCCAGCTCCCCTCCCCTCCCCGCCAGCTCGGGCACCGAGGTAGCTCCTTACAGGCACCTCTCTTCTTGTTGGTTTAAACACCGGAGCCCCCAGCCTGGAGAGTTAGTTAGATGACAGGGCCTAACCTGGGGCGGGGCGGGGGGGGGAGAAGGGGGGAGATTGATGGAAGGAGGTGCAGAGGCTCTCAAGTTGCCCATCGGTCTCTCTTTAGGCGCAGCTAAGTGTTGGCAGAAAGGGGAGGAAGGAGAACGCTCCGGCCTCCCTGGGTGAGCTTAGGTGTCCCTGAGAGGGGCCTCGAAGTGGCCATGGCATCCCTGAAGGTGACCACTGGCTGTGGATCTGTATCGTATGCTGGGGGGATACGGACAAGGGAGCAGCATGAAGCCCACGCTGCTCTTTTTAGGATGATTCCTAGACTTTGTGTGGGTGGTCGGGGAGTGAGGAAGGGGGTTCTGGAAAGATGAGAAGACCTGGCTGCCTCGTCCTTGCTTGCTAAGTGCAGCCGGGTCAGGGCTGGCTGGGCCTCTGAGCCCACCACTCTGCTGTGCCTCCCCCCACCCCCCCAAAGAGGGAAAGAAGGAGGAAGGGGGATTCTGGAACTGGATTGGGCTGACTCAGACGGGGGGGGGGGGGGCGCACTGAGTGGCTGAGCCTAGCGAAAGGCCGATTTCAGAGGTGATTAAAAATATTTGTATAACTGATTCCATGGAGGTGAAGCAAAAGGGCCCCTTTGTCCAGAAAATAATCTGCAGCTGGGCTGGGCTGCAGCCGCCGTGTTGGGGGGGGTGCGGATCATGGGGCCCTCCTTGGTCCTACAGAGAACCTTAAAGCAAGAGACGTGTCTCCAAAATGAAGGAGGCAGGGCTGGAAGGAGGGGAAAAGGGCACTGGCCTCCGTTCATTCAGCGAATGGTCTCCCCGTGCCCCACCACGTTCCGTGCAAGACCGAGTGTCACCTGCAGGGCTGCTAAGACACACACGTAGTGTTCACTCTCCTAAGACCTCATGGCCTGGTAGGAGGGAGACACGCATACACGCAATTCTGATGATCAAGGATCAGAAGACAGCCTGGGAGTGCAGTCTCTAGCGACCCGCAGGAGAGACGGTCTCCAGGCAGAGCTGGTCCATTTCATCCTTTCACCAGCCTCTTCAAAGACGGCATCCGTTGACTGGCTGAATCTCATCTCCTGGATGTTGAGGGACCCTGGTCTGAGCTCTTCAGAGTTTTCTTGTCTTTAAGTCTCGCTGGCCTCCAGGGGTCGCTGTCCTAGGCAGCGGACCAGAACCAGGCCCAACTGGCCCAGTCTTCCCCACTTGAGTCGGTGTGTTCCTATTTCCACCTTGAAAGTTCCCACCCTGCTGGGACCAACAGACTTGAAGGGTCAGGTCCAAGACCAACAACAAAGTTAGAAGGAAATTGGGGTGAGATGTGTGACCCCTGGCCCACAGCCTGTGGGGTGCTGGATTCTAGCAGGGGGCTCAGGCAGGTGTGGCTCTAAGAGAAAAAGAGACCAAGAAGAGGGACAGACATAAGCGTCCCAGGCCTAAAGGAGAGCTGACTTGGTTTTTTGTAATGACATGGCTCTGTTGAGATTTGAACTTGTAGCATGGGCTTAGCATCCTTCTCCCCACATCCAACAAGGTCTTAGACTTTATTGGGAAAAGATTTCCATTATGCCTTACCTTTAGCCTTGATCTTTAACCGGGGGATGAATGTGTCCTCAACGAATCGATTGCCTGTGTTTTTTGCCGGTCTCATCTTTTTTTTTTTTTTTTGGCCAAGCCCGCCACGTAGGGAGTTCTGGGGCCAGAATCAGATCCGAGCCATAGTTGCAACCCAGCTGCAGCTGCAGCAACACCAGAGCCTTAACCCACTGTGCTGGACCAGGAAACGAACCTGCGTCCCAGCACTCCCAAGATGCCGCCGATCCCATGGGAACTGAACTCATGTCAGACTCATCTTAAACCCTAACCCTGGGAGTTTCCGTGGTGGCTCAGCGGAAACGAAGCTGACCAGTATCCATGAAGATGCAGGTTCTATCCCTGGCCTCACTCAGTGGGTTAAGGATCCGGCGTTGCCGTGAGCTGTGGTGTAGTTCGCGGACGTGTCTCAGATCCCACCTTGCTGTAGCTGTGGTGTAGGCTGGAAGCTGTAGCTCCGATTGGACTCCTAGCCCGGGAACCTCCAAATGCCACAGATGCAGCCCTAAAAAAAAAAGGCAAAAACAAATAAGTAAATTTTAAAAAGCAAAAAAAAAAAAAAAGCCCAACCTTGTTATGTCCTCATCGTGCAAAAAATAGTCTTCCATGACTCCCCATGCCTTTAGAATAATGCCCCCAACACCTTCTCTGTAGCCTTTCTAATCTCTCGCCAGCCAGCTGCCATCTCCCCTTACAAACTCAGTTCATACTTGGTCACCTTGATTAGAAACCGAATAAAATGCTGTTGGAGGTTCTTCTCCTTTCTGTCTTTTTTGACCCTCTCAGCGCAGAAGAGCTCCCTCTTGTTCCTGGAGCAGCTTCCTCTCCCTAGAGGTGAGTTATTTTGTGTGGCACTTACCTTATTCTTCTTTGGGTCATTTTCCCTTTTTTTGGCTTTTTTTGTCTTTTTAGGGCTGCACCTGCGGCACATGGAGGTTCCCAGGCTAGGGGTCAAATCGGAGCTAGAGTTGCCAGCCTACACCACAGCCACGCGGGATCTGAGCCGCGTCTGCAACCTACACCAGAGCTCATGGCAACACTAGATCCTTAACCCACTGAGCAAGGTCAGGGATCGAACCTGCGTCCTCATGGATGCCAGTCAGATTCGTTAACGACCAAGCCACAACGGGAACTCCTGGGTAGTTTCCTTATAGACCTATACCTTTCTCTCCTCTTAGATTTGAAATGCCATTAAGTCAGGGACCGTGTGTGTTCACCTTTGTATTTTCTACTGCTCCAAGAGCTACAGGGCCTTGTCCCCCTGGACGCAGGCACAGTAAATATTTGCTAATGTGAAATAATTGTCTGTTCTAAACTAGGACCTCGAGGCGGGAGGTGGGGCGATCAGCTCTGGAGGATGTGCGCGTTGCCAGAGGCTAAGTCTGAATGGCCATTCTCAGTTCACATCTCCAAGTTCACCCCAAGTTCTTGCTGCTCCTCTGAGAGCCACAGACACCCACGATGGGGTTGAGTGCTCAGGATACCGTAGCATGTTATCCATACATTATCTCCTGGAGTGGTTCAATATTCCTGACCCATTAGCCCTCCCCAACACTCTTCTCTTTCCAGCGCTTGCAAATAAAATACAGCTTGTGCTGTATTGATTTACGATTAGACAAAATCCCCTACAAAAGCTTATTTAAGCCGTGATGTGCGGGAAACATGCTTTTGCGTTCAAAGTCCAGAGAAATTTCTGGAAGTCAAGCTGCGTTACGGTGTCATTACCGTTTATTTAGGAAAACAGTAATAGTAAATTCAAGAGTTAAGTTCCCGTTGTGGTGCAGTGGAAACAATCCAGCTAGTATCCAATAGGATGTGGGTTCGATCCCTGGTCTTGCTCAGAGGGTCGGGGATCCAGTTGCGGTGAGCAGTGGTGTTGGTTGCAGATGTGGCTCAGATTTGGTGTTGCTGTCGTTGTGGAATAGGCCAGCAGCTGTAGCTCTGATTCGACCCCTAGCCTGGGAACCCTAAAAAGCAAAAAAACAAAAAACAAAAAACCCTGTAAATTCACATGAGAATGTTCATTTATTAAGAATTGAATAGGAGTTCCGGTAGTGGCTCAGCGGTTAACGAATCCGACTAGGAACCATGAGGTTGTGGGTTCGATCCCTGGCCTCGCTCAGTGGGTTAAGGATGTGGCGTTGCCGTGAGCTGTGGTGTAGGTCGCAGACGCGGCTTGGATCCCGCGTTGCTGTGGCTGTGGCGAAGGCCAGCAGCAACAGCTCCTGTTAGGCCCCTAGTCTGGGAACCTCCATATGCCGTGGGTGCGGCCCTAGATAAGGCAAAAAGACCAAAAAAAAAAAAAAAAAGAATTGAATAGGAGTTCCCGTAGTGGTTCAGTGGTTAACGAATCCAACTAGGAACCGTGAGGTTGCGGGTTCAATCCCTGGCATCGCTCAGTGGGTTAAGGATCCGGCGTTGCTGTGAGCTGTGGTGTAGGTCGCAGACATGGCTCGGATCCCGTGTTGCTGTGGCTGTGGCACCAGCTGGCAGCTATAGCTCCCGTTAGACCCCTAGCCTGGGAACCTCCATATGCCGCGGTGCGGCCCTAAAATGACAAAAAGACAAAAAAAAACAAAGGAATGAATAAGGAGTTTGCTTTGTGGCTCAGTGGATTGAGGATCCAGCATTGTCACTGCTGTGGCTCTCTCAGACCACAGCTTGCTTGAACCCTGGGCCCAACAACTTCTTCCTGCCACGGTGTGGCCAAAAAGAAAAAAGAAAAAAAAGAGAGAGTTAATTGTAGGTGTTGGGTGAATGCAAGCTTAATTGAAAGACTAACTGAAGAGTTCCCATTGCGGCTCAGTGGTTAATGAACCCGGCTAGTATCCATGAGGATGCGGGTTCAATCCCTGGCCTCGCTCATTGGGTTAAGGATCTGGTGCTGCCGCGAGCTGTGGTGTAGGTTGCAGACTTGGATCAGATCCTGTGTTGCTGTGGCTGCGGTGCCAGCCGGCAGCTGCAGCTCCAATTTGACCCCTAGCCCGGGAACTTCCATATGCCATGGGTGCAGCCCTAAAAAGACAAAAAAAAAAAAAAAGAAAGAAAGTGGAGGGAGGAGAAAGACTAACTGAGAAGGCTGGGAGATGTACAATATTTCCAAGAGGCATGTAAGGACTTTAAAAGTTGATGACGTTTATTACATCAGCTTCACTTAGTTTGTGAGTTTTCTTTTCCCTGACTTTATAGCAGTGTCCTTACTTATCCTTGTCAATTAGGGAGAGACAATTTCTATCAGTTGAGATTTAAGATTTTGATTTAGTCGTTAGACATTAACTAATGGGGAACGGTGAACACGTTAAGGAGTTAGCAGCGCCCAAATCTACCCTCCACCCCAAGGGGAAGAAAGAAAGGGGTTTGGGAGTTGGATAGTGGTCACCATCAGCCCAGGAAAGCTTGGTTGCTGTCTTTCTGGCGCTTCCTGGGCTCGAGTTGTGAGAGAAGAAGAGGCGGGGTTACAGTTAGTTATTTGAACATAAGGGGTGATTTAAATGTGAAGTACCTGCACGTCATAGAACTTTGGAATCGAGGACTTGCTTTTTATTAATTTTAAAAAATTTTATTGGAGTGCGGTTATTGGACTTAACAATATTGTGTTAGTTTCAGCTGTACGGCAAAGTCAATCCGTTATGCGTCTATCCATTCTTTCTCAGATTCGTTTCCTGTACAGGTTATTCCAGAAGGTTGAGTAGATTTCCCTGTGCGATAGAGTCAAGTCCTTGTTATCTGCTTTGTGTATAGCATGTATGTGTTAATCCCCAGCTCCTAGTTTGTACCCCCCCACCCCATGCCCACCATGTTTCCCCTTTGGTAACCGTAAGTTTGATTTTGAAATCTGAGTCTGTTTCCGTTTTGTAAATAAGTTCTTCTGTATCATTTTTTATTAGGTTCCACATATAAGTGGTATCATATGATATTTGTCTTTGACTGACCTACTTCTCTTAGTAGGATCATCTCTGGATCCATCCACGTTGCTGCAAATGGCATTTCATTCTTTTTTATGGCTGAGTAATATTCCATTGTAGATGTAACACATCTTCAGTATCCATTCATCTGCCGATGGACATTTAGGTTGCTTCTGTGCTGTGGCTATTGTAAATAGTGCTGCTATGAACACTGAGGTGCATGTACCTTTTTGATTTCTGGTTTTCTTCAGATATAGGCCGAGGAGTGGGATTGCTGGGTCATATGGTAGTTCTATATTCAGTTCTTTAAGGAACCTCCATACTGTTCTCCATAGTAGTTGTACACGACTCGCTTTTTAGAGCATTTTAAATTTCTGTTCTTTGGGTAAATGTAAAGTCTTTGGTTGGAAAACTCACTGATTTGTTCTTTAATTTCTCTTAGCCTGTCACACTCTTAACCTCCACTTCACACAGGGAAAATCCGGTTGGTATTGAGGGCAGGGGGTTGGTTTTCTTTGGTGCCCATCTACTGCATTTGGTCAGGCTGCTGTCCGGGACTGACTGAGTGGGGAGCTGGAGCAGGAAGTTACCTTCCTGGTGGGAATAAGACATCTTTCTTCTTTTTCTTTTTTTTTTTTTAAGTGGCCGCACCCATGGGATATGGAAGTTCCCAGGCCAGATACTGAATCCGAGCCACAGCTGTGGCAACACCGGATCCTTTAACCCTCAGTGCTGGCCCAGGGACCAAACCCTTGCCTGCATAGTGACCTGAGCTGCTGCAGTCAGATTTCTTTTTGTCTTTTTTTTTTTTTTAGGACTGCGCCCACGGCATGTGGAGGTTCCTAGGCTAGGGTTCATACTGGAGCTATAGCTGCTGGCCTACACCACAGCCACAGCAACGCAGGATCTGAGCCGCCTCTGCGACCTACACCACAGCTCACAGCAATGCCAGATCCTTA
>PVHT021183560.1:211701-242923 GCA_004024745.2 Catagonus wagneri | reverse complement strand
TGGTTCCTAGTCAGATTCGTTTGCGCTGAGCCACGACGGGAACTCCATATACAATTTTTTCAATCCTCTCTTCACTTTTTCTGCTTGTAGTTGATACCTGTTACAGGTGCTTATTAAATACTCTTGTTAAATTTACTGAGTGCATGCATGGCTGATTCACCGTGGACTTGGGCATCTCAGAGACAGGGTGGAAGGGCATAATGTCTGGCCCATTGACCTCTGGAAGTCCCAGGACCCAGGGGGAGGTGCTCAGTGAGTGACAAGCTAGGAGTTGTTCACAAACCTCACCCCCTCCCCCAGCTCCGGCTGCAAGAGGTCAGGGAATATTTAGGCTCAGGTAATGGCTGGTGGAAGAGGGAGGGACCTGAGAATTCAGTACAGTTTCCTCCTTTTCCATGCCTGGGGACATGTCATTTGCCCCTCTGGTCAGCTCATATGACTCCCAGGAGTTTTGGGTTAAGAAGGATTATGGAAGTTCCTGTTGTGGCACAGCGGAAACGAATCGGCCTAGTATCCGTGAGGATGCACGTTCGATCCCTGGCCTCACTCAGTGGGTTGGGGATCTGGCGTTGCCGTGAGCTGTGGTGTAGGTCACAGACACAGCTCAGATCTGGCGTTGCTGTGGCTGTGGCATGGGCTAGCAGCTGTAGCTCCGATTCGACCCCTAGCCTGGGAAACCTCCGTTTGCCTTGAGGTGTGGCCCTAAAAAGCAAAAAAAAGAAAAAGATTCTGAAACCCAGACAGAGGGACAGACAGACGCATCAGACTCATGATCGACCGGTTCAGGATGGGGGGAGCAGCGCCTTGTGTGTCGGAGGGAGTCTGGCCTGGATGGCTGATTTTTGCCTTTTCTCCCTCTGTCCTTAGGGACCCAGCTGGAGCCTGGCCTGGGAGCCAGGATGGCCGTCCACAAAGCCTTGCTGATGTGCCTGGGACTGCCTGTCTTCCTGTTCTCCGTGGCCCGCGCCCAGAGCCAGGCCCCACCCGGCTGCAGCCCAGACCTCAGCCCCCTCTATTACAACCTGTGTGACCGCTCGGGGGCTTGGGGCATCGTCTTGGAGGCCGTGGCTGGGGCGGGCGTCGTCACCGCTTTCGTCCTCACCATCATCCTTGTGGCCAGCCTCCCGTTCGTGCAGGACACCAAGAAGCGCAGCCTGCTAGGGACGCAGGTGTTCTTCCTTCTGGGGACCCTGGGCCTCTTCTGCCTGGTCTTTGCCTGCGTGGTGAAGCCTGACTTCTCCACCTGTGCCTCTCGGCGCTTCCTCTTCGGGGTCCTGTTCGCCATCTGCTTCTCCTGCCTGGTGGCCCACGTCGTGGCCCTCAACTTACTGGTCCGGAAGAACCACGGGCCGCGGGGCTGGGTGATCTTCACGGTGGCCCTGCTGCTGAGCCTCGTGGAGGTGATCATCAACGCCGAGTGGCTCATCATCACGCTGGTGCGGGGAGGCGGCGGCGAGGCTGGCCCTCCGGGCAACGGCAGCGCCGGCTGGGCCGCCACCGCCTCCCCCTGCGCCATCGCCAACGTGGACTTCGTCATGGCGCTCATCTATGTCATGCTGCTGATGCTGTGTGCCTTCGCCGGGGCCTGGCCCGCCCTGTGCGGCCGCTTCAGGCGCTGGCGGAAGCACGCGGGCTTCGTGCTGCTGACCACGGCCACCTCCGTCGCCATCTGGGTGGTGTGGATTGTCATGTACACTTACGGCAACCGGCAGCACAACAGCCCCTCGTGGGATGACCCCACGCTGGCCATCGCCCTCGCTGCCAACGCCTGGGCCTTCGTCCTCTTCTACGTCATCCCTGAGGTCTCCCAGGTGACCAAGGCCAGCCCGGAGCAAAGCTACCAGGGGGACCTGTACCCGACCCGGGGCGTGGGCTATGAGACCATCCTGAAGGAGCAGAAGGGCCAGAGCATGTTTGTAGAAAACAAAGCATTTTCCATGGACGAGCCAGCCTCAGGTGCGTTGCAGGACACCCTCCCTCCCCACGTCCCTTTTAATTTGGTTTTCAGTTTTGGACGCCTGCGGCCTATGGAGTTCCCACGCCAGGGATTGGATCTGAGCTGCGGTGGCGACCCAAGCCACAGCTGCGGCATCGCCATCGCCAGATCCTTAACCTGCTGTGCCGGGCCAGGGATCGAACCTGCGTCCCAGCGCTCTCAGGACATTGCCGATCCCGTTGCACCATAGCAGGAACTCCCCCGCATCCCCTCTTATTCCATTGCTTTACTGCGGGACAGGGGCTGGTCTCCAGAACCGAAGGGGAAGTTCTTGAGATTACGCACAGTTTTCTGCCTAAACTCCATTTTTTTTAAAGATTTTTTCCCCCAGTACTCAAGTGATTCATGAATATATTTGCACTGGAAAAATTTTAGACATGACAGATAAAATGTCCTTCCACTGTCTCTCCAGTTGAACCCCGTCCCTTCCTATTCCTTCCCCAGAACTGATCACTGCCAGCTGGTATTTTAGCACTGGGTGCCTCAGCTTCCTCTTCTGTAAAATGGGGATGATAGTGGTTCCTGTTTCATAGGAGTCTTTTGCAGAATACCTTAATGCATCTTCCTGGCGCTTGGAAAATACTCTAGAAGTACTAACTAGTAGCTCTGTGGATTACTATTATTTTAACTATCATCATTGTTACCCTCCCAGAGTTTGTTTTTCTATCATGTATGTATCTTTCCAGGAGTTCCCGTTGTGGCTCAGTGGGTTAAGAACCTGACCTAGTATCCGTGAGGATGAAGGTTTGACCACTGGCCTTGCTCATCGGGTTAAGGCTCCAGCATCGCCATGAGCTGTGGCATTAGGTGACAGACGTGCCTCGGATCCGGCGTTGCTGTGGCTGTGGCATAGGCCGGCAGCTGCAACTCGGATCTAGCCCCCTAGCCCGGGAACTTCCATATGCCGCAGGTGCGGCCCTAAAAAGGAAAAAAAAAAGTAAAGGTCTTTTGAGTTAAAATTTTTCTGTTTCATCAAAGCACAGGTGCCATAGGCTGATCTAAGCAGCACCCATATAGGCAGCCGGCTTGTCCCCAGGCTCCCGCCCCGGCTCTTTGTTAATGGGACAGAGCCGTCCAGGCAGAGCCAGCAGTCGGGGTGCCAGCCAGCTGCACAGCCTGATGTTTGGGGCTGAGGTTACCCCAAAGGTGGAAGAGGCAGGAGGGGGAAGAGAGGCCTCCGGAGCCTGTGCCAAGCCTCAGAGCAGCTTGGGATGTGGCAGCAGCGAGGGGTGGGGTGGGGGGGTGGCCATTCCGGGGGAGACCCGGCCAGTCACCCTGCCAGCTCCCTAAGGAAGAAGCTTCTCTCTGCCATTTGTTCCTTGTAAGGACCTTGTATTCGGCACACACTGAGTGCCAGGGGCTAAGCCTTTCCGGACGTGTCCTGTCGCATGTGCGCCTTGAGTGTGTTCTTAGCTGGCTGGCTGCAACCCCTTCATCTGCCAGTGACCCGGAAGCCTGGACCCCGACCCCAGATTGTGATGATTAAGGGGGCTTAGGACGTGAACTGGCTGAGTATCGAGCTCCGGCTGTGGGGCCTCTGCCAGGGGTCAGCGTCAGAGGCAGGGGAAGTTCCAGAATCAGAACTCCCTGGCTTTTCTCTACGAGCCGAGCTCCCCGAGGTGCTTGCTTTGGGGAAAGGAGTGACCCTCGCCCTGCCAGGCAGGAACTGATTTTTGACCTGCCCAGCCTGGTGCCAAGCGAAGGGGCAGGGGGGCAGTCGGCGAGGCCGGCGGGAGAGAGAGGGGCTTGGGGACAAGTGTTGGGAGGAGCCTCAGCCGCCCCCGCCTTTGCTGTCACCCTGCTGCCTGTTTGTCAGACCAGCGAGCCTTTAGTCTCTGTCCTCAAGGCAAACACTTCTGGGACTGCGAGTGTTTTTTTTTTCCTCCTTTTTTTAAAAGTTAATTTAATTTTTTTTTTTAATGGAAAAATCAATTGAGTGAGCCCAGCACTTAGGGAGCCCAGTAGAGCTGTGGTCTCTCCAAGCTCTGGGGCCATCAGCCTGCAGGAGACAGGCGTCTGCTTCCCTGGGTCCCCAGGGTTGGTCAGCAGCTATCCTCAGACCCGGGAAATCAACACCCCCAAAGGCACAGGGAAGTGTTCCTGCAGCTGAAAATAGCCCTGGAAGCTTGCCAGGGGGCCACAGGCCCAAACGTGCCTCCAGTCCCCCTGTTGGGGCTCTGGGTCCTGGTGACTGATCACTTGCCTCTGTCCCATGAAGATTCAGGGGTCTTGGATGGGCGGGGGCTGTGTGTGTGGGGGGGTGTCTCTGCTGTATTTACCCCAGCGCCTGGCAGCCGGCCCGCAGCGGTAGAGGCCAGAGCTGGAGGCTGGCCAGCTTGGAAGGCGGCCGAAGGCCCGTGCGCCCCTCCTGGCCTCTGGCCCCGGAGGACGGATGGGGATTTGAAGGTTGCTGACAGGAGCATTTTCTTCTGAACTGTGGGTGGAAGCGGGGTCCCCGCACTGCAGGAAAACCCAAGGGGGAGGCAAACAAAGGGATGCTGGGCTCCGGGGGGACCCTCACCCCCAGGCTGGCCTCCCTGGCCAGGCTCCCTCTCTGAGTTCAATGTTACCCCAGGGCTGACCCTTTCCCCTCTCCCTGCCCCCTGGGCAGCCTCGCTTGGGAGCAGGGAAGGGGGCCCAGTGCCGAAACAGCTCCTGTGTTTCCTTACAGGTAAGAGACCGGTGTCACCGTACAGCGGGTACAACGGGCAGCTGCTGACCAGCGTCTGCCAGCCGACGGAGATGACTCTGATGCACAAAGCCCCGGTGAGTGGGGTCCCCAGGTCCCCGAGACTCTGCTGGGGCCCCGTGGCCGGGGCAGGGTGGGTGGAGGCGGTGAAGAGAAAGGCAAGCTTCGCATCTGATGGGTTGACTCGGGGCGCCCCCAGCCCCGGCTCCTGATGTCCCCATCCTGGGGCTGATATTCCCATGGCGGGACCTGCCCGCCCCGTGTCCTCGGGGCATCACCCACTGAGGCCAGAGGGCTCAAGAACGGCCCCTCTCTGAGCTGGTGGGAGCAGCTCAGACGAGGATGGGGGTAGATGGCGTTCCTGGTGGACAGAGGCCGCAGGGCAGGTCTGGGCACGTAGCCACTCCTGAAGCACAGCTGTCCCGAGCGGGGCCTCGGCTCTGTCCCCCCTGCCTCCCACCCGCAGGCGGCAGTTCTCGACCTCACACCTCCCCTGGGTTCTGGAAACCAGATGCTCCATTAGCCAAGGGGGGTGGGGGTGGGGGGACAGGAAGCCGACGGGATAGATTCTTACTCCCTCCATGGAAGTGCCTGCTCCCCAGCCGGCTGGCAGGGGCCGAGGGGAGAGGTCAGTGACCCCCCCTTGGCAGGAGGCTGGGAACAGGAAGCACCGGAGGTCAGCAGAGTGGCCTTCTCATCCCCGGGCCCCGCGGTGAGCCCGGGTTGGGGGGGCAGAGGCCAGTGTATTCCAAACTTCCTACCCCAGCGCCCTCCCTCTCCCTGAGCCTGAACCTGCAGTCGGCCCGGGAGTGGAGGGGGAGTGCCGGCGTCCGGCCCCCCCAACTGCCTGTGCGCTTGGAGCCTGCTCCCCGGGGAAGGATCTGGACTAACATATTTTATCTAACACAGTGGCTCCGAAAACACGGTCCCTAGACCCACTCCCCCCACCCCCAGCATTACCGTCACCTGGAAACCCGCCAAAAATGCACACCAGGGGAGTTCCGTTGTGGCTCAGCGGGTTAAGAACCCAACATGATGTCCGTGAGGATGCAAGTTTGATCCTTGGCCTCGCTCAGTGGGATCCTGAGTTGCTGCAAGCTTCGGCGTAGGTCGCCGACGCGGCTCGGATCTGGCGTTGCTGGGGCTGTGGCGTAGGCGGGCAGCTGCAGCTCCCATTCGACCCCTGGCCTGGGAACCTGCATATGACTCTATATGCCGCAAGTGTGGCCCTCAAAAGAGAAAAAAATGCAAATAGGGTGGGGCTTGTGGTGTGGGGCTGATGGTTAGTCTCTGCTGAGTGACGTCACCCTGATAACTTGGAGTAAACCAAGCTGGGATGGGAGAAGCCACCCGAGGGAATCTGCCAACACTGCCTACAGATGGGGTGTTAAACCTTCACCACCCCACACGGGGTGGAGCCGCTAGGTATGGGTGTGACCAGATGATTTTTTTTTTTTTGGTCTTAGGGTCGCACCCGTGGCATATGGAGGTTCCCAGGTTAGGGGTCAAATCGATGCTGTAGCTGCCCCCGAGTTCTAAGCTGTGTCTGTGACCTACACCACAGCTCACAGCTATGCGGGATCTTTAACCCACTGAGCGAGGCCAGGGATTGAACCCGCGTCCTCACGGATACTAGTCGTGTTCTTAACCCGCTGAGCCACCGTGAGAACTCTGAGAATCTGGGTTTTAAGTCTCCAAAACTTAAAACTCTCCTACCCCAAGCCAAGCATCTTTAAATCGGATGCTAGATGAGAATCATGTGGCATGCCAGAGGCCTGACATAGCACGCCGGCAGCGATGATGCTCTTGTGAGTGTTAGACGGGTGACAGCTCTACATGGCTTACCCTCCACTGGGCCCCAAGGTTTGGGGAGCAGGACGTGGCATGAAAAGAGGATCCCTCTGAAAAAAAGGAGCCATCCTGGCGCCGCAGAAACAAATCTGATTAGTATCCATGAGGACGCTGGTTCAATCCCTGACTTTGCTCAGTGGGTTAAGGATCCGGTGTTGCCGTGAGCTGTGGTGTAGGTCGCAGACTCGGCTTGGATCCCACGTGGCTGTGGCTGTGGCGTCGGCCGGCAGGTGTAGTTCTGATTCAACCCCTAGCCCGGGAACCTCCATATGCCACGGGTGCAGCCCTAAAAATCGAAAAAAAAAAAAAGAAAAGAAAAAGTGCCATCCCCTGAATGAAGCTCAGGGCCATCGGAGGTGGCTGGGGGCCTCATTTCCAGGCCCAGGGGGAGATAAGGGGCTGGAGGTCAGAGGTCAGCCCCTTCTACTCGGAGTCCTCCGTCCCAGCTGGCCAGTGACAGCCGGGGGGAGGTGGGGGGACAGGGAAGGAGGGGGAGCTGGCAGGCACAGCCCTGCAGGAAGCCGAGCGCTTGTGCATCCGCCCTGGCGGAGCCTGGCTGTGAGACCTCCTGTTCTTCCTTCCAGTCCGAAGGCGCTTACGACGTCATCCTCCCGCGGGCCACCGCCAACAGCCAGGTGATGGGCAGTGCCAACTCCACCCTGCGGGCCGAGGACATATACGCGGCCCAGAGCCACCAGGAGGCCACGCTGCCGAAGGAAGGCAAGAACTCTCAGGTCTTTAGAAACCCCTACGTGTGGGACTGAGCCACCAGGAGGAGGCAGAGGGTCTCCCCCGCCCCGCCCTCCCTCCTCGCTGGCTCAGGGCAGGTCGCGGGCCTCCCGCCTGCCAGCGTTCCGGTGGGTGTCCCAGTGCCCCCCGCTCACTCAGTGTTTGTGGAGTCCAGAAGCCAACTCTGGCTTCGTGCCAGGGCCACTGCCGGCGGCCATGCTCCAGCCAAACAGCGTTCTTGGGGCGGTGGCTGGTCAAGCACCTACATTCTCTGGAGTCTTCGGAGAGCTTCCTGCCACCTCGAGAGAGATGTCGCAGGTGCTTCTGTCCTGGGTCTTGCTCCTCTGTGAGGAACAAGGGTGCCTAATAAACACGATTCTGCTTTATTAACCCTCCCTCTGGGAATGTCGTTTCTGATCTGGGCTCTTGGTCTCTGATGATCGGCTCCCCCACCGTGGCCTGTGGATTGTTCCCTCTTTCTCCTCCTCCCTCCACATCTGGCTCCAGGAAAGCTGCTGCTTGGGAGATTTCCTTCTGTGCAATGAAGTAGCTGTCACCTCTCCCCAGGGATGGGTTCTTCAGCTGAGCCCGGGTCCGCGTCCTGGGCCATCAGAGTGGACCCTTGGGCCCGGCTCCCATCTTGGGTCTTATTCAGCATCTGGGCTTGTCTGAAACTGGGCCTCCTTCTTCCGGGACCCCTGGCACTGGCCATGTGAGGTGGGGGTGGGGGACGGAGCAGGGCAGGCGGCCGCAGCAGCAGGCAGTTCTGGGGAAGGTGGGCCGACCGCAGCCGCTCCTGGTGGAAACGGTGATGAAGACACCCCCCGTTAGGGGATGAAGGATGTTGAAGAGTGTCGGAGGATGAAGTGGAGACCACTGCTCCAGCTTAGATCACACCGTGTGTGTCTGGGCAGGAGTGATGCAGAAAGGACCAGGACAAAAAAAAGGGGGGGGGGAGTGGGGAGGGAGTTCCCGTTGTGGCTCAGCGGTAACGAACCCAACTGGTATCCATGAGGATGCGGGTTCAATCCTTGGCCTCACTCAGTGGGTTAAAGGATCCCAGGGTGTTGCTGTGGCTGTGCTGTAGGCTGGCAGCTGCAGCTCTGATTCGACCCCTAGCCTGGGAACCTCCATATGCCACGGGTGTGTTCCTAAAAGGCAAAAGAAAAAGAAAAAAGACCAGGACTTGTTTACATTGAGGATGGGAAAAGCAGTTTCTGGTTGGTTCACTCCTGGGCAGGGTTTTTTTTTGTGATCCATATCCTTTAATTTCATTTTATGTCAAAGTACATAATTTTTTTTATGCTTGAAAATTGTTTTATTTTTATTTTTATTCTTTTGCGTTTTAGGGCCAAACCTGAAGGTTCAGGGTCCCACTGTGCCGGGTCAGGGATTGAACCTGCATCCGGGTGCTGTAGAGATACTGCCAATGCCATTGAGCCACAGTGGGAACAGAATTTTATTTTTTTAATTGAAAGGAGCAGGAGTTGGAGTTCCCGTCATGGTGCAGCGGAAACGAATCCGACTAGGAACCATGAGGTTGCGGGTTTGATCCCTGGCCTCGCTCAGTGGGTTAAGGATCCACAGTTGCTGTGAGCTGTGGTGTAGGTCGCAGACACGGCTCAGATCCCGCATTGCTGTGGCTGTGGCGTAGGCCAGCAGCTGTAGCTCTGATGAGACTCCTAGCCTGGGAACCTCCACATGCCGCTGGTGAGGCCCTAAAATGACAAAAGGCAAAAAAAAAGCAGGAGTTTATTTACTTACTTTATTATTTTTTTTTAATTTATTTTCTCCTTTTTAGGGCCGTTCCTGTGGCATATGGAAGTTCCCAGGCTAGGGGTCAAATGGGACCTGCAGCTGCAGGCCTAAGCCACAGCCAGAGCCACACCAGATCCGAGCTGCACCTGCAGCCTACGCCACACCTTGCAGCAACAAGGGATTCTTAACCCAGTGGTCAAGGCCAGGGATTGAACCTGCAGCCTCACGGATACTAGTCAGGTTCTTAACCCACTGAGCCACTACAGGGATTCCAGGAATGAGCAGGCATTTAAATGCCCGTTTATTCAGGCCTTTACGGTAAAACCATTTTACTCCTCAGGGCTGCTCTTGAGGGGTATGCAGGACACTACCCGCTTTCCCCTTTCTAGAATCAAAAATCTCAGAATGGGACCACATCTTAGGGTTAGACGGGACTCGGGGATAAGCAGTTCTCCCGTCCCCAGCCCAGAAGCAGGTTGACCCGGAGTGGCCACACGGCCTGGTAAGACTGGCCAGACTTTTTCAAGACCGTGATTCTTAGCGGGTCACAGGGGTCGCACTGGCCTGGGTTCAGGCAAGCAGGAGTGTCCTGACCGTGGGCCCTGGTTCAAGGCTTTGCAAGGGCATGGCCAAGTTCACCCCTCCCAGGCTGGGGAATGTTTCTCCCCGAACTCGTCAGAAGCTGTTTTCTGACACCGGTTGTTAGGCAAAAACATGTTTCTGTTGGAGCAGGGGGAGAAGGTTGCCGGGGGTGGAGGGGGAATCAAATGTCACCTTCGATGTCGGATTGCGCCAGCCCCCCCGGGGACTCTTGTTTGAGTTTTCTTTCTTTAGTTGTTCAAACACTTGTTTTTTCTGGTTACTTTAGGCTCAGTCCCTGCAGAATAATACGAGACGGTAGATGCCCGCTTTCCTGGACCGCACATCGTCCTGATGGCCTCATTCCTGTGTCCAGGCTGGGCAGGGCCCTTGTCACTGGAGCTGGGAGGGCCTGGAGGCCACCAACCTGCAGCAGTGGAGTCGGGGGTCTTGTGAAACACTAAGGCATGTGGCTGGGGCTCTGGGGCCACCTAATCCCCCTTCCTGCCCAACCCAGCTTTTCCTGGTCGCCAGGTGACTTGAGGCCACAGGAGCGGTCTGCAGACACCCAGCCTGCCTCTGGACACCTGCCCCCCACATCACTGCCCCCATGTCCCCTCCCGTGGTTCTCCAGATGGCCGTCCTCAGATGTCCCTCTCTTCACAGCATGGGCCTTCCAGGCCATTTTTGGTGTCCAGCCTCCACTTGTCTCACTCTGCTCCAAGGTGAAGCTGCTCGATGGCGAAGCTGGCCCTTTCTCACCAGGACCTTCTGCCACCACCTGGACCATGAGGCCACTGAGTTGGGCAGAGCTCCCTCGAGGCCTGGACAGATAGTGCCTCTCTTCGTGGCCTGTGGGTCCTGGATCTGAACCCCTTTGCATCACCACCCCACACCTTCAATGAACTGGGTCCCATCAGGTGGGGGAGTTCCCTGGTGGCTCAGTGGGTTAAAGATCTGGCATCACTGCTGTGGTGCCGGTTCGATCCCTGGCCTAGGAACTTCCACCTGTTGTGGGTGTGGCCAGAAAAAAAAAAAAAGACACGAGGTGGGAGCTGGGGCTGCCTTCTCAGGGATCAACAGAGTGTGCTGGGTCAGACGAATGGGGGTCTAGGCCTCTCCCAGGATTGGACTTGGGGTGGCCCCTTAGATAAGTGCCTTCCAGGACCAAAGACTGTGCCATTTCCTGATGGGCCAGTGGCTGGGTTTCTACATCACCTCGGACACCTGGCTGCTGGCGCGGCAGTCCTCATCCAGGACGCGCCCCAGCGGGTCCTGACGGCCCCCCAGAGGAATGGGGGCGTCCTTGGCAATGTGTGATGCTGGCACCGACAGAGCTGTGCACACCGCTCCAGACTCAAGCGGACGAGATCTCTCTAGTGTGGTCTCTTGGTTTCCTCTTCCCCCGGGTACCAGAGCTGGCTCCTCGGAGCCCCCCACCCCACCCCGCACGCGCCTCAGGTGTGCCCTGGAGCTCACCTCTGTGTGCAAGTTAGTCCCCCGGCCCTCCAGTGCCACCTTCGTGCCCCAGCATCTGTGCCTTTGTCACTGGAGTGTTTCTCCAAGGCTAAGCTGGGTGAACAGACCCCGCAGAGGGCTGTACGACGGCCTGTGACCACGCCCTCCTATTCACTCATCCTCGTCCTGGGCTGCCCTTTTCCATGAATGGAGTATCATTTACTCGGATGGAAGGGAAGCGGGGAGCTCTCTGCACCTCAGCCTCCTTTTGATCTGGGTTAGTGGCCCCAAGTCCCTTACAGTGCCTTTATTAAGGCACTATCTCGCTTTCCAGGGTGGTAGTCTTGCAGGTCACGGCAGCGCCAAGGGGCCCCTGGGAGCAGCCTGTGAATGTGGGTTTGTTCCCTGAGTCCCCTGGGGGCCTGCGGGTGAGGCTCGCGGAGGGATGGGCTCCTGGCAGACGCAGGCCTGCCCAGATTCAAGAATACTTTGCGGCCCTGCTGCTTCCGGTCTTCAGCCACGTGGAGGAGACAGAAATGGTCCAGGCACAGCACAAACAAGCCTGGGAAAAGCCAGCATAGGCCGGAACCTGTTGCAGGTGACATCAGGCCAACGCCTTGGTAAGCTACGCACCTGTTTCTGTGACACCGTGTAGTTCAAAGCAGAGCAGTTTGAACGTCCTCACCGCTCAGGATTCAGTGACTTTATTGTCTGCTTGTGAGGAATGAGTATCACTGGAGTTCCTGTCGTGGAGCAGTAGTTAACGAATCCAACTAGGAACCGTGAGGTCATGGGTTCAATCCCTGGCCTTGCTCAGTGGGTTAAGGATCCGGCGTTGCTGTGAGGTATAGTGTACGTCGCAGATGCAGCTCGGATCTGACATTGCTATGGCTGTGGCATAGGCCAGCAGCTGTGGCTCCAGTTCGCCCATTTGACCCCTAGCCTGGGAACCTCCACATGCCATGTGTGCGGCCCTAAAAAAAAAAAAAAAAAAGGAATGACTGTCACTGACTCCCCGTGTGTTCATTAAGAATTTTTCTGGAATTTATTATCTATATTTGAGATCTGATTCTGCCTTCTAGACCAACAAAGGCTGAGTCAGATTAAATTTTTTTTTTTCCCTTTTAGCACCGCACTTGTGGTATACGGAAGTTCCCAGACTAGGGGTCTGATCGGAGGTGCCGCTGCCAGCCTACACCACAACTCACGGCAACACGGGATCCTTTAACTTCCTGAGTGAGGTCAGGGATGGAACCTGCATCCTCATGGATACTAGTCAGATTCTTAACCCGCTGAGCCCCAAGGGGAACTCCCAACTAAACTTTTTCTTTTTTTTTTCTAAGTGACTTTTTATTTTTTCCATCACAGCTGGTTTACAGTGTTTAAACTTTTTCTTGATTAGGAATTTGTTCTAAGGGGAAGCCTGTCTCCCAACCCAGCCAGCCAAGCCTGAGATCACTGCCTCCCTGCCACCCCTTCTCCCAAACACGAGTGAAATACACGAGTGAAATTCGGGGCTCGTGGGAGAGTGGTTGGAGCCCAGGGATGATCAATACCTCCCCTGGGTCTGGAGGACCCGCCAGGCGCCCACTCAGCATTCTTTCTCACATGTGGTTTCGGGGCACCACGCAGCTCCTGTAAAAGCAAGAAACGGGTGAAGGGACTTGCCCATAATCATGAGGCTAGTAAGGGTCCGTCAGCCCTCCAATCCATTCTCACCACGCCTAGGACTTCTAGCCCCAGGGGCCCTGCGGGGGTCAGGGGCAGGTGCCAGCGACCAGACTTTCTGTCTGCCGTCTGTACTCTCCCGGAAGCTGCAGCCCCCGCTCACAGCAGCCGCATGAATTATTTAGCATCAGCACCAGCCGGGTAATGCTCTGACCTCATCTTTCTTGGGCTCAGGGCGTGGCTCTGACCTCAGTCTCCTTGAGGAAAGGATGCTGGTGGGTGGACACTGGGCCAGTGGGTCCCTCTGGGATGTGGGTGACAGAGAGGGGCACCAGTACCCTCTGGGAAGGAGGTGGGGACTAGAGGCCAGCTGCCCTGGTGGCAGGAGGCAGCCCTGCGAGGAGAAAACATGCCCCAGGAATGAGACGGCCATGGGTTCAGATCCTGGCTCTTGCTTACTAACTGTGACGGTGCAGCTCTCTCGGCCCTCCCTCAGTTTCCTCATCTGTGAAATGGAAGCACTCGCACTCTCAGTTCACATTTAGTGCTGAGCCCTCAAGGTTACTCCATGAAAGTCACGGCCAGGGATGAGCATCCGGGAGCCAGCTGCCCAGCGTTTCCTGCCCAGACTTGCTGGTCTCCAGGCCAGACTGCACAGATTTTTCTGCCACATCTTTCCTGCCCTCTGTTGCTGTCCCTCACAGGTGCCCAGTGGGTGGGAGGGCAGTGTGCTGGGACTGGAGGGGGAGCCTAAGGAGAGGGACAGATCCTTGTCAGGGCCCTGGCGGGCAGGGGATGGCAATCAAGGTGTTAACAGGGTCACCTGGGAAGTTTCCTTGTGGCACAGAGGGTTAAGGATCCCGCACGGCCGCAGCTGCGATACTGGTTTGATCCCTGGCCCAGGAGCCTGCCCGTGTCACGGATGAGGCCAAAGGAAAAAAGGAAGTCAGGAGGCCAAGCCCAAGAGCTAGGGCTGTTTTGAGTCCCTAAGCAAGTGTTTGCTAAGCGCCTACCCTGGGGACTCAACAAGATCTGGTCCCTGCCTGCTGGGAGCTCACAGCCTAACTCTTCTTTGGCCAGGTCAGACCCAAGGGCTGAAGCGGGAGTGGGGAGGGTGGGTTCCAGCCCGGATCCGTGTTGGCATCAGGCAGGCGGATCGCCTTTCCACCAGTCCTCTCCCCTCTCCGGGCGCCCCCTCCCCAGAGGCACCTCTGCTGTCGCCAAGTCTCTGGGACAGGACCCGGTCCTTACTGGCTCCGAGACCAGCATCTCCAATACTGCCTCAGTTTCCTCATTTGTAAAACAGTCCCGAGTCTCCAGCTGTGCCGAAGCCCTGGGTTTGGGGCCCTGAAACCACCAGCCCGCGCTGAGTGTGAGCTCGAGGGACCTCGACTCGAGGCCTGGAAGCAGAACCGGGCGAGGCAGGCCCACCGCCTGGCTGTGCCGGGAGCAGAGGCGCTGGGTGCCAGTGGGTGAAGGGGCCGAGGCCCAGCTCACTTCCTGCCTCTCCCGCCCTGCCCCGAGGCGGGTTGGCTGGGAAAAGCGGGTCCGGAATCCCTTTAGCGGGATCCATAGCCAACTCACTGCCTCCCACGCACCTGGGGTGGCGGAAGCTGGGGGTGGGGACGGAGCCTCGGGCGCTCCGACGTCACTCTCAGCGAGGCCCCGCCCCCAGCCAACCCCGGGGCGCCTCCTGCGTCCCACCCCCAACCCCGCCCCGACACCCCTGCAACCTGATCCCCGCCGCGGGGGCAGCGGGTCTGGACCGGCAGTCTGCGGTGGTGTAGTCCGCCGGCGAGACCCCGCCCGCCAGCCTGGGGCCCGCGGGTGCCTCCCCGTCTTCTCCTCCGGGGCCGGCCCGACCGAGACCCGGTCCTTCCGCTCAGCCTCCCCCTCGGGGGCCTTTTCCCTGTCCCCTCCCAGGCTGCGAGCTCCGGACTCGGGCCGCTATCTGTGGCCCTCGTCCCTGTATCTCTAGGCCCATCACAAAGCCGGGATCCCTGTTCCCATGAAATCCCTGCCCAGGATGTCCCTGGGCGCATAAAATGTGGGTGGGGTGTGTGTGCGCGCGCGCGCGCGCGAATGTTGGGGTCCAGGGAGCCCTGCTTCTAGGGTCTACCTCTCGGGCGGGGTTTCTCAGACTGCTGTTTGGGTCCCCATCTTTCTTCGTGGTGGGGGCCGCCCTATCCAGTTGCCAGTAGCACCATCATCCCCGCTCTGGGGTATTGTCAGCTGTGGCCCGGGTTCGATCCCTGCCCCCGGAACTTCCACATGCTACAGGCACAGCCAAAAAGACTAAAAACCAAAAACAAACCAAAACCTGCTCTGGGGTATTGTGGTGGCATCCAGCCAGTGCATACAGGGCACTAGGTCTGGAGCTGTAGGGTCCCCGCCCCAAGTTCAAGATTCTGTGGCTTTGCAGGGCTTCCCCTTTCTGAGCTGGCTCGCAGGTGCCTCAGGCCAGCCTGGGGACTATGACCCTCGGTCTGATGACATTTAGGCAGCACCTGACTGGCCCGCTCTCACTGTGCAAACTGGGCCTCTGCTCCTCCCCTCAGGTGCGTGCTGAATTTCCACATGCTGCGAAGATGGCAAAAAGAAAAAAAAGGGGGCTGGGGATTTTAGAAAGGGGCCCCAGTGAGTTCCTGTTGTGGTTCAGCAGAAATGAATCCGACTATCATCCATGAGGACGCGGGTTTGATCCCTGGCCTCGCTCGGTGGGTTAAGGATCCTGAGTTGCCGTGTGCTGCAGCATAGGTCGCAGACACAGAAATCGAGGTGTTGGAGCTCAGCAGGATAAGAACCCGACTAGTCTCCAAGAGGATGTGGGTTTGATCCCTGGCCTTGCTTAGTGGGTTAGGGATCCAGCGTTGCTGCAAGCTGCAGCGTCAGCCAGCAGCCTTGACTTGTATTTTTTTTTGTCTTTTTTTTGCCTTATCTAGGGCCGCACCCACGGCATATGGAGGTTCCCAGGCTAGGGGTCTAACAGGAGCTGTAGCCGCCGGCCTTCGCCACAGCCACAGCAACGCGGGATCCGAGCCGTGTCTGCAAACTACCCCACAGCTCACGGCAACGCCGGATCCTTAACCCACTGAGCAAGGCCAGGGATTGAACCCGCAACCTCATGGTTCCTAGTTGGATTCGTTAACCACTGAGCCACGACAGGAACTCCTTGACTTGGATTTGACCCCTAACCTGGGAACTTCCATATGCTGCAGGTGCAGCACTAAAAAGAAAGAAAAAAACCCATACCCAAAATTGAGGTGTCAGCGGGGTTACTTCCTTCTGGTTCTAGGCCTCTCTCTTTGGTGTGCAGATGGCCACCTCCTGGTGTCCGTGTCACCTGCCTCTGTGTGTCTCTGTGTCCACATTTCCCCTTTTTACAGGGCACCAGTCACACGGGATTGGGGATCATCCTCAAGATCTCATTTTAACTCAGTGGCGCCTGTAAAGACTCTCTCTCCAGGTCCCACCGTGACTCAGCAGTAACAAACCCACCCGGTACCCATGACGATGCAAGTTTGATCCCTGGCCCCACTCAGTGGGTTAAGGACCAGGCATTGACATGAGCTGTGCCGTAGGTCACAGACGCGGCTCAGATGCCATGTTGCTATGGCTGTGGCCTGGGAACCTCCATATGCCGCAGGTTTGGCCCTAAAAAGACAAAAAAAAAAAAAAACCTTCTCTCCAGATTACTTTGCATTCAGAGCTGCTAGGACTTTACCATATGAACTTGAGGGGGACGCAATTTGGGGGGGGGGGGGGGCGGCTAAGCCTGAAGTATGTGGAAGTTCCCGGGCCAGGGACTGAACCTGCGCCATGATTCCAGCCACTTCAGTGACAACACTGGACCCTTACCTCATTTTGCCAAGCGGGAACTCCCTAGGGGACACAGTTCTATCATAACGAGGAAAGGGGCCCCAGGAAGAGACCGATACGCAGGGCACGGAAAGGCGGACTTGCACACGTGGCAGTCCTTATATTACAAGCACCACTCCCCGACCTCTGCCTTGCACATTTCCTTTGATTTTTTTTTCTGGAGACCCTTGCACCGGGGCTGAGACTCCATGGCACCACCACGCTGAGACTATTTTTCCTCCTCCGGGAAAGCAGATGGCATTAATAAATAAACGGAGACAATTATCTCTCCTGTCCATAAGCCAGGAACATTGAAATTCATGTGCCCCTTCCCGGACCAAGGCTGCAGATCTGGGTCGGAGGCAGGGCCGGCACTGAGCGAGTGCCGAACGCAAAGTTCCTCTGTGTGCGTCCTTGTCCTTCAAGTGTCAGTGAAAGATCAGCGAGCAGGCTGCCCCCTCAACATCCCAAGTGGGTTAAGAGGGCCGTGATTGGATCTTCCAGTGGGCCCACAGTCATCCGCTAGGAACGCCTTAAAAGCCGTGAGCATCTCACCATCTTGGGTCCAGAGTGAGCAGCGCCCGAGGTGGGCAGCGGGGGGACCGTCCTCCAAGAAGCAGAGCCTGCAGCTACCACCCGAACGGAGCGTCGTATTCCAGCTGGAGGGCACAAGGGACATCGTCTGCTCGACCAGGTTTGGGCTCCCTGCCGTTCTAAAGGGAGTTCGGCCCTGCCAGGTGGGAGGGAGAGCCCTGCCCCTGGCATTTCCCGGGTACCAAGTGCCGGGGCCACGTCTCTTCAGATGGCCAGCCTGCCTCTGCTGTCCTAGTGGGGAGCGGGGAAAGGTTTTCTGGCCACACGTGGACTGGGGGTTAAAGCACGAACTGGGCTCTGCTGGGACCACAGGAAAGGGGGACTCTGGGGACAGAGTTAGGGTGCCCTGGAGGAGTCTTGTTTAGGTATTGCGGACCTTGGTAGTTCTAGGTTTTGTCTTTGTAAGGGTACTGAGTCTCTTTCCTTTGCTCGCTCTCTCTCTCTTTCTTTCTTTCTCTCTTTCATTCTCAGACTGGTTCCCCAACACCTCACATGACTCAACTGGGAACAGGACTAACGTCCTTCTGGAGTGTTCCAGGGCCCTGTCCATCCATCTCCCAGAATTTCTCAAGAAAGATCAAGTGTAGGGCTGGGGACCAGGACCCAGGGCCACCTGTCTGCGCTGTTCTCTGTGTTTGATAGAAGGAGGGGGCCTGGCTCCTTCTCACCCAGGCCACTCAGATTTTCACCTTGATCTGAGAACCACTTCTGCTTTTTAAGTGTAATCCTTTGTTTCCCCTTTTTTCTGTGTTTCTACTAAACCACAAACAAAGCAGAATTGTTTATGTTTACCTTCGTGTTCCCATCTTTGGGCCCAGTGCTTGGCACAATGCAGATAGATAGCCATTAAATAAATAGTTGTCAAATAAACTAATAAACGGTTCCTGGGCATAGAGTGCCCCCTCGTGGTTTCAATAAGTATGACAGGATCACGGATCTTGGCTGGAAAAGTCAGGCTATCTGGGGAGGGACCGGGTCCTGGCCCTTTGGTTCAGGGCAGCTTGTCCTGATGCGAGGTCATGAGAGGCTGGAGTAGGGGGTCCCTGGACAATGTCTGCAGGGGAGGAGTGGGCTGGGCCAGGCCTTTGAAAGATCTTGGGATGATGAGGGGCGTGTGGGGAAGGGATTTCCAAGGCATGGGAGAAAAAACAGGGGAGAACTGAAAGAAGCAGAAGAGGGACGACAAGGAGGCCTGTTGGCTTTGGATATTTAGGAAGAGGCACAACTGATCCACTGGGCTTTTCCAGGGATTAGAGAGTGCCTGAGAGCCAGCATCCACCATCTCTCCTGGCTTGAGGGCCAGGCACTATTCTGTTTTTTTCCTTTCTTTCTTTCTCCTTCTTCTTCTTCTCCCCCTCCTCCTCCTCCTCCTACTCCTCCTCCTCCTCCTCCTCCTCCTCCTTCTTCTTTTTAATCTTTTTAGGCCTGCACCCTCATCATATGGAGGTTCCCAGGCTAGGGGTCTAATTGGAGCTGTAGCCGCTGGCCTACACCACAACCACAGCAACACGGGGTCCAAGCCATTTCTGTGACCTACACCACCGCTCGCGGCAATGCTGGATCCTTAACCCACTGAGCGAGGCCAGGGATCGAACCCGTGTCCTTGGGGATTCTAGTCAGATTCGTTTCTGCTGCACCACGACGGAAACGGAAACTCCTATTCTGGATCTTTCTCCACCCCTTCTGCTGTCATCCTCTCCTCCTCCACCGCGGAGGGCCAGTGTGCCCCTCTGAAGCCCACACATCCTCTTTCCAAGGGGTCCCACCTCCCCCTTGTTCCTGGTCTACCGGCTGGGGGCTCTCTTCCACACCCTGAACACCCACACACAGAAGCCTGTCCACGTCCTGACTTGCAAAGGCGGGAGGAAAACAGTTACCTGCCCCAGAAAGCCAGCAGTTCTGGCAAGCACCAACAGATGGCGATAGGGAGGGCTGTGGCTGGCCAGCTGCGACTTTGCCTGGGTTCTAAGAAAAGCATCTTCTCTAGTCCCTGCAGAGGGTGCTGCTTCTTGGCTGCCTGACTCATATTCCCTGGTTCCGGCCACTTTGGGAATCAGGACCAGGACTGTTGGAACTCTTGGCACTGCCCCACAACCTTCCTGCTTCAGAGCTAGGTTTGACCATCTGGTTCACCCAGCTCCACTGTCCAGCCCCTGGTCATTCCCCTTTCCACCACCCTGAGTCTCTGCGGCCCTCGTGTGTCCCCTCGGGGCCAACAAGAGATGAGAAAGACAAGCAGGATGGCCTGGGTGGAGCCAAGGTGGAAGGTGCCCGAAGTCCTGCAGGAACCTAGAGCCAGGTGGGCAGTCGGGAGTTCAAGCGTGGAAGGTGCTGGAATTCAGAGTGTGATGGAGCAGGCAGGTGAGAGCTGGGCACGGGGGGTCAAGGCCAGGCTGGGGAAGTAAGTGGATCTTGTCTTCAGCTCTGCCGACAGCAGCACCCACACCACTGCACTTAATTCCTCGTGGCCCGGGCTGAGCTTAGAGACATATGTTGATGACTGTGTTGCTGGCCTGTTGACAGTCACCCCTATCTCCTCTCACTTCTGCAGGAACGAGGCAATCAGCACTTTGCCGCAGAGACATCTGATCAGGCTCAGGCAGGGTCTGAGGGACGCAGGGGCAGATGCGGGAACAAAACACAGAGAGAAAGGCGTGCAGGGCTCAAGACTCGAGATGGGCTGGGGGTTGGATGGAGCTGAGGGTCTCAGTTCGTACTCACGACAGGCCTCAAATTTGCTTTTTAAAAATGTAGGTGTACTGTCTGCAAAACAGAAAGGGACTCAGACATAGAGAACAGACTTGCTGTTGCCAGGGGGCAGGGGGTGAGTGGATGCAAATTATTACACTTTGAATAAGCAGGGAGTTTCTGTCGTGGCTCAGCGGGTTATGAACCCAAACGGTATCCATGAGGATGCGGGTTCGATCCCTGGCCTCCCTCAGGGGGTCTGGGATCCCATGTCGCGCTGAGCTGTGAGGTAGGCTGCAGATGCAGCTCGGATCCCACGTGGCTGTGGCTGTGGTGTAGGCCGGCGGCTACAGCTCAGATTGGACCCCTACCCTGGGAACTTCCATATGCCGCAGGTGTGGCCCTAAAAAGAGAAAAAAAAGCAAACAAATAAATTAAAAAACTTTAGGTGTAACTTACTTTCCATAAAGTTTACTCATTTTAAACGTATAACTCAATAATTTTTAGTCAGTCGACAGAGCTGTACAACCATTAGCAAATCCCAATTTTACAACATTTCGTCAAACTCAGCATTGACATGGTTTTACAGGAATTTCTTTTTCTCCTCACATCCCAGAGTTTAGGACTCCAGCTTCCGGGAAAGAGAGAACTTCCCCATAACTCTCCACCTGGGTCCCACCACCAGCCCATATCGTGAAAGAATATTTTTATAAACCTTGTGCTTGTCTAAAGAATAGTCAGATCTTATTGTCACTTGTGCGTGTTGCGAGTCATAAGACTCGATTTGTTCAAGGGTCTAATTTTTTTTTTTTTTGCTTTTTAGGACGGAACCTGCCACATGGGGAAGTTCCCAGGCTGGGAGTCTAATCCAAGTTGTAGCCGCCAGCCTATGCCACAGTCACAGCAATGCGGGATCTGAGCTGCGTCCGCGACCTACACCACAGCTCACGGCAATGCCGGATCCTTAACCCACTGAGCGAGGCCAGGGATCGAACCCGCAACCTCATGGTTCCTAGTCGGATTCATTAACCACTGAGCCACGACGGGAACTCCTCAAGGCTCTAATTTCTATCAACCTCTTTTTTTTTTTTGGAATCCCTTCGTTTGTCATGTGCTATAAGGAGACTCAGAAAAAGGAAGTGGGTCAGACCTCTCCGGGTTTCAGGGTGACGCAGGAAACCAGAAAGAAATGAAGGGAACACAGTCAGCTCCATCTTTCCTAACAGGCAGCAAGTGCGACACTCAGCCTGCTGCCTCAGAGCAAGCATGGAGACACAGCCTCGCCTAAAGCTGCTGATCCCCCGGTAGAAAGCGCCGTTAATGCCCGCCTGGCCGGCAGCAGCCCTTTGAAACACACACGTTCTATCGGCTTCAGGAAGCCACTGTCGTGTGAGAAAGATGAGCAGCGGGAGCGTCCTGGTGATGGGGGTGTTGGCGATGAGGGTGTTGGTGGGGCAGGAGCGGAAGCTTCTGACCACCCCAAGGCCTAGGGAGCTGAAGTCATCCTCAGCATGAAACTCACATGTTCAAGTTCAAGGCCAAGTATGCCCCTCAAAGCCGATTACCAGATATCTTTGAAGGAACCGCTTGCTGGTTCCTCCCGCCCCGGCTCTTTGTCAGCACAGGGGCAGGGGACCGTGTTGGCCTTTCCCCGGGGGCCGCCCTTGGGAGGGAGGAGGGGTCAGAAAGTGGTGGCCCTGACAGGGACGGAGGACGGGGGACTCCCTAGCAAGTTCATCAGCGTGGGTTCCCATGGCCTCCGTTGCTCAACCTCCTCTTCCCCATTGTGCTCCTGGGTCAGCAGTTTGGGCGCCTTCGGCCGCCTTGAAGCCACTCTCTCCCTGCCATTTGTGGTCACTGGCCTTAGAGTTACGGTCAGCTAAGCAGACGTTTACTAGGAACAGATGTGGGTTCCTGCAAGTAAGTTCTCTCATCTTCCTGAGATACGAGGCGTACCGATGAGCCCTGTACAGGGTGGGCGCTGCGGAAACAGGGACGTAAGTGAGGTACCAGCTTATTCGCATCGCTGGTCTTGTTTTAAGTGTCCCGTGAAGGGAGCTGCACAGTGAGTGGCCGTATTCCCATTTCACAGATGGAGTAACTGACCATGCAAGGGTGCACGTGCAGCGGGAATGCAGCTCGGGGCCCCGGGACACAACGCCGGTGCCCCCCTGCTCTCCTGTCCCGCATCGTCACAGTCAGGGGTCCTCTGAGGCCAACTCCCGACCTCCACTCTGCACCCTCGGCCCCGCTCCCTGGAGGGATTTCAGCAGAGACCCTGGAGCCCCGTGCTGGGAGAGGCTGCCCCCGTGGGCACCTGCCGTCTTTGTGGGTCCCTGGGGAGTGACTGGGGAGGGCGTCGCTGCCTCCTCTTCCCCTCGTGCAGACCCCTGGCCTCCTCTTGAACCTCGTTTTGGCTGAGAGGTAACTTAGGTGACACACTCGTGTCTTCAGGCTCAGTGGGCTGGATTTAGCAGGTTCGCCTCCTTTTCTGCTCCCTGGGAGTGGAGTTGGGCAAAGAGGATGAGAGAGACCTCGGTGCCCCGGCTTCTCTGGATCCACGTCCCTGCCTCCGGAAGTGCGGTGGGCACGTGAGCCTGGGGCGAGGGGGGCCCCCGTCTGATCCCTGCTTTCATCTTCCTGTGACCAGGTGACACGCGGGTGGCTCAGGGGATAAAGTGCAGGGATAGGCATTGCAGGGGACCGAGGTGCAAGCGGGGCTCAGAGAGGCCGGGAGAAGGTGAGGCAGGGGTCTTCTGAGAAGATGGCTTGAGCTGGTCTTGAATGAGTGAGTGGGGGGCGTGGAGAAAGCTGGGGAGGAAGGAGTGACTCTGAAGAGCCCCCCTCCTACTCCAGGGGCCTCAGTCGCTGTGACTGACACCCAGGGCTGGGAGCAGCCCCCGGGGGACCGCCCCCGCTGAGCCCCCCACCCACACCCACACGGCTGCCCAGTGAGCAGCCGCCGCTGGATCAGGTCTCAGGCCCCATCCAGACACCTGGGAGGAGGGGACAGGAAGCCTCCAGGAGCCTTCCGAGGGACACGGAGGGCTCTCAGGCCTCTGGCTGGGACAGCCCCCTGTCCGCTCTCCCCCAGCTTCAACTTCCTCTCTGTCCCGACCACAGCACGTCCAGGCCCAAGCAGAATAGCTTGTTGTGGCCCCCTCCTTGGCTGCGGATGGTGGTGCTGGGGTGGTGGGGTGCCCTGGGACATGCCGGTCCAGCCCCCTTGGCCCCTGGAGGGTCAGGCCACCTTGGGGCAGCTTCCCTAGAGACGGGCAGGAGCGTGAGGTGTGGGGAGGCTGGCGCAGAGGCGGGCAGGGCCAGATGGCGTGGGGTGGCACCTCGGATGCTGGCCTCACCCACGCTTCTGCAGAAGGGAGACCAGAGGCTCCCAGTCCTCCGTCTGCCCTCGCCCTCCCTGCACTGCTTCTCCTGCGCAGTCCATCCCTTTGCCAGGTGGATCACGCAGTGACTTTTTTTTTTTTTTTAATTTTAGGGCCATACCCACAGCCTCTGGAAGTGCCAACTAGGGGTCAAATTGGAGCTGCAGCTGCCAGCCCACGCCCCAGCCACAGCAATGCCAGATCCGAGCCACTTCGGTGGCCTATGCTGCAGTTTAAGGCAATGCCGGATCCTTAACGCACTGAGCAAGGTCAGGGATCGAACCTGAATCCTCACGGATACTGGTCAGGTCCCTCACCCGCTGAGCCATAGTGGGAACTCCATGTAGTGATGAAACCTCTAGCAGATGCAGTGGGCCTCTGCTGGGGCTCTGAAGCGTAGTAGGTGCCTCCTGCGTGGGGGGCCTTCCCGGGGGAGCCCTCCCCCTCCCCCATCGCCAGCTGTCAAGCTCCTCTTCTCGATGCCGGCCACAGGCACCTGCTGCTTCCTGCTTCTGGGCCCAGCCTCTTGGCCTTTGTGGCTGCCCTTGACCCACGGCAGGTGAGACACTCCGTTCCTGAGGGCCCCCTGGCTTGCTTGGGAGCTCAGGGGGAGGAAGAGGCAGAGCTGAAGGGGGAGCTTCGCCCTCCCCGCCCTTCCCCCCTCCCCCAGGAAAGGGCGGCTCTGAGACTCTACTGCCTTGGAGGAGCAGGTGCTGCTGAGCGGAGCCCCAAATCTCTTCCGGGCCCCCTGCGGTCCTCGGGACCCAACGCCGCTGCAGTCATTCTGCCCAGGGGACTCCCAGCATCACCACGGTCACCATTGGCCTCCAAGCCTGTGCGGCCACCCCGGGGAGAAGACCCCCGACCTGGTGAGAGGTTTTATGGCCCAGGACCCGCCCTGAGAAAGGGGAGTGGCGGGGAAAGTGCCACTTCCTGAATTTCCTGACGTCGTGCGGTAACTGCGTCATTCTGTTTCCCCATCAGAGTTTGTGGACACTTTAGGGTGAGCGGGATGGATGGGTGGGGTGGGGACCATTCCCCTGGCCCTTTCCTCTTTGCCGTAATTCAGGCGTTTCTGTTCCTCCCTAAAGACAAGCACGTTCCATAGACTATTTATAAAGCCTCTGCCTCCCTGTGAAATCCTGTTTTCCTATTGCTTTTCCTTAAAGTAAAGACATGTTGGAGTTCCCGTCGTGGCTCAGTGGTTAACAAATCCGACTAGGAACCATGAGGTTGCTGGTTCGATCCCTGGCCTTGCTCAGGAGGTTAACGATCGGTCAGTGAGCCATGGTGTAGGTCGTAGATGCAGCTGGGATCCTGAGTTGCTGCACCTGTGGCGTAGGTGGGCCGCTGCAACTCGGATTTGACCCCCAGCCTGGGAACTTCCCTATGCCACGGGTGCCGCCCTCAAAAGCATAAGGAAAAAAAAAATCGTACAGGGGTCTTGAGGCCCAGCTTGATGGGCGGGGCCTTGAGCCAGGGGTCTCACGGAAAGGCTCCTCCCCAGGGCGGTCGCACTATGGGCCCCGCCCAGGGCCTTGGCTCCTCCCCCAGGGCGTTCACCCAGGCACCCTGACCACAGGAAAACCGAGGGACTTACTGGCAGAAGAGAACTTCAGCTGTGGCTTTGGGGGATGGGAAGGAAGGAGAAGTGAGCTGTGGGGCTCGGGAAGGGTCTCCTCATCGGATGTACCTGCAGAACCTGCCACTCGGCTACGTGTGTGTCCCGCGCCCCTGCCGGCTTCGCTCCCTCAGCGACTTCCATCTTCTCACCAGCTCCAGCAACAGAAAGGAAAAGATGCTGAGCAAAGAAGCTGCGAGGAAAAGCAGAAGCGGGAGCCTGGAGGCTTGAGCCTCCTCCTGTGGGGCGGTGGGGGAAGGGTGGGGCTACCGAGGACCCAGGACCAGTTGGGACCTTGGCGCTATTGCAGGTGACGTCTGTGCAGGAGAGATGGCCTGGTGGCACCGGGTCGCCTGGCTGCCCCCGGCTCTGCTGCTTCTCTGGGTCCCAGGTGAAGATGGGTTGCCCAGGAAGGGCTGGGGGAGGCAGGGAGGGAGGGGGCTGCGAGGGGGAGGGCGCCCGCGTGGGGCCCGCTCTGCCCACTGGGTGAGACGGACCGACCTCGGAGGGGCAGGGGTGGCGCTCTGTCCCCCCTTCTGCACCCACCTGGCCTTAAATGAGCCCCCGTGGGGCACAGAGCGGGGAGGCCTGGAGGTCTGAGGATGGATTATTCCAGGAAGAAGGAGGCGAGAGGCAGGGCGCCCGTGAGTGGGGGGCAGGGTGACCCCGAGTGCACCTGGGGAGGCGCCTCTGGTTCTGGGGCTCCAGGGTGTGGAGGAAGCCTGGGGACCAGGCAGGGGCAGGTGTCAGGGACGTGCAGGCGAATGAGCAGCCAGGGCGGCCCGTGGGGCTGGGGCTGGAGGACCAGGGGGTCAGTGATTAGGGGTGGCAGGGGGTAGAGCGGGGAGCTGTGGGACGGGACGGAGGAGGCTGCCTGGGAAGAAGAGAGCCTCCTTGCACAGACTTCCGTCCTGTGCCTCCTGGAACGTCCATGGCTCTCCTCAGACAGCTCCTGCGGTTGCTAGAATATTCCCAGAATATTTAATTTGGGGGGGTCGCTTTGCTTATCAAATGAATGTTTTCATCAACTCTATTTGGCATCTAGTCGTCGCTAGGAATACCCTGACTTTTTGTGTATAAGTCTGGAAACGGGGCAACCTCTCATCACTTATTTTTCTACTGACCTTCTCGTGTGTTCTTGCGTGTTCATGGGATCTGTCTGCTTGGAGGGTCCCCCTGTCCCTCTGGTTTCCTCTCTCATTCACTGATCACTGGCTGGTTTGGCCAGAATGATGCCCTGGACCGAGGTGGCAGGGGTCATGCCTGCCTTGTCCTGGATTGGGCGGGTGTCCAGTGTTTCTGTGAAGTATGAAGAGGGCATCAGCATCCACTTGCTTTTTTTTTTTTCTTTTTTCCCACATCCATGGTATACGGAAGTTCCTGGACCAGGGACTGAACCTGCACCACAGCAGCAAACCGAGCCTCTGCGGTGACAACACCGGATCCTTAACCCGCTGCGCCACAAGGGAACTTCGGCGAGGGACCATCTTTGATTCTTTAATTTTCTCTGTGTCCGTGATTATTTTACCTTTTCCTGTCTTAATTCAGCTCGGCAGGTTATCTGTTTTTATGAGACTAAGTTTTCTGAAATTTCTGTTCTTATGGTCAGCAGTTTCATATTCGACCTAATATTATTTGCCAGGCATTTTACACCCATTATCTCATTTGACATCTCCAAATGTCATGTGAGGCTTTTTGATTACCGCCGCTTCACAAATGAGGCACTTGGGGAGTTCCCGTCGTGGCTCAGAGGAAACGAATCCAACTAGGAACCATGAGGTTGTGGGTTCGATCCCTGGCATCGCTCAGTGGCTTAAGGATCCGGCGTTGCTGTGAGCTGTGGTGGAGGTTGCAGACGTGGCTCGGATCCCACGTGGCTGTGGCTGTGGCATAGGCCGGCAGCTGTAGCTCTGATTAGACCCCTACCCTAGGAACCTCCACATGCCGCGGGTGAGGCCCTAAAAACAACAAAAAAAGACAAAAATAAAACCCCCCAAAATAAAAAAAAAACCACAAATGAGGCATTTGAAGTTCAGAGACGTTTCTTGTCCCAGAACACACAGCTGAAATGTCATAGAGCCAAGACAAAGACTCAGACTCTTCTTCTTCTTCTTCTTCTTCTTTTTTTTTTTTTTTTTTTTTTTGCTTTTTAGGGTGACACCTGCATCATATGGAGTTTCCCAGGCTAGGGGTCAGACAGAAGTTACAGCTGCCAGCCTACACCACAGTCACAGCCACAGCCACTCACATCTGGGACCTATACCACGGCTCACCGCAACGCCAGATCCTTAACCCACTGATCGAGGCCAGGGATCGAACCTGTGTCCTCATGGATGCTAGTCAGATTTGTTAGCCTCCGAGCCACAACAGGAATTCAGTGTCCACTGTTTTTTGTGAGCTATTTGGCAGCTCTCTCTCTGCCTTGGTGCATTTTCCTGGTGGGAACAGACTGGTGTGTGAGTGGGTCTTCAGGTCACTGAGATGCTCAAGGCTGGGGTGGCCCTGCGGGTGAGCCGGGTGTGGAGACTCTTATTGTCCTGACACGTTCGGAAGGGGGAGGTCCCTGGTGGGCGAGGAGTGGAGAGGGTAGAGGAAGGGAGGTTGGGGTCTGGAGGAAGGGGCTGCTGGGATCGAAATTATGGGGTGACCGAGTGAAGGGGCAGGACATTCAAGGTGTGATCTGGCGATGTGAGGTGGGGGAAGTTTGGGGGTGACGCCCCAGGTGCCCCGACCCAGGCCCCCCTGGTGAGGAGCTGGACTCGGCTGTGTCTTCCAGGCTGTCTGTCCGTGAGCGGCCCCCCGGCCGTGACGGGCACCGAGGGGGGATCCCTGAGCGTGCGGTGTCGGTACGAGGAGAAATTCATCAACAATAACAAATACTGGGTCAAAACCCCATGCTTCCTCTCGGGGAAGATTGTGGAGACCGCAGAGTCGGAAAGAGAAGTGAGGGACGGCCGCGTGTCCATCAGGGACCATCCTGCCAACCTCACCTTCACAGTGACCTTGGAGAGGCTCACAGAGGACGATGCAGGAACGTACTGTTGCGGGATCGATGAAGCACTTGCACTTGACCCCGCCTTCCAGCTGGAGGTGGCTGTGATCCCAGGTGAGCCCCGCGCCCCTCCCCTCGCACCAGCGCCGGGGTCGCCCAAAGATTCTCTGGTCAGAGGAACCAAGGCAGAAATCAGGTCGGAGGCTTGGAGCAAACCCTGTGCTTGTGCGTGTGCGTGTGCGTGTGCGTGTGAGTGAAAAAGAGTCAGCGAGCTGTCAACTCTCCTCAGTCCTGACCGATGAGAAGAAGCTGGCCAGGGTTCGTGGAGGCTGAGAGGCTGGGGCTGCGGGGCAGCCCTGCGGCGGGGGTGCCGGTAAGACCACAGAGTCTCTGGCAGGCAGTTAGTGGCTGTGGCTGCGGGGGGTGGTTAGGGCGTGGGCAGGACACTGGGGGTGCGGGGGACTTTGGGGCTCCCGGAGGACCCCGACCTCATCAGGAGGCGGTACTTGCATCCTGTTTGGCCCCGGGAGGCCCCAGGGAGACCTTAACCCCTGGCCGCAGAGCCCCCCACCCTGCCCTCTTCCTGCGTGACATCAACCCGGAGAGGTACCGGCAACTGATTTGTGTTTCAGCACCAGCACCAAGGTCAACGCTACCGACTGCAGTTGAGATCTCAACAGTCATAACCGAAATTTCCACGCTGGCGCTCGCCACCCCGGCCACAGTGAGTGCCACCTACGGCGCCAGCAGCCAGGAGGAGGAAGTCCAGCCCGAGCAGGACCAGGGGTAAGGCGCCCTCACCCCCGTGTCCTGGAGGTGGACCCCCCTCCCCTGGCCATGTGGTCCTTTTGGGGTCAGAAGTCCTGTCCGCGTTGGCTCCCTTTGCACCCAGGCTAAAAGCTGGTCTGCAGCTCCTAGCCTGGGTCCTTGGAGCCACCACGCTGGACCGGCCCTGGGCTCGGAGAGAGGGCTCAAGGGGAGCAGCTGGGGGTGGGTGGGGTGGAAGGAAAGTAATATTTAACAGAGATGATACTATCCTGCCAGACGCGTGCTAAAAGCCTCACAGGAATATTCTTGTCTGTTCTACTATTATATTACCCTTGTTTTGCAGGTAAGTAAACCCAGGCTCAAAGAGGTTAAGTGATGGAATCGTGTAACTACAAATCCCTCCCGAGTTTACGTGACTCCGAAATCTTGGGTTATTCCTTCTGAACTCGTGACTCTTGACTTTTTTTCCCAGCAAGGGTGGGGGTGAAACAAAATCTGATAACGTTTCTAGATTCTCCACCCAGAAAAAACACAGACTGTTGTAAACCCTTTCTGGGATCCACAGAGTCCCCATGCTGATGCCATCTGGGGTCCTGAAGGTCAATTCTGCCACTGACCTCCTGGAGCTGGCACAGACCCGCGCAGTACCGTAAAACTTGTAAGGCCCGGTCCCATAAGACGGCCTGGCTTCAGACACCAGAGCGCTTTGGGGATCCCGGGCCATCGCATTTCTGATCAACTGCATACAAACTGGGGGGGTTCCCCGGCCCCCTTGGGTTTGATGGTTGTCCAGATAAGTCACGGAAAGTGGGTAAGTCCTATACTTGCCGTTTTAAAGGATAAAGATCAGGACCAGCCAATGAAGAGCCTTGGAAGGCAAAGTCTGGTAGGGCCCTGAATGCAGACCATCCGTCCCCTTTCGCCGCGGGGTCGGGGACATCACGGGCCGGGGACAACAAGGTGTTCACCAACCAGGAAGTTCCTCCAAGCCTTGGTGTCCATAGTTTTTATCTGGGTTTCATCACACAGGCATGACTGATTAAATCATTGCCCACATGATGGAACTCAAACCCCAGCCCCCTTCAGTTCCTGGAAAGTCAGGCTGGCTCAGAGCCCATAAAGCTCTCATCACACGGTCGGTCCTTCTGGCAATCGGCTCCCATCCGGAGTCACGTCATCTCTTAGCAAAAAGTCAGGATCTGGCATCGTTGCAGCTGTGGCTTGGATTCGAACCCCAGCCCGGGAACTTCCATATGCCATATGGGTGTGGCCATAAAAAGAAAAAATCCGACTGGCCTTTGCCCTTGGCTCCTGAGAGGAAATCCCTACATCTTTGGGATTTTCCTATTTTCCTGGTAATAGGAGCACTTCTGTTATTATTCATGGGCCTCTTGGCACCCGAGTTGTTGCTAAGAGACGATGCAAAAAAAGGACATATACAAAAATAACGTACATTGGTATTTTCCTGTATCTGATGAAAGAGCCTCTGGAAGGTTCTTAGGTATACTGTGTGTGTCTGTGGGGGGATGGGGGATGTGTAGAAAGGAGATGTTGTGCCATCTACATTTTTAAGTGGCACCTTATCTGTCCATTGAAGCAACGGAGGGAAGGCACAGCGCACACCCCACCCAGCCAGCCTGTCCCCGTCCAGGGTCCCAGTGCTGCTGTCCTTGTCTGTACTCCTGCTGCTTCTGCTGGTGGGCGTCTCACTGCTGGCCTGGAGAATGGTTCAGAGACGGACCAAAGGTGGGTGTAACCCCTACCCCCGCGCCCCAGGGTGCACAGCGCTGCCCGCCCCCTCTCCTCTTCGAGGTTCTGTGTCCTGCCCTCATCAGACACATCTCCTGAGACCATAAATCCTGGGTGAACCTAGGGGGCAGACCCCAGAGGAGGTGGCCTTGCTGTGGCTGCGGATCCAGGCTGTGGGTCCTTGAAAAGAGGCCTCTCCCACGGTGGGGCCTGGGGTGGATGCTCACGAAGCAATGTCCCTCTTCCGCCTTCACCCTTCGGTGGCCTCCCACACCTGCTAAATAAAGTTCAGGTGTCTGGCAGGACCTTCACAATCTCGCCCCGCGCAACCTTCTTTACATCTGGCTCCGCCCACCCCTTCTAGGCAACCCGGCCCCGCCCACCCCTTCTAGGCAACCCGGCCCCGCCCACCCCTTCTAGGCAATCTGGCCCCGCCCACATCTTCTAGGCAATCTGGCCCCGCCCACCTCTTCTGCCCCTCCATACCCTTTCTTTTTTTTTTTTCATATTAACAATGAATTTTATTTCAGTTATAGGTGTACAAAGATCATAAGTCAATACGATAGATTTTGTGTCCCAAACCCACAGTGCATCCCCCCACCCGCCAGATTGTCTTATTTGAAAATCCAAGGTTTTCCAAACTCTGTGAGTCATTGTCTGTTCTTCAAAGAAGTTCATTGTGTCTCTTTAGTTTCCACATGTAAGCGGTAGCATTGGGTGTTGCTGTCTAATTGTCTGACTGGTTCCACTTCGAATGATAATTTCTAGGTTCATCCATGTTGCTATAAATGTTATTCCGTTCCTTTTAATGGCTGAGTAATATTCCATTATGTGTATGTAC
>PVHT021183560.1:157772-191716 GCA_004024745.2 Catagonus wagneri | reverse complement strand
GGGGGAGGGGGAGGAAGGCCAGCACTGGGCCCCCTCCTCAGTCCTGGGCACGCAGAACAGTGTCCTCCCTGGGGAGAGAGCACACCCAAACTTTCATGCCCAGAACCAGGACTCTCCATAGAATCAGGACTCTCCACAGAATCACCCTCCTTAGGGTGTGTGTGTGCGCGCACGTGCTTGTGTGCGTGCGTGTATGGGTCAGAATTCTCACAGGCACAAACCATCAAACCCCAACTCGCTTAGCTTCAGAAGAAAAGACAGCAGAGCCATGCATCAGGGGCTGAGAAAGAGGACGTGTTGAGCTGGACCCAGGGATGAAGGGAGCCAGGGACCAGGCAGGGCCCCCGACCTTCTCCTTCTCTCCCGCATCCCTGTTGCTCGTCTCTGTGCCTGGGGCCCCGGCTCTGCACCTGAAGGCTTCCAGCGGTGGGGCCATGACCATCTGAACTTGGGCTCCATCCCCGGGCTCCCAACGTGAGCCCTGAGCCCGTGGGGTGGAGGGCGGGGCATGCGCTCCCTGGGAAGTGGGAACAAGGGACCAGACGACAGGAGGGGCCGGAGCGGTGTCCCCAAGAGTCGCCCTGTCAGCTCCCGGGGTGCCCGGCCCCGGTCACCGCATCCTGACCGCTCAGCGGCGTTTCTTCCGCGGCCGGGCCTCTTCTGGAGCTGGGCTCCAGGGCCGGAAGGCTGTGCTCACCCGGCAGAGTCTAAAGGGCCGTGACCTTGGTCGGAGGGTCAGAGGATAAGTTCACATAGATGGGCTGTCCCTGCGGCTCCTCGGAGTCCCTCTGAGGGCCCTTCAGCCGCAGCACGGCGCCGACCAAGACCAGCAAGATGGGCACCTTCACAAACACCAGGAGCACGTAGCGGGTCCTGGGGGAGGCGCAGCGCGGTCAGAGCCCCGAGCCCCTCCAGCCCCGTCACCCCCAGAGCCCTGACACCGAGGCCAGCTCAGCAAAGCCCGTGACCCTGGGCCCGGCAGTCCCACTCTGAAGGCTCTCTTGACTGTCCTCAACTCAGTTTTTGTTTTACAGCCAAGCCTGAGAAGTTCCCAGGCCAGGGATGGGACCCGAACCATAGCAGTGACAACACTGAATCCTTAACTCACTGAGCCGCCAGGGAACTCCATCAGCTTTTCGGTTTTGCTCTGTACTGGGCCCACCTTCTTGTCTTTTCTTTTTTCTTTTTGTCTTTTTTAGGGCCACAGCTGGGGCCTCTGGAGGTGCCCAGGATAGGGGTCAAATCAGAGCTGCTGCTGCCGGCTTACACGGCAATGCCAGATCCTTAACCCACTGAGCAAGGCCAGGGATCGAACCCGCAACCTCATGGTTCCTAGTCGGATTCATGAAGCACTGAGCCACGATGGAAACTCCCCCACCTTCTTTTCTAATTTCACCTTTGTCCAGAGCGCATCTCAGCCCAGCAGAAGCGCCTACAGGTCTCCCACGACAGGCTGTGCGCCTGCCTCTGCATTCTCACTGCTCCCGCTAACGCCAGCCCCTGGCTGCTAAATGGCCCTTCCTGAAGCCTTGCTTCCTGGAGACCGGTGTCTTGTCTCCCCTGCACCCACTACTACGTCATCAGTGCTTTTTACGTCGACAGTCAAACGGGCAGACGCTCTGCAGAAGTCTCCTCGGTCAGGGCCGCTTACCAAGCAGAGGTTCTGCAGAGCGGTTTTTCGGCGGGGGCTACGTCGGGGCGGCGGCGGGAGTGGATGGTGGGTGGGCTCTGAGTGTCGACTGTGACAGGCTCTGGCGTCACACAACCGCATGCCCTTCCCAGGCCTGGCTGCCCCATAGGAGAGGGGGCCCCAGGAGAAAGGATCAGAGCTACTCACCTGCTGTAGGGGTTGGAGGACTTGTTTGTTCGGCTGTCATCTTCGATCCTGGAGACCGGGCTTCCCGATATGGTCTGAACGCTCATCTCTGGACACAGGCAAAGCCGGCCGCAGGTTATCCACACAGCCTGAGGGCTCGTGCACCCTCAGTGTCGCTCCTGCCCTCCAGCCCTCACGGGAGACTCCCTCGCCCCCCACATCAGGAGGCTTTGTCTCTTCGGATTCAGTCCCTCGGGCTTTTCCACATTTTCTACCATCCTCTGTTTTTCACTGCACACGTTTTCTTCCCACCATTTCCGGTGTGACAAGAAATAAAAATTAACTCGGAGGAAACATTGCAGGGCTCAAGAATGACCAGTTCCAGGAGTTCCCGTGGTGGCCCAGGTATAACAAACATGACTAGTATCCAGGAGGGTGCGGGTTCAATCCCCGGCCTTGCTCAGCGGGTTAAGGATCCGGCGTTGCCGTGAACTGTGGTGTAGGTCGCAGACGCGACTCAGATCCCGCGTTACTGTGGCTGTGGCGCAGGCCGGCGGCTGCAGCTCTGATTCGACTCCTAGCCTGGGAATCTCCATATGCCAGGGGTGCGGCCCTAGAGAGGCAAAAAAAGAAAGAAAGGAAATTCGTGGAGGAGAAATTGTGAAGACGGTGTATGTGAGCCGCCTGGTCTCCAGCGAGGGGAGGCCAGAACCACTCAGGGTGGCCAGGTCCCTGGGGTTCAGTGCAGGAACCCACTGGGTTGCCCCAGATGTCCCCCCGCCCCGTGCCCCTCTGTGAAATGACAGGTTCGGGGCATGGCCGTCCAAGGCTGACCACTTGCTAGAGTGCCGCCCAGGGACGTCCCTGCAGGTGCCCCAGAGAGACCTCAGGGATGTGACGGGCAGGCAGGCTGGGCACATTCTCGGCCGCGGCTCCCAGCCGTCTGGCGTCCCTCCCAGCCGTCTGTCTGTCTGTCCGTCAGCTCTGCCCTTGGGGAGGAGGGAGCAGGACCGCTCGCTCCTCCGGTCCTGAGCACCGGGGCCTCGCAGTGCAGACGAGGACGCTCTTACCTGGGACAACGGTCACTTTAATTTGGGACCCCAGGTCCACCCCAGGCTTCTCAATCCCGCACCAGTACGTGTCCGCGTCGTTCAGCTGGAGTGGCCGCATCGTTACCGAGAGCAGGCGGCGTCTCTGGTCGTCCCTGATGGACACACGGTCCTCCAACACCTCCTGTTCTGTTCCTTGGGTCCGAACGAGGATCCTGCAGGTGTCCCACCGGGCCCCGCGGCACCACCACTTCCTGTAGGTCTCCCAGCCCAGGCCATACTGACACCAAACGGTCACCGACCCCCGCTCGGGGCCTTGCACGGACGCTGGGCCTTGGATGGAGAAAGAGCCTGGAAAACAGAATCCACGGTACAGCTCCTGCTGCCCCGAGCCCGGCCAGACGGATGTGCTTCCCGGCCTCCCGCCCAGGCCCTGGGGACGCCTTCTCTCTGTCCCCCATCCCCTCCAGCTCCCTCGGTGACGGTGCTCTGGACTCTCTAGTCCCCATCTACTCACAGCCAGCCTGGCAGCTCATTTCCTCACTAGCCCTGAACAGCCCTAGGGGGAAAAAAAAAATCCCGTTTGGAGCATTTTCTGATGTCTAGAGTCTATATTCCCACCACGGCTGACCTCCGGCCATCAAGGTGACATCACTGGACACAGAGCTGGGAGGCGCTGTCCCAAACCTGAGCCCGTGTGAGGCAGCTCCGGAACACCCCGGCTTGTCCTTCCAGCCTTCATCTCGCCTCTCCCTTTTTTTTTTTTTTTTCTGTTTGGCTGCGCCTGCGGCATGTGGAAGTTCCTCCACCAGGGATCGCTGGGTCCTTAACCGCAAAGCCACCAGGGAACTCCACGGCATTCGAGTCTTTCACAATCACAATCCCAGTTGTCCAGGGCCGCTTCCTGCCACTCCCTGCCTCCCACTCTGCCCTGTGACTACCCTTCCCCCACCCCCACGCGCCCTCCCAGGCAGCTGCATCACCAGCTGCGTCACCCCCCAAGGGCCTTCCTTCCACCTGAAAACCCCTCGTTCAACCCCTGCCCCCAGGGATCGAACCCACAACCTCAAGGTTCCCAGTCAGATTCGTTTCCACTGCGCCGCATTGGGAACTCCAGCACTGGTGTTATTTTATCATCCTTAACCGTCTCTCTCTCTGTCTCCCCGGCTAGGATGCTCTTGCTCCAAAGACCGACAATCTTGTATTGGTTTTCCTTTCTCTTCCCAGCCCCCGGGGCTCACACGGTGTCCCGACAGGTACCACTAATGCTTATGATTGTTTTGAAAAGACGCTGGTTATGAGGATCTTGGACACCATTGTTTCAAGTCTAGCATCAACTGTAATTTCCACGCCAGTGGGAGACTAGGCATAAGGAGACTAATTTCAGTGCTAATGCGATAGCAAGTACGGGAAACAAATCCAAATGCTCCCAGTGGGAGACTGGGCTAATAAATTATAGTCCATCCACAACATGGTTAAAAGAAAAAGGCAAAGGGGGTTCCCTTCATGGCTCAGCGAATAACAGAACTGACTAGGATCCATGAGGATGCGGGTTCGATCCCTGGCCTTGCTCAGTGGGTTAAGGATCCGGCGTTGCCGTGAGCTGTGGTGTAGGTCGCAGACGTGACACGGATCCCGCGTTGCTGTGGCTGCGGTGAAGGCTGGCAGCTCTAGCTCCCGTTGGACCCCTAGCCTGGGAACGTCTATATGCCTCTGGTGCAGCCTTAAAAAGCCAAAGAAAAAAGAAAGAAGAAGAAGGAAAAGAAAGCAGATGTCCAGTATAGATTATATTGCCAGCCAATACAAACAGCAGTAAAAGGTGCTTGTGCTTTGAAACAGAAGTGTCCTCAATCCCAGCTTTGGTGATTTCATATGACATGCGTGCACAAGTGTGACTGAGCTTGGTTTTAAAAAACATGTGGGAGGTTTTTATGAACAGAGATACCGATGAACCAAACCAGGCACCAGGCCTATGTGTGCGTTCAGGGGTTGATTTGAAGGGAGAGGCAGAAACGACGGCACAGCAGGGACCTGGGAGCAGAACTCGGGGGCGGGAGGGGGGCTAATGGGGTCTAACAGCTGTTCGAATTTCAATGTTTTGGTTTTCCTAAATCTGAGCTAGACTGCCTCCTTCAGGCCCATTCTTCAGGGCATCTGTGCAAAATCCTTGGGTGAATAGTTTTGTCTCAAAATCGAGATAAGCGTTGATCTCCACATCTGGGCAGATAGCGAGTGACCAACGACACAACAAAGGAGCCAAAGGCAGCCAATGGGGAGCTCAGAGCAGAGGTGCCCGTGGTGGGCGCGGGAGGTGCCCTCCCGGGGCTGGGGGGGCTCTCTGCTGGGGCTCCTTCCAGCTCAAGCTCAGAAGAGTAATTTCTGGACTGTGGGTCCTTCCCCCTTTTTTTTTTTCTTTTTTTGGCCACTCGCACGGCATGCAGAAGTTCCCTGCCCAGGGATGGGACCTGCGCCACAGCAGTGACCACGCCGGATCCTTAACTCACTAGGCCCCCAGGGAACTCCATCCTGGCCACTCTTCCAACTGCTTTCGTGTTGGAAGAAGGGGATGAGAGTGTCCTCTTCCACTCTCAGTGTGGGTGGGGGTCAGGTAACCAAGCAGACGCGAGAAGGTCCCACTGGAAGCTCCGCCCCGTCCACCTTCTCTCCTGCTTTTCACAGCCGTCACCGCAGAGCACCTGATGGCGTCTAGAGGTGAAAACTTGGTGGGGTGGCTTTTTTTTCATACTTGACTAACTTCACCCCCCCCACCCCGCCATGTCCGTTCAGAGCTGGAGAAGGAGGGCCTCCAGCCCGTCTCGGCAGACCCACCCTCCCCAAGGAGCAGAGCAGCCCCAGTGGGGCTCAGCCTTCAGATGCGGGAGAAGCGTGTTTGTGTGGGTGTGTGCGAGGGAGATTGCGCGTGTGCATGTGTGTTTAACTCCAAGCGTGTGTCTGCGTGTGCACACGAATGCGCGTATGTATGAGGGGTGAGCCTGCAGATGGGGAGGGTGCGACTCCGTGCGGGGCCGCGAGTCGGCTCCACGGTGCCCGTGTGCTTTGTGCATGTGTGAGCCCAGCCCAGTCCACCTGCGCCCTTCTCCTTGGCCTCCAGGTGAGCTGGACACTAGGACTAAGCAGGTGGCGGGGGCGTGGCGGGGGGAGGAATGGGGGGTGTCTCTGAACTCAAATGCAAACTTGGAGCCTGGAGGGAGCTGCAGACCTTCTTTCCGAGTCCCTGTCCTTTGGGAATCTGGGCCCCTTGGAGTCCCGCCTCCTGAACGTGGCTGTCACAGGAAAGCCGCTGCCCTCGCAGCCTGTCCACAGCATCAACCAACCGTGACAGCGACAGCTCTGGGATGGCCCACAGCCCCCCCTCTGTCCATCCACCTGGACGGTAGGGTTGCATGGCCCCAGGGCTGGGAGGGGCTCGGCGACCCCCATTCGCACCCGAACTCCGGGTCCTGGAGCGAGGAGGGTCGTTCAGACCCCTTGGCCTCGCTCTTTGTTGCCGCCCCTCAAAGACCTAGTCTGCTTGGGACAGATGGTCTGTCCCCGGGCCTGGCGAGGGGACTCTGTGACCCCCACACACTGCATAGCCTGTGCCAGCTTCCACACCGTCCCCTGTTGTCCCCTAAGTGGGGGCAGTTGATTTCTGCTGAAGAGAAGCCGTCGCCCATTTGGGTTCCTGAGCAATTTCCTCTGCAAGGTCTCGGTCTCCAGGCACGGGGTCCCGGGCCCTTCACAGCCCCGTCTCACTCCCCGCCGGTCACCCCGAGCATTTCTGCACACTGGGAGCGCCCTTGGATGAGCCCGCCATCCTTTCTCAAGCTTCCAACCCTGGCCAGTTCCCTCTCCCGGAACTGCGTTTCCCTCTTCTCTGCTTGAAGAGTTGATCCCTTCTCCAGCTCAGCCAATGCACGGCCTCCTCGAGTCTTTCCATAGCTGCCCAGCCGGGCCTGCTTGGAACACCAGGCACACCTCCATCAAGGCCTTAGGGAGTCCTGCCTGCATCTACGTCTCACCCACCGAGACCACTGGGCTCCTTTTGGGGTATTTTTTTTTTCTTGGCCACGGCATGCAGCAATTCCAGGGCCAGGGATCAAACCTGTGCCACAGTGGTGACACTGCTGCCTCCTTAACCACTAGGCCACCAGGGAACTCCTCAGCTCCTCCTTTTTTTTTTTCTTTTTAGGGTCACACATGTGGCATATGGAAATTCCCAGGCCAGGAACTGAATCTTAGCTACAGCTGCCAGCCTACGCCATGGCCCCCGCAATGCCAGATCTGAGCTGCCTGTTTGAGCTACACCACAGCTCATGGCAACACCAGATCCTCGACCCACTGAGCGAGACCAGGGATCAAACCCGCATCTTTAAGGAGACTAGTCCGGTTCTTGACCTGCTGAGCCACAGGGGGAACTCCCTCGGCTCCTCTTTTTAATGATCAATCCTTTTTCTCTCTTCCCACCATGTGCTCCGGACCTGATGCCTGCTTGGCCCTCCATGGGCCGAACGAATTAACGAAATCACTTCTCGTTTCCTTGGGCACGAGACCTCTCTGCGGCCTCCCCGCCCCTGAAGCGCCGGGTCCTCGAGGCCCCAGTGCACTCACCTGGGAGGCTGAGAAGGAGCAGAGCCCGGGGCAGCCACATTATCCCGTCTCCTGGTCCTTCTTCCCGCTGACCTACGCCCGCAAAGCCCAGTCGGCCCCCAGCTGGACTCTGGACGCTCTGCCTGGGCACGGGTCTGTACCCTTAGCTCGTCCAGGCTACCTCTGCATCTCGTACTCATCCACTTCCTTTTATAGAGTGTTTCCTGCGTTCAATTATTCAGCAAAAGTAGTGTCCTTTCTTGGCGGGGCTGGTTGGTCACAGAGCTTGAAAGCCCTCAGTATGTAAGAAAGAGGAAGCGAGAGGGCTGTGCAGGGTGACGGGCGTGTAGAGATGTGTCTGCAGAAGGGTCAGAGGCATCTGGCATACCAGGCCTTGGGTCCATTGCAGGAGCTCCCATTGTAGCTCAGTAGGTTAAGGACCCGAGGTTGTCTCTGAGGATACAGGTTCGATCCCTGGCTTCTCCCGGGAGGTGAAGGATCCGGCCTTGCCACAAGCTGCCACGTAGGTAGCAGATGGGTCCCGGATCTGGTGTTGCTGTGGCTGTGGCAGAGGCCAACAGCTGCAGCTCTGATTCGACCCGTAGCTGGGGGACTTCCATGTGCCTGGAAAAGGGAAAAAAAAAGAGCAAAGGGTAGGGGAGTTCCTGTCGTGACTCAGTGGTTAACGAATCCAACTAAGAACCATGAGGTTGTGGCTTCGATCCCTGGCCTTGCTCAGTGGGTTAAGGATCCGGCGTTGCCGTGAGCTGTGGTATAGGTTGCAGACGCGGCTCGGATCCCGTGTTGCTGTGGCTGTGGCAAAGGCCGGCGTCTACAGCTCCTGTTAGACCCCTAGCCTGGGAACCTCCATATGCCGCGGGTGCGGCTCTACTACATAAAAGGCAAAAAGACAAAAAAAAAAAGAGCAAAGGGTACAACAGTGTGGGTGTCAGCTCCAGAAATGGTTGTCCGTGACAACAAAGGGTCGCAGTGGGAGGGACCCCCCCACCCCCTCCCCCGCCTTCAGGTGTCAGGTGAACACATTTGGCACACCTGGGCTGCATCTGTTCAGATGTTTATAGCCCAGGGCATAGAAGTACAGACTGTGAGTCTTATATCTTATAATAGCCTATACTGGAAAAAAAAATCTGAAAAAGAATATATAACTGACTCCCTTTGCTGTACATTTGAAACTAACACAACATTGTAAATTAAACAATAAATTCCTTTTTTTTTTGTCTTTTAAGGGGCATACCCACAGCTATGGAGTTTCCCAGGCTAGGGGTCGAATAGGAGCTACAGCTGCCGGTCTATACCACAGCCACAGCAACTCGAGATCTGAGCCACATCTGCGACCAGCACCACAGCTCACGGCAACGCCGATCCTTAACCCGTTGAGTGAGGCCGGGGATCGAACCCGTGTCCTCATGGATGCTGGTCGGGTTCGCTTCGGCTGAGCCATGACGGGGACTCCAGTGAAACTCTTGAAAAACAGCTTTGGGAGGCAGGGGAGGGTGTCTGTTCCCGGCGTCCGGGGTCAGTTTGGAGGGAGGAGCTGTCCCGAGAGTCCTGTGGTTGTGGTGGCTCCGGACACATTCAGGAGGGCTGGGAGAAGTTAAGGGACTTCAGTCACATGCCAGGGAAGTGGGGTGGGGGAAGAAAGCATCGGGAAATAGGAAAAGGAGCGTCCGTGTGGGTCCTGCCCGTGTTTTCTCAGCTCGATGAGGCCGGTTCACTCCCCCCCCCATCTTCGTTTTCCGTGCAAAAAAAATTTATATAATTCATCATGGTACCATAGTAAAGGAGGGAAACCCCGCAGTCATAAATAAATACCACACACGCAAAGCATGATACAACCATCCATTACTTTGCATGATAAGCTAGGGATAGAAGCGGATAAGCGGGGGTTCCCTTTGTGGCTCAGCAGAAAGGAACCCGACTAGTATCCATGAGGATGCGGGTTCGATCCCTGGCCTGGATCTGGCCTTGTCTCAAGCCGTGGCCTAGGTCCAAGACATGGCTCGGATCCCAAGTCGCTGTGGCTGTGGTGTAGGCCGGCAGCTGCAGCTGGGATTCGACCCCTAGCCTGGGAACTTCCATATGCTGCGGGTACAGCCCTAAAAAGCAAAAAAAAAAAAAAAAAAAAAAAAAAAGAGGAAGAAAGAAAAAGAGGATGAGTAAGCATTCTGCAAACTTTGAAACCAGTGGCAGGAGTTCCCTGCCTGTGGCTCAGCTGGTTAAGCATCAGGTTTTGTCACTGCTGTGGCGAGGGTTCAATCCCTGGCCCACAAACAAAGTGTCCTATGCTGCGGGTGCAGCCAAAAAGAAAAGAAAGAGAAAACCAACAGCAAATCATGAAAAAGCAGGAGGGGGATGTTCATAATCATTACTTTCATTCAATGCTTTGAAGAGTTCATGGAATAAGGAAGAAAAAGAAACAAAAATATGAGAAGCTGAAAGGCAGAAACAAAATTCTAAATAATTATAGCTGAACTGATTGTCTGCATAAAACTGAGGAAAGTGAGGCAGATTTTAGCTGGGTTACTATATATTATTGTTTTCTTTTATTTCTAGTTTGTTGAGTGTTTTTTCCATGAAAAGGTGTTAATTTTTTAAATTTGTTTTGTATTTATTTATTTGGCAGCAGCACCCAGTGGTTTGATTTGGGATCTCTGTTCTCAGGCCAGGGAGGGATTGAACCCAGGCTTCAGCAGTGAAAGTCCTAAATCCTAACCGCTAGGCCACCGGGGAACTCCCAAAAAGGTGTTAAATTTTGTCAATTTTTTTTTTTTTTGCACCTGCATCAATTGAAATGATCTTGGGGGGGTGGTTCTCAACAGCATTCTTTTCTTCTTATAAATTCAATGAATTTTAACATTTTATGGAAGTGGAAATGGCCACTATTTGCAAAGATTCCTGATATCAAAGAACAGTGTGCAGGGAGTTCCCGTCATGGCTCAGTGGTTAACGAACCCGACTGGCATCCATGAGGATGAGGGTTCAATCCCTGGCCTCACTCAGTGGGTTAAGGATCTGGCGTTGCTGTGAGCTGTGGTGTAGGTCGCAGACGTGACTCAGATCCTGCATTGCTGTAGCTGTGGTGTAGGCCAGCGGCTATAGCTCCAATTTGACCCCTAGCCTGGGAACCTCCATATGTCGTGAGTGCGGCCCTAAAAAGCAAAAAATTTAAAATATTTTTTAAAAAAAGAAATGTTATTCAGCCATGAGAAAGGGGGAAATCCTGCCACTTGCGATTACATGGATGAACCTTGGGGGCAGTATTCCAAGTGAAATAAGTCAGACTGAGAAAAACAGTTTGTAATATCACCTATATGTGGAATCTAAAAAAGCCAGACTCAAAAAGAGGGTAGAGGAGTTCCCGTTGCGCTTCAGCAGTAATGAACCTGACCGGTATCCATGAGGATGCTGGTTCAATCCATGGCCTCAATTAGCGGGTTAAGGATCTGGCGTTGCCTTGAGCTGTGGTGTGAGTCGCAGATGCTGCTCGGATCTGGTGTTGCTGTGGCTGTGGTGTAGGTCGGCAACTGCAGTTTTGATTTGACCCCTAGCCTGGGAACTTCCGCATGCCACAGAGGTGAGGTCCCCCCCCCAAAAAAAAAAAAAATATATATATATACCCTGAAAATACCTATGTATATATGGCAAAACCATGAAGAAGAAAAGGAAATGATAAATGCAAAATTCAGAGTTAGAGGAGGAGCTTATGGCTTCAAGCATTTTGATGATGTTTATTATTTAAGCAGCAAGGTACACACTCAAGTGTTGAGGGTCTTCCTGGTTTAAAGAGTAGGCATTTATTAGGCGTATTCTTTTGTTTTTACGATACAGTGCGAGAAAAAACTTCCAAGACAATGAACCTTTGCAGAGTGTCCTGAGAGAAACATGTCCAGTGACTCTGAATTTATTGGTCCATCCAGCAGAGGGCGCTGTGTTCCCGGGCGGGGGATCCGACCCGCTCTCGGAGCTCCTAGGAGGCCTGTGGACCCTGAGACGGCACCGGCACCGAGCGCGCCTAGAAACAAGTGTACCTCCAGGAAGACCAGGAGCAGGACGCGGACGCTGGGATGCTTGGATCCGTGGGGGACAAGGTGACAGCGAGTGGCGTGCTCAGGGGAGGCCCTGGTAATCCCCCACTTTCCCGCCAACCCCAGTGCCCAGGTCCCAAGGCCAGGACAAGCCACAGTAAGACTGACTCTGGTCAGGGGAGCCCCACCCTCGGGACCTCTGCCCCCTTCTCCCTGCTTCACTGCCCTTGAGGATTAGCAATGTGGACACACGGAAGGTCACGGCCACTAGACCGATGCGCGGCAGAACCCGGGATCCAGGCCCAGGGCCAGGAGGAGGGTTTCTTCACGAGCCTCCACATTTGGGGGTTACCCCGTCTGGGGTACAGTCATCAATAATGGGGTTATTTGTTTTATGCTGGCTCTCCGGTAGACAGCATTTTCTGTGGGGAAGGGGACAGTTTGCTTTATTCGTGGAGACAAACTGTACCAGCCTGGCAACCTCCAAAAGTCAAGGCAGCCCTGGAGTTCCCATCGTGGCTCAGTGGAAACGAATCTGACTAGGAACCATGAGGTTGTGGGTTCAATCCCTGGCCTTGCTCGGTGGGTTAAGGATCCAACATTGCCATGAGCTGTGGTGTAGGCTGCAGACGCGGCTCAGATCCCGCGTTGCTGTGGCTGTGGTGTAGGCCGGCAGCTATAGCTCCTATTAGACCCCTAGCCTGGGAACCTCCACATGCTGCGGGTGTGGCCCTAAAAAGGCAAAAAAAAAAAAAAGTCAAGGCAGCCCTTACAAGTCCACACTAGCTGATGGACTAAATGAATGACACCCCCCACTTCCAGTTCTCTCCATCCTTAGAGGCCTGGGTTCTTTAACAAGATGACACTTCTGGCCGGGACGTGGGGGAGAAAGGAGACCGAGCGCAGGGGCCACCGTAGCCCGGAGCATCTGCTTCCTGCCCTGAGCTGGGACCCTGAAGGCTCCTCGGGGGCACGTTTGCAGTCACTCTTCCCTCTGCCTGGACCCCTGCTTCTGAATGTCTGGCTCCCCAAAGGCTGCAGCCAGCCCACCCCCCTCAATTCTCGGGTATTAAAGAGCAGCTCCAGTCACAACATTTCTCCATAGTATTTTTTTTTTTTTTTTGTCTTTTGTCTTTTTAGGGCCGCACTCGCGACATATGGAGGTTCCCAGGCTAGGGGTCCAATCAGAGCCACAGCTGCCAGCCTTCGCCACAGCCACAGCAACGCCAGATCTGAGCCGCCTCTGTGACCTACACCACAGCTCATGGCCACGCTGGATCCTTAACCCACTGAGTGAGGCCAGGGATTGAACCCGTGTCCTCATGGATACTAGTCAGGTTCATTAACCGCTGCGTCAAGATGGGAACTCCTTTTTAATGTGTGTGTGTGTGTTTGGTTTTTTTGGGTCTTTTTAGGGCCACACTCATGGCATATGGAGATTGCCAGTCTAGGGGTCCAATCAGAGCTGTAACAACTTCTGTCAGAGCCGGAACCCATCTGGGTGGCTCCCAGCTAGAGTAAGATCTTCACATTTAGGTGTGGAATTAAATGAAGGACTTGGAGGTGGGAGACACGAAGCCCTCTACTCTGACCCCTCACCCGGAAGACAAATCAAATCCCCCAGGTGCCGAGTCCTGGGACGCGGGTCCCTTACAGAGGGTGTTGGCCAGGGTCAGGGGTCTCCCGTCCAGATACGACAGTCCAGGTGGTCGCTGGCAGGGTCATGGGAGGCGCTGGTGGGCCTGCTGGGCGGGGGGCTGAGGGAGGGGCACACGTCAGGCCCCGTGTCCCTCCCTGGGGTCCCCTCTCTCCATCACGGGTGTGGCTCTGACTCGTGCGGTCAAGGTCACTCGGGCCATCTGGACAGCTGTGCTCTGTCCAGCAGTCACATTCAGGCCTGACCGGCACCCTGGGCCCCCCTCTCCGGCCGCTCTGCAAGTGCACCTGCCAGGCGGGCATTTCAGATGCAGCTTTGAGAGAGAGAGAAAGGCAGGACCTGACTTGGGGGATGGGGGGCAGGGCCAAGCCCCCCAGTGGGACATGGGGGTCTTTTTGTGCTTTCCTTGAGGTTATGAGAGGCCCCCAGAAACACAAGAGGTCCTTCTGGAAACATGTAGGATCATCGGTGCCCCAAAGGCCAGCACAGAGCAGGCCGTGTCCTGGGAGCCGGGGCTGCGGTGCCGAGGCCCAGCGCAGGGTGTGGGCCTGGAGCAGGCCCGGCCGGGCCGCAGGGGGAGCCCATCTCATGACCCCGGGGCTCCGGGGTCACGGTCAGCCTGCGTGCCATGGGGCCTTGCGGGGAGGAGCCCAGCGAACGCTGTCGTGGTCACCTGCCCGGTAGGTAGGTAGGACCTGGCCCAGGTCCAGAAAGGGACACCGAGTCCCCTTGGGAGTGGATGTCCCCTCGTGAGGACAGCAGGGGGCATAGATCCCAGAGGCAGGACGCCGCAGCTCAACCGCATCGGGGTGCGGGCGCAGGGCTGGCTCCACTGGGCGACGTGCCCTCGCACACACCCCACGTCCTGGGCCACGGCCCACCCCCTCCCCGCCGGCACGGCCCAGCCTCTCTGTCCCTCTTCTTTCCTGGGGATCGGGGGGTGGGGGAGGACCAGCCCTGGCGCTGGTGCGAGGGGAGGGGCGCGGGGCTCACCTGGGATCACAGCCACCTCCAGCTGGAAGGCGGGGTCAAGTGCACGTGCTTCATCGATCCGCAACAGTACGTTCCTGCATCGTCCTCTGTGAGCCTCTCCAAGGTCACTGTGAAGGTGAGGTTGGCAGGATGGTCCCTGATGGACACGCGGCCGTCCCTCACTTCTCCTTCCGACTCTGCGGTCTCCACAATCTTCCCCGAGAGGAAGCATGGGGTTTTGACCCAGTATTTGTTATTGTTGATGAATTTCTCCTCGTACCGACACCGCACGCTCAGGGATCCCCCCTCGGTGCCCGTCACGGCCAGGGGGCCGCTCACGGACAGACAGCCTGGAAGACACAGCCGAGTCCAGCTCCTCACTCGGGGAGGGGGCTGGGTCGGGGGGACCCTGGGGTAAGGGTCCCTCAAGGGCCCTTGGAGTCTGGAGGAGGCCGAGGCTACACACAGGCCTTTCCTCAGCCCCGGGTAGCGCCCCTCACAGAGGAGAGGGTGTCTGCGGAGACAGGAGGCGCCCAGGACGGGACACACTGTGCGCGCGCGCGCGCGTGTGTGTGTGTGTGTGTGTGTGTGTGGTGCCCCAAGGTGGCCTTTCTGACTGTGACAACTGAGGTGTGACCATCACGGCCCCCCGACCCGCCCCCAGCTGCTCTGTCCAGCACAGTGGGTGAGACTCACCTGCTTTGTGCCCTGAATCCTCATGGTCCCTGATGAGGCAGGTGCTGGCTCCTTCTGGAAGCTTCTCTGCCTCCCCTCCCTCCCTCCACCTCCCTCCCTCCACCCCCACCTCCCTCCACCCCGGCCCCGTCCTCTTTCCCAGGCAACCAGGCAAGCCCCCAGCCCTCTCCCCACGCCCTTCCATCTCCTTCTTCTCGCCTCTTTTCCTGCCATCTGCCAAAAAAATCAGTGTTCAAGAACAAATCCTGAAAAATGAGTGATTATGAAAAATCAAGTTAAAAGGAAAGTATCACTAATTTCACTCCTTAGGCTTAGAGCATTGATGGTTTGAGGGGGAGAGTAGAAACTCCGGGGCGGGCGGGGGAAGTGAGCAAGAGGCTGTCAGGGCAGAGCCCAGGTCCCAGTTCTGCCACCCTCCCTGGACCTGAATGTCCCCACCTACCAAAGGAGGAAACTGGACTCCAGAGGGCGCCAGGCTTCAGCTGCTCCCACCTGAGGTCTTGAGCCCCGACCCCAGGAGTCGTCTGTAAGTGCTAGAGGGAAGGGCTGAGGGATCCAGACCCCAGAACTCCCGGCTTCAATTCAGGCAGCTTCCAGGTGAAATATTATTTTAAAAAGAGGTTCGACAAAGGGAAAAAATAGTATTAAATATTTCATACAAAGAGTATATACAGTCTGGAGTTCCCGTCATGGCACAGTGGAAACAAATCCGACTAGGAATTCTGAGGTTGCACGTTCGATCCCTAGCCTCACTCAGTGTATTAAGGATCTGGCGTTGCCATGAGCTGCGGTGCAGGTCGGCAGCTGTATCTCCAACTGGACCTAGCAATTCCTGGATCTTAGTCGGATTCGTTAACTACGGAGCCATAACAGGAACTCCGAGATTGTTCCTTTTTTTTATCATGACCACTTTTCCTGGACCAGCTAATTTCCCTTTTTTTCATTTGTTTTTGGCCACCCCTACAGCATTGGAAGTTCCCCAGCCAGAGATCGAACCCAGGACAACACGGGATCCTTAACCTGCTGCACCACAAGTGAACTCCTGGACCAGTTAATTCCTTAGCATCCTTCCACTTCCAGGAACATGATCCCCAAATAACCTAACTTTTGAACTGAGAGTTGTTTTTCCAAAAAAAAGAAGCAGAAGCGGGAACTGACGCATGGGGAACCCTTTCTTGTCTGACTTCCACCCGAAACGTAAACGGAATTAAGAGTTTGAGGAAGCACATCCTGCTGTGCGTCTGGCACAGCGCAGCGTCTGGTGCGTAAATGTTGATTGATGACCGCTTCTCACGAGGCCGAAAGCATCTCTGGAGATGAGACGGGAAAACAAAAACCAGCGCTTTCGTGATGAACAAAGATGCCCGAGAAGCCGCCTCCGCAGCTCAAGCCAAGTTCTGGGCGCGGGTGGGGTTTCAACACATCCCAAGAGTGCTTATTGCCTGTGCCTCGTCACTGCAGCTTTAGTTAACCATTATTTGTCCAGAGCCTAAGGCACAGTGCTGGGGGCTTGGGATGGGAGGGGGCGGTCATGAGGAAGCTAGCATGGGCTTTACTTAGGGGTTAATGATCTAGCAGAGAACGTAGGACCTGCAGAAAAGTGACTCTGTATCATGTAGGAGCCCCTCTGTAGCTCAGATCCCTGTGCACAGGAGGTGTTCAAGAACATTCTATCACACAGCGGTGCCAGAATCTAGAACTTTACCGCTGGAAGGATCTTAAAGTGGCTCTTGGCCTCCGTGCGCGGCCCCCTCCATTAGAGCCGGGCAGCTGTGTCCAGAAAAGGAAGAAATGGAGGACAGAACCCTGGGCGGGGGCGCGGGGGGGATGAAATGTAAAGAGTGGAAGGAAAGAAAGAAAAGATGAAGGAAAGAAAAAAAAGTGAGTGACAAAAGGAAAGAAAGGAAGTGAGTGACAAAGCAGACAGGTGGAGAAACAGGAGAGCCCACGGTTACAGAAGCCACACAGACTAGAGTTGGAAGGAGAAAGGAAAACCAGCAGCATAGAGCCCAATGAAATATGCGCAGAACGGCCTTGTAGCGCAAGTGTCACTGTGACCTGTCCAAACACCTTGTGAGTGGCGGTGTAGGAGTGGAAGTCAATCGAAGGTGAGGTAAATGCAGACCATAAGCGTAGCTCTGAAGGAATTTAAGGATGGAATAGCAGTGGGGGATGAAGTGAGAGAGGCGAGGAGACAGTCCCCTCCACCTTAACCACGTGGGCTTATGGAACGGGTACCCTTTGACACTAAACCCTTTGCCTGCAACTTCCCATTGTGCAGTCATCCATCACACCGAATGCTCGTGCTGTGAAGTGTAAGAAACTACTTCTAATAATAATAGCTAGCATTTCTTATCATAAATCACACAGATCTGACTCAAATCTCACATTTTCACCCATTCTTTCTACTACCTCCCCACTGGTGGGCGCAATCTAAAGGTGTACGTTATCCAGAAGTAGAGGATGGCGTGACAGAGGCCAGCCCCTTTCTCAGCCAGCCCTTTCTTGGAGCCTTCCAAAAGAAAAATTGGTCTCTCCTTTTATGTCTATCACCGCCTACTTCCATTCCCACAAGAGTCCCAGCTCTCTGAAGGAATCAAAGCCCCACTTGAATTGCGTTTTCAGGAACCACTGTTCGTTAGGACCAGCAGCAATTCCAGACAACTGTAATATCCAGTTGGCTGCCCACTGTCCAGATGACACCTCTCTGAAGTCTGGATCTCTCGTCTTTGGCTAGTGGAAAATCGCAGGGCTGGCAACGATGTCATGCAATGACTTGATATGTACCAGATGTAGATAGTGCCAGACTCTGGGAGATTTTTTTTTTTTGTCTTTTTGCCTTTTATCTAGAGCTGCACCCGCTGCATATGGAGGTTCCCAGGCTAGGGGTCTAACAGCTGCCGGCCTACACCACAGCCACAGCAAAGCAGGATCCGAGCTGCATCTGCAACCTACACCACAGCTCATGGGAACGCCGGATCCTTAACCCACTGAGCAAGGCCAGGGATCGAACCCGCAACCTCATGGTTCTTAGTTGGATTTGTTAACCACTGAGCCACGAAGGGAACTCCACTCTGGGAGATTATTCCAGGCTGACTTTATTTAACGTGTCTCACAGCCATTGATCAACTGGCAGACTACAGTGCCGTAGCTGATACGACAGAACGAAACAGCTCTGACCGCTGCCTTGGCCTCACGCCATGGGAAGAACATGAGACCAAAGCCCCAACCTCAGAGCTTGTCTTGGAAATAGGTTCCCCCTCAAGTTCAGCCACAGCCATTGCCTGGTGAGCTCACTTCAAAGGGGGCTGTGAGGTGTCAGGTTGCTGATACTCACCTGACTGTCACAGCCCCTGTCCTTTGTCACAAGCTTCCCGGTGAGTGCAGTATTTTTGCCCCTGTCTATGCCTGGCTTTTTGAAAAGGTGGATGAAATAAGACCTCCCATCTGTTCCCACTTCTAAAATATCAGGTGTAAAGGAATAGTCTCTCTGAATTTAAAACATTCCTCACTGAACCGTGAACTTGAAGTTTACCCTTTACTCTTGTTTTCTCTTTCCTCTCTTCCTTCCTTCTTTAATTCCTCCATATCCAACCTCACCCTTACCTGCTCCTCTCTTTCTATGTCACCACCGTCCGTCTTCTTCTCTAGTTCCCATCCCTCTATTACTCACCGCCTTTCCTGCCCACGGTCAAGACTGCAAGAGAGACACCTGGGACACAAAATTTAAGGAGGCTTGAGTGACACTGAGAATGATGGTCCCTAAGCGCCTCTCTCGCCTCGCCCTGGACCCAGCCCTGTTTCTTCCTTCCCCATATCTCTGTCTTTACATCATTCAAGTATTTTTCTCCCATCTTTTGCTACTCCTTTGTTCTCTTGAGCACCTGCCCAAATTCTTTCTGCACGTAACAACTGCATTCTTTAGAATATCAGTTCAGGAGTTCCCGTCGTGGCTCAACAAACCGACTAGGAACCATGAGGTTGCGGGTTCGATCCCTGGCCTTGCTCAGTGGGTTAAGGATCCGGCATTCCCATGAGCTGTGGTGTAGGTTGCAGACGCAGCTCGGATCCCGCGTTGCTGTGGCTGTGGCATAGGCCGGCAGCTACAGCTCCTGTTAGACCCTTAGCCTGGGAACCTCTATATGCCGTGGTTGTGGCCCTAGATAAGGCAAAAAGACAAAAAAAAAGAATATCAGTTCATCTACTGTATAAAAAGCCAGTATAACCGGGGCACACAGAAGACAGAATTTTCCTTTCTTCTAGCATCCAAGGGTAAATCTTCCAGGCTTGATGTGGCAGCTGTACAGGGCCTCAGGCTTCTTCGAGCCCTTCTGCTCTAAGATTCTCAGCAGCTGGCTTCCATCTCAAGGTCTAAGACGGCTGCTGCGACTCCCACCACCACATGCACATCCCAGAAAAAGGAAGAGAAAAAGAAGAGGCGAAAAAGAAGAGGTGGGCTTGCCCCTTTCTTTGTAAAGGCATAACTCAGATGTTGTAAACATGACTTCAGCTCAACATCCTCCCGCTCATAAATAACTTAGTTTGTCACCCCATCTAGCTGCAAGGGAGGTTGGGAAATGTGGTTTTTCACTTCCTACCCACGTGCCCAGCTAAGACTTCTGTTACTATGAAATGAAGAGAGAGAGCAGATACTGGGGTTTAACTAGCAATCTTCTCCATTTTTGTAGTCTATTGAGAAACAGTACTTTTTCTTCCTCAAAATAGTAGGGAAAGGGAAAAGAATAACTACGTCTCCTATCCTTTTCTTAAGCAGGACTGGTTGCATTTTTTAGTCCATCGTTCACGGCCCCTGTGATAAGCGGAATTTACGGCAGAACAGTGATGAGGATGATGGTAATGGAGATAGAGGTGATGGAGAGAAGGAGGAAGTCTGTATTGAGAACTGTTAGTGGACTCCCCACCTCCAAATCCAGGATTTGAATCTCCTCTGCAGAGTCCCTGCCTAGTGGATTCTCAGTCTATGCAAGCAGCTCACACTGCAGCCCAGTTTAGGCCAGCAGCTCCCACTGCTGGAACCCCTCCTATGAGCTGGGCACCAGCACACGGATTGTAGATTATCTCGTTTAATCACACGAAAGTCTCAGAACTCAGTATAATTACTAACCCCACCGGGAAACAGAAACTCGATATATAATATACATAGATAACTGAATCGTCTTTCTGTACACCTGAAACATTGTAAATCAACTATAATTTTTCAATTTATTTTAGGAGTTCCCGTTCTGGCTCAGCAGTAGTGAATCCAGCTGGTATCCTTGAGGACGCGGGTTCGATCCCTGGCCTCACTCAGTGGGTTAAGAATCCAGCATTGCCATGAGCTGTGGCGTAGGCTGTGGACGCAGCTCGGATCCCATGTTGCTGTGGCTGTGGCGTACGTAGGCCAGCAGCTATAGCTCTGATTTGAACCCTAGCCTGGGAAATTTCTATACGTTGCCGAGTGTGGCCCTACAAAGAAGTAAGAGAGAGAGAGGGAGAAAGAAAGAAGGAAGGAAGGAAGGGAAAGAAAGAGGAAGAAAAGCAGTTATGATGAACATGCCAGAATTCAATTATTTTGAGTATCTCAATTCTGTGTACCCTGAGGTTCAATTGAAGGAAAAATTAGGTTAATAGATGAGAAAATGACTTAATATTCTTTCATTATCAGCTCTTGGAAGGAGGGAGTGGGTTTTTCTCTTCCCAGTTTTCATATTCAGTTGTGTGCCTTAAGGAGAAAAACCACAAAGGAGAGCACGTGGGAACCCAGAGAACCTTCTGCCGCTTCTGGAAAACACCTGAAATTGAATCTCCTGATCCCTGCAAGCAGGTGGCAGGCTGCCTAAGAGGGCCCGCTGGCACAGGACCATGGCCAAGTGGCATGTGGTTTTCAGCAAAGAAAGACCCTCAAAAAAATATGATGCCTCCTAAACAGAGATGTACACACGCACACACACCTGCTGTTCACTACGGGTAAAAACCATTTGTTAATCCTTACAGCCAAGGATGAAGCCTAAAGAACAAATTCCTTCCCAAGAGGCAATATGTGCTCTTAAAATCATATTAAGAAGTAAAGGATAGGTACCTTCACCTCCTGAAATTATATTTCTTACGTGGAAAGGGGGTTGAGCTACACAAAAAGAAGAGCCGAAACAGCAAGTGTGGCTAAGGGGAGTTCGCCAGTGCTCAGGCGGTTAAGGATCCCTTCACCGCTGTGATACGGGTTGGATCCCTGGCTTGGGAACGTCCACATGCCGCGAGTGTGGCCAGAAAAAGGGGCGGGGGCGCTGGCTAAGAGAAATGCAAGTAAGTTTTTGCTGACTTCTTCATCTTCTCTGGGCTTCCCTGAATATGGCACAGAAGAAGCGTATCTCCCATCTCCTGAGGCTGGCAGCTCTCCGTCAGCACAGCCGCCGGCTTCCGTGAGCCGACTGGGAACAAATGTCCACAAGGGGGAGACAGTGAGTTACAAAGAGCGTCAAGCTCAGCAGAGAAATCCGCCTGGGTGCTCAGTCTGGCTCTTGGTCTGTGCGGTTGGCCTGAGCCCTGGGACTGATGACCGATAGAAGGACCACCGGCTTGTGGGTCTCAGCCCATGAGGGTTGTCACACTTCCCCAGATTCCGGGTAAGAGAGGAGCTGGAATACACTTTGCAGCCAAATGTGCCGGGAACCGGGGTGCTGGAGCAGACGTGGCAAGACTACCCGTACTCTGGGGACGAAGACACCCCCCCGTGGCTCCTCCTCTCCTTGACCCTGAGAGAGTGGCAGGAAAGGCTAGAACTTAGAAAAAGTCATATGTGCCAGAGAGGTTTTCCGGCCATAGAGCTAAAAGCACTGAATGAATCTTTACAGTCCCTTCCTGAACCTCAATTCTTGATGGATGATCCTATGCGAATGAGGCGGCTCAGAATATGGAACACATACCAGCTTGTGGCCACGCAGCGGGACCGCGGCTCAGCTCTGTCTGCTGTCTGCATCATCTCGGTGATCGATTTAATGCTCCCACCATCCATAAAAACGGAAGATGAGCAGCCGCCTCTGGAGGCGAGATGATTGCTTACATTAAGTTAGACGATACCTGCAAGAGAGTCTGGCAGGTGGTGGACACAATACAGGCTTAATCATTCATCCTGGGTCTCCCCAAAAGCACCAATAAAGAGCTAAGAGAAGCCAAGGCGGCAGAAATCTGGAACCCACGTAAGTTACCCCAGTGGCTTTAGGGCGAATTTCCCTTATTGGAGGCTCTTGTCAATTGTCAAAAATGTGACTCCTGGAGTTCCCACGATGGCACAGTAGTTAAGAATCCCACTGCAGTGGCTCAGGTCGTTCCAGAGGATCCGGGTCTATCCCTGGCCCAGCTCAGCGGGTTCCAGGATCCGGCACCGCTGTGACCTGTGGAGTCAACCCCTGGCCCGGGAACTTCCATATGCCACAGGGGCGGCCGTTAAAAAAAGAAAAAAAAGGTGACTCCTTGGTGTTCTGAGCCAGGGGGAGGTACCATCTGGGAGCCTTTGTCAAGAAGGAAGAGTGGTGGAACTCCCGTGGTGGCGCAGCGAAATGAATCCCACTAGAAACCATGAGGATGCAGGTTCGATCCCTGGCCTTGCTCAGTGGGTTAAGGATCCAGCATTGCCGTGAGCTGTGGTGTAGGTCGCAGATGCGGCTTGGATCCAGTGTGGCTGTGGCTGTGGCGTAGACCGGCAGCTGTAGCTCCAATTAGACCCCTAGTCTGAGAACCTCCATATGCAGCGGGTGCAGCCCTAAAAAGAAGGAAAAAAAAGGAAGGAAGAGTGGTGGTTGTGGGGGGGACGGCCACTCCCCTCCCCACTCCAGGCAGCGAGAGCTGATCACCGTCTTTTCCAGACTTGCATCCCATGCTATTCCTCAATATATTGTTCTCGGTACATACCAAGCCCCGGGACCAAGCATTTTCCACGCCTTATTTCATTTAATCCTCACGACAATCCCACCAAAGAGGATCGTGAAGATGAGCAGAGTGAAATAATAGAGGCATACAGATAACAACGGCAGAGCTGGGATTCGGACCGGTGCCTGCTGGCTCCAGGGCTGGCAGTCTCCCTTACATTGCATCGTGGCCCTTGTCACGCCGTCTGCTATTTTTATCTGCTAGTCACATCTGGCAGACTGTTGTCAGCTCTTCAGAGGCAGGAATGGGGCGGCTCTTTTGTCTGTTTATCCCAGTGCCTGGCTGAGAATAAATGGACGATCTTCCCCGAAGCCCCAAGGACAGAGACAGCACCGCGGTTCCTCTGAGGTCCACATAACTCCGGACCTCCATCCCCATCCAAGCTGGTGGGGGCGGAGCCGGGAGGCAGGACAGGTGGCTGTCCTTTCCTGCAGTGCATCTCGCACTCTCGCCGGGAGCCCAGAGCTTGATCACGGGAGCCGTGCCAAGCCCATCACGGGAGGAGAGATGTCGATGGATCTTTGATGCTGGAAAGTCCGTTCCATCTCCTCATGTCACAGCTTTTTCACTGGATCATCACGGAGTTTATTCTGGATATGTCCTTCAAATCCTTCAAATCCATTGGGCTCAGCGGTTCTCTTACTTAGTATTTGAGATATTTTTGTTTGCCTTTAATTGAATATAGTTGATTTACAATGTCATGTTAGTTTCGGGAGTACTTCACAGTGATTCAGTTTAATATATATATATTCCTTGGAGTTCCCCCTGTGACACACACGCTGTGTGTGTATCTACCACTTCGTCTTTATCCATGCATCTGGCGATGGACATTTAGGTTTCTTCCATGTCTTCGATACTGCAAATATTGCTTCCATGAACACTTCCTCCAGATGTATGCCCAGAAGCGGAATTGCAGGACGATATGGCAGAGTTAGTTATGGAATTGCAGGGCGATATGGCAGAGCTGGTTATGGAATTGCAGGGCGATATGGCAGAGCTGGTTATGGAATTGCAGGGCGATATGGCAGAGCTGGTTATGGAATTGCAGGGCGATATGGCAGAGCTGGTTATGGAATTGCAGGGCGATACTGTTCTCTACAGCGGCTGCACCAATTTACATTCCCACCAGCAACGCAGAAATTCTCCTTTTGCTCCACTCCTTCACCAGCACTTACCATTTGTTGACTTTTTGATACGGCAGTTGTTTCACGTGTGTTCCTGTGGTTTATAGATCATTTCCTTAGTGACCCAAAAGGAAACTGCCACTTAGTCCCCCACATGAGGTTCAGTTCAAAACATCAGAATCAAAATAGTATATCGTTAGGAGTGTGAATTCTGAAGTTACATTCCTGGGTTCAAATGCCAACTAGCTGTGTAAGCTTTTTTTACACTCTCTAAGCCTCAGTTTCCACTTCTCTAAAATGGACACAGTAACAGCTATCCCATAGAATTATTGTCATTTTTTTTTGTCTTTTTGCCTTTATCTGGAGCCGCACCCACAGCATATGGAGGTTCCCAGGCTAGGAGTCTAACAGGAGCTGTAGCTGCCGGCCTTCACCACAGCCACAGCAATGCGGGATCCGAGCCGCGTCTGCAACCTACACCACAGCTCACGGCAACGCCAGATCCTTAACCCACTGAGCAAGGCCAGGGATCGAACCCGCAACCTCATGGTTCTTAGTCGGATTCATTAACCACTGAGACACTAAGGGAACTCCTAATGTCATATTAAATGAGATAATGTACAAAACATTTACCATAGTATCTGACAGGTAGTGAATGCTCCACGAATGTTGATTACTTAAAGTTAGGTCTAGTTCATGGACACCTAGGCAGTCAGACAGGTGTTGGTATTCTCAGAATAAAGTCTGGACAACTCTGGCTTTAGTTTTTCTCAGGTTACCAGCAAACTCCCTGACCTCTCACCCAAAGTTTAACCTGCTACAAATTCAGCTCACATACAGAGATCTCAACCAGCCTTTCTAACATCCCGTTCTTACACATGAATCCTCGGGCATTCATTAAAAAAAAAAAAAAAAAATCCGGGGTTCCAGTAGTGGCTCAGTGGGTTAGGAACTCAGCATAGTGTCCATGAGGATATGAGTTCAATCCCTGACCTTGCCCGGTGGATTAAGGATCCAGTGTTGCCGCAAACCGCAGCATGGGTTGCCGACACAGCTCAGATCCCACATTGCTGTGGCTGTGGTGCAAGCCAACAGCTGCAGCTCTGACTCAACCCCTAGCCTGGAAACTTCCATATACCTCGGGTGTAGCCATGAAGAAGGAAAGAAAGAAAGAAAAAGAAAGAAAGAGGAGTTCCCATCGTGTCTCAGTGGTTAACGAATCTGACTAGGAACCGTGAGGTTGTGGGTTTGATCCCTGGCCTTGCTCAGTGGGTTAAGGATCCGGCACTGCCGTGAGCTGTGGTGTAGGTTGCAGACGCGGCTTGGCTCCCAAGTTGCTGTGGCTGTGGCGAAGGCCGGCAGCTACAGCTCCTGTTAGACCCCTAGCCTGGGAACCTGCATATGCCGTGGGTGCGGCCCCAGATAAGGCAAAAAGACAAAAAAAAAAGGAAAGAAGGAAGGAAGGAAGGAAAGAAGGAAAGAGAAAGAAAGAAAGAAAAAAAGAAAGACAGACAGACATGGAGTATGATGGTTCCTCAAAAAATTAAAAATAGAATAACCATCCTGCTGCATAGCACTGGGAACTATATCTAGTCACTTAGGACGGAGCATGATAATGTGAGAAAAAGGAATGTATATATGTATGTGCGGCTGCGCCATCTCGCTGTACGGTAAAAGCTGACAGAACACTGTAAATCGGCTATAATGGAAAAAATAAAAATCATTATTAAAAAATAAAAATCATTATTAAAAAATAAAAATAGAATAACCATATGATTCATCAATTTCACTTCTGTGTAAATACCCAAAAATATTGAGATCAGGATCTCAAAAAGATATGTGTATATTTGTCCTGTTCACGGCGGCTTTTTTCGCAATAACCAAAAGGTGGAAGCAACTCAAGCGCCCATCAACTGACAAACACAACATGCTCTACATACCATGGAATATTATTCAACATTTAAATGGAAGGAAATTCTGACACAGGCTCCAGCCTAGATGAACCCTGACGACATGCTCGGTAAAATAAGCCAGTCAGAAGAGGACAAAAGACTGTAGGATTCCCTGAGGGCAAAAAAAAAAAAGAGAGAAGTTGATTACATTCTCAAGTAACTTCCTCAGATACTTATTTACAAAGAGTCAAACAAGAAAAGTAAACTAAGTTCACGAGGGAGTAAACCGAGAAAGAGGAAGGCGGGAACCACGAGCAATACCGACAGAAAACAACAGAGCTGCGGCCTGTGCGGCAGGTGCAGCGGCCAAGCGGCCCGCGTGGGAGCAGGAAAGTCGGGTCCTATAGCCGAGTGCTTTTGAGACGGCGTAGATGAGAACGTGAAAAAGGAGCCTAGAGCATGTGATGAAGGCCCGGAATTCCATTTTTTTTTTCTTTTTAGGGCCGAACCCACAGCACATGGAGGTTGCCAGGCTAGGGGTCGAATTGGAGCTGCAGCTGCCAGCCTACGCCACAGCCATAGCAACGCCAGATCCGAGCCGTGTCTACAAGCAGCAACCCACACCACAGCTCTCGGCAATGCCAGATGCTTAACCCACTGAGCAAGACCAGGGATTGAACCCGGATCCTTGTGGATCCTGGTCGGGTTCTTAACCTGCTGAGCCACAATGGGAACTGCCAGAATTCAATTTTTAAAAGCAATTAGGCGCTGAGGGAAAAGGAAATATAAGAAAGTCATTATCTATGGAGTTCCTGTTGTGGCTCAGCAGGTTAAGAACCAGACCGAGTCTCCACAAGGATGCAGGTTTGATCCCCGACCTAGCTCAGCAGGCCAAGGATCCAACATTGCTGGGAGCTGTGGTGTAGGTTGCAGATGTGGGTTGGATCCAGCGTTGGAGACACATGATTGTGTGTAAAACAGATTAGACGACAAGATCCTGCTGTATAGCACCAGGAACTATATCCAATATCTTGTAATTATGTATAACAGGAAAGAATCTGAAAAAAGAATATGTATGTATGCTTATTTTCACACAATATATGTCAGCTATACTCAATCAAAGGGGGAAAAAGCTGTACTAGAGAACCCTAGCTTTAGGACCCTGCAATCCTAGGAATCTTAGCTCCAGGAAAAAATGCTCAAAAAAAAAAAATTGAAGGATATTAAAGAGGAGACCAATGTCAGTGGGTAAACAAGATCACAGTCAGGTGACCCACGTTTACATCATCAATGATTGTCCTATAGATAAGACCGTCCTTTGATATGATATAACCATAATGATATAACCTCACTCTAACCCCGAGGAAAAACATCAGGTGAATCTAAGGTGAAAGGCATTTTACAAAATACCCGACCTACAATCCTCCCGGCTGTCAAGGTCATCAGGAACTGCAAATCTGAGAAATGTTCAGGGTCTTAGGAGCCTAAGGAACCATAACAATTCAATGTTATGTAATATCCTGAATCGGGGGAGTTCCCTTTGTGGCTCAGCAGTTAACCAATCTGACTAGGAACCATGAGGTTGCGGGTTCAATCCCTGGCCTCACTCAGTGGGTTAAGGATCCGGCGTTGCTGTGAGCTGTGGTGTAGGTCGCAGACGCGGCTCGGATCTCGCGTTGCTGTGGCTGTGGTGCAGGCCGGCAGCTACAGCTCCTGTTAGACCCCTAGCCTGGGAACCTCCATATGCCTCGTGGACAGCCCTAAAATGATGAAAGAGAGAGAGAGAATACATGTGTAAAGACATTAATTACCCCGTCAGCACATGGAGACAGTAGTAGGCAAAAACTTAATCAATAGCTGATCTAAGGAAAAAATAGACAATTTTATTCAAGATAATCTGAGGATTATAAAACCAGAGACAGACATTCAGAAAACTCCGGAGACCGCTATGTATGTTTTTGAGACAAAGGGCTGTAGATGAAATGATGTATTGACAGCTGACACAATCCAGACCTGCACCCTGCACGCACCAAGCGAATGACGTCCCATCAGGAACACCTTACAAGATTAAGAAGGACCTTTATCATCCAAGGAGGTCTGGTTATTGCGAAGCACACACTGAAGGAGAGGGAGGGAGGAAGCCCAAACGGCAGAGAATTTTTTTTTTTCCTCTTTAGGGCCGCACTCACAGCATATGGAGGTTCCCAGACTCGGGGTCGAATCAGAGGTGCACCCACCAGCCTACGCCACAGCCACAGCAACGCCAGATCCGAGCCACGTCTGTGACCTACACCACAGCTCACGGCTACGCCGGATCCTTAACCCTCTGAGCGAGGCCAGGGGTCAAACCCACATCCTCACGGATACTAGTAGGGTTCATTACCGCTGAGCCACAAAGGGAACTCCCGAGAAATATTTTTAAGTTTTTCTCGTCTAGCCAAACAATACGAATTTGACTTCATCACACCGTGAAAGAAAATGTCACTTCTAAAAATTTTAAACCAGAAACTCTGTAAAAAGAATCGCTGTTCTGAGATAAGTCTGCCAACGTGTAGGCAGACAGGGTGGGAAGTCCCCTGTGGAAGAGAAGCAGGCATAGCTTTCCTGACACAGAAGAAGCCATTTGGGGCTAACAGCCGGGGCCACAAGGCTGGCCCTTGTAGAGAAATACATCTCAGCTGTTAATGACTTTAAGGGAGAAAAGAATGCAAGAACAAAGAGCCATTACCAGCCCAGGAAGATAATTAACGGTATCAAACACAATGTATCAGTCACAAAGACTCCCAGTTCTCTTTGGAAAGGAAAGATCAGCCTGAAGCTCCTTGTAGAGCTGTTTTGCAAGTTCCAACACCCGCCCCCGCCCTGAGCACCCAACCACCAGACTGACTGGAACCTAAAGAACGATAAGGCTGACCTTTGCAGACCATCACAGCTTCAATCAACTAAGTGCCTGGACTCTGTCGACCTTTGCCCCAGTTCTATGCTGAATTCTCCTAGGCTCAAGCTCCTTCATGAATATGCATGTATCCTTAGCTTAAGTTCCCCAATTCTGCTTTAGGGGGGCAGGGGAGCGGGAGACGATGCTTTGGGGAAGATCCCCAGTGTTCTCCTTTCTTGCTGCAAATAACAAATCGTACCTTCTCCCCCGCTCGGGCTAGGCTATGTCTTTTAGTCGGACACCCCTTAAGAGGCAAAACTCAGTTTTCAGGTGACACTTGAGGGGCCCCAAATATCAAAAACATACCAATTTAAAATGTAATTACTGGAGTCTCGTTGTGGTGCAGCGGAAACGAACCCGACTAGTATCCATGAGGATGCGGGTTTGATCCCTGGCCTCACTCAGTGGGTTAAGGAGCCAGTGTTGCTTGGACTGTGGTGTAGGCTGGCAGCTATAGCTCCGATTTGGCCCCTAATGCGGCCCTTAAAAGACAAAAAACAAACAAACAAACCAACAAAAGAAAAGCCACTCTAATGTAAGCAAATAATGACCTCATTGGCGGCTTTGACCTTTGACTTGGGTAAGAAAAGCATCAGTGAGCTTAAAGATAGGTCAATAGAAAATTCGCAAACAAAACAGGAAATCCAAGAACTGTACAACAATTTAAAAAGAGGTAATAAACATGTTCTTTGAATGCTAAAGTACCAGAAGAAATATTTGAAAGAATCTAAAAAAGAATAGATGTGTGTATATGTAAAAAGGAATCGCTTTGTTGTGCAGGAGAAATTAATCACGACATTGTAAATCAACCTTACTTCAATAAAACTCTAAAAAATGAAAAAAGTGGTATAGGCCATCAGCTGTAACTCCGGTTCAACCCCTAACCTGGAACTTCCATATGACGCGGGGGTGGCCCTAAAAAGCAAAATATAAAAAAATGAAAAAAGGAAATATTTGAAGTAATACTTGAAGTAAAAATGGCTGAGAATTTTCCAAAATGAATGACAGAAACCAAATCTAAAAGATCGAGCATGATTAAGTGCCAAAAACAAAATTGACAAAAAAGCTGCATCTAGTCATATCATCTTCAAACTGGGAAAAAACAAAAACAAATTCCTTTTTTTTTTTTTTTGTCTTTTCTAGGGCCACACCCTTGACATATGGAGGTTCCCAGGCTAGGGGTCCAATCGGAGCTGTAGCCGCCGGCCTTCGCCACAGCCACAGCAACGCCAGATCTGAGCCACATCTGTGACCTACAGCTCATGGCAACACTGGATCCTTAACCCACTGAGTGATGCCAGGGATCAAACCCGCAACCTCATGGTTCCTAGTCAGATTCGTTTCCGCTGCGCCACAACAGGAACACCCAAAAACAAATTCTTGAAAAAAAAAACAGAGGAAGGAGTTCCCAGTGTGGCTTGGCAGTAACGAACCGACATAGTATCCATGAGGATGAAGGTTTGAATCCTGGCCCCACTCAATGGGTTAAGGATCCGGCGTTGCCGTGAGCTGTGGTGTAGGTCGCAGACGCGGCTCGGGTCTGGTGTTGCTGTGGCTGTGGTGTAGGCCGCTGGCTGCAGCTCTGATTCGACCCCTAGCCTGGGAAGCTCCATATGCCGCACGTATGAGGAGAACCTCTGAGACCTCTAGTCTCAGCTCCCCGGTCCCATGGCGGTCAGCCTCCTGCTCGCCTTTCCAAGTAGTAACAGAACACTGTGAATTGGTGCTTCAGGCAGCAGGACTATCTTGATGTTTGGGCGGGATAGACATAGCCCTCCCCTCCCCCGGCGCCCCCAGCAACCCTGTACCCAAAGAGCACTGTATCCAACATTTTTTGAGTTTCTAATATGTCAGGCCCTGCTGCAGGCTTTTTACATGAACAAACTCATTAAACCCTCAGAACAACAGGAGGAGGTAGGTGTTATTATTGTATTACTATTTCTGTCTTGGGGACCCTTAGGGGGAAGTTAAGGAACGTGTCCAAGGTGACACAACTTACCATTTTCAGAGCCCCGATTTGAACTCTGGAGCTTGATTTTGCTTTTGACCACACCAACATTCCCAAACCAGTTGTTCTTAACTTTGGGGGCAGGGGGTCGTGTGCCTCCTGGAGAGTGTAATTTAAGCTCTGGGCCCTCTCCCTAGAAAAAAATGCAGTAAGCGGAATTTTGCAAAATATTTCAGAACCTTCAAGAACGCACCCCACCCTCCCCAAGGCCCATTGTCTGTGGACCTTACACACACTGGGAGGAAGTGTCCAGAGACCGAAAGAGACGTGGCGCCAGCGCCGCGGGGCTTCGCCTCTGCAGACGCGAGAGCAGTGATGAGCGGGGATGCTGGGTCAGGGAGAATCAGGAACCGTGAGCTCCCGGGACCGCAATGCCGGGAGAACGCAGCTGAGCTGGGGTGCGGGGGGGTGTGAAGCTCCAGAATCCAGGAGCTGAATGAGATACGCACGGACCGCCGGCTAGACTGAGATCTTGCCTCCCTCCCAGCGTCCTGGAGTCACGAGACGGGGAACTCGGAGGGGACAAGATCTCGGAACTCTTGGTGCCGGGCGCGCAGGGTAGCACGCATCCCTGTTCCTGGTGCTGAAAGGCCGCCGCCGCGGAGCGGAGCTGCGGCCGGCGCGCCGGGTACCACGCCGCAGCGGCTGCGGGGAGCTGTCCAGTGCTGAACCGGATGCGGCCCGGCCCCGCAGGACCTGGACCCGAGGCTGCAGCAGCCCGCGGAGCCCGGACCGAGCTTCCAAGGGCGCTGACACAGAACGCTGGGGGAGCAGGGAGCAGCCGCATGGACCTGCAGAGGCTCGACTCCTACCAGGCGGGAGCTGGCCCCGACTTCCGCGAGCACCTCCTGCATAAGGTAAGGAGCTCCTTCAGTCTCCCGCCTCCGTCTCAACCCTGGGAGGGAGCGCTCTCCGTCCCCTGCGCTTGGCTTTGGAACTTAAAAGAGAAACTAGCCTACATCCGTGAGCTCGAGGAACCCTTTCTGCCTGACCCTGTTCACTGCTCCAAACTGATGCGCGATCGCGGGGGAGGGGCCGCCGCCAGAGGCTCCGACTGTCCCGAGCTTCGTCCGTTGGTTTAAATCGCCTGCGCCCCTTTTCTCACTCGCTCTCTCCTGTCTCTCAACCCTCTGAAACCCCGGGCACCTTTGCCCTCCGTAACCATCGTGGGAGGTTGCATTTTTTTGCCTCCCGCCCTTGACTCACAAGCCGCTGCCCCATTAGGTCTGGTGGTTGAATATTCCTGGCCAACTGGGGCTGAAATTACACGGGGAAATGGTCTGCGGCAAAAATAAACTCTTGTTTTCAAACCGGAGTCTCTTGTGGCTCCAGAAAGCTGCCTTCCAGCCGTGACTCGCTCCGAGCCTCCTGAAAGCGTTTGCTTATTTCAGAGTTTTAACTCATGGCTAGCCTCCCTCGTTCAGGTTTTTTACACAACAAAATTATCAATAAGGTAACCAAGGTGTTCGTAACATGATTGATCCACAGTGTCCTCTTGAAGTGGTGGCTGGGAAAACACTCTTGATCTAAAATTCATCCCTTTAAAAAATCGGAACCTTCTATTTGCCATAAGAAGTCATCACTACCCATCATTCCTGCCTCTCCCCTCCTCATGCAGCCCTTATATTTCCTACTTTGCTAATACTGGTTTGCCTATTTGTTCCCTGAAAGACTGTACATGATCCTATAGGCGGAGTTTTTTAAATCAAAATATCACTCAGAAAATTCCATAGGTAAAAGCGCTGAAATAATCTCAGCCACCTTTGTCCCCTGTTATATCATTTATATTTGAGGACACTCAGATCCGGAGAGGCAAACTGACATGTCAAGAAAACAAGGCAGTCAAGAGCAGAGTGCTAAAAAGCCAGGAATTGTGATTCTAAGTTTAACATTCTTTTCTCTGCACGAGCGTGGCCCATAAACCAGCAGCGTCGGCCTCAGAGCTTGTTAGAAATATGAAATCCTAACCTCTGCATCTGCCCTGCTCGGTCTGTATCTGTATCTTAACACGATCCGTAGAAAACAAATAAGCACATTAAAGTTTCAGCCCTGAGCCACACTGGCTATTTTTGACACAAATTGCAGAAAACCAGCTATTAAGGGAAGCAGGTCTATAGATTCCAGTGGCTTCTCCCTCCAGGTCCCTGAACCCCTAGGGTAGAGAGAAGGAGAAAAATGTTTAAGTTCCCCAGTCAGGAAGTTTAAGAAACCACTACTATTTGAAGCGAACTAGAGTAAGACAGAGGTTCTCTGGGCCTGTGACTCTAGCCTCAGTAGAAATTGCGTGCCAGCAAAGGAACATAATTGCAGATCAATTATGAAAGCATCTCCCTGACAAGCTAGATGCGTCTTTCCAAGTTTAAACCGTCTTATAAAGATTTAAACATTTGTTTTAAAAGCACTAAGATTTGGTGGTCAGGGTTTGAAAATTATTGATCAGCTGTGGTCTTTCCCACCTCAGTTACACACACGGGAAATGGAGGATGAAGCCCGTCATGAGAACTTTCACTTCCTTTGGGTTTATTGATCACCAAATTGGGAGGCAGCCCGGCCCTACAGGTTCTGCCGTATTTGAAGGCAGGTGTCGTGGCTTCAGCTTGAGTGTGAGCATCTTTTTTGAGAGCAGAAGCTGGCCTTGAACCTTCTCTGATGCCCAGCAGAGTAACACACGTGTGTGGCAATTTTCCTCTTCTTATAATACTGATAACCTCCTCCTAATATGGTCTTATTGTACCTGAACTTTTTTTTTTCCTTTTGGTCTTCCATGTGGAAGTTCCCAGACTAGGGGTCAGATTGGAGCTCTAGCCGTCAGTCTACACCACAGCAACAGCAACGTGGGATCGGAGCCACATCTGTGACCTACACCACAGCTCACGGCAACGCCGGATCCTTAACCCACTGAGCGAGGCCAGGGATCGAACCTGCAACTTCATGGTTCCTAGTCGGATTCGTTTCCACTGCGCTGGGAACACCAGAAGGATTTTTTTTTAAATAAGCATTTGGTTGAAGTATAACAAACACAAGAAGAGCCCAGGGAGTTCCCGTCGTGGCGCAGTGGTTAACGAATCCGACTAGGAACCATGAGGTTGCGGGTTCGATCCCTGCCCTTGCTCAGTGGGTTAACGATCCGGCGTTGCTGTGAGCTGTGGTGTAGGTTGCAGACGCGGCTCGGATCCTGCGTTGCTGTGGCTGCGGCGAAGGCCGGTGGCCACAGCTCCGATTAGACCCCTAGC
>PVHT021183560.1:113336-156772 GCA_004024745.2 Catagonus wagneri | reverse complement strand
GCGTTGCTGTGAGCTGTGGTGTAGGTTGCAGACGCGGCTCGGATCCTGCGTTGCTGTGGCTGCGGCGAAGGCCGGTGGCCACAGCTCCGATTAGACCCCTAGCCTGGGAACCTCCACATGCCGCGGGTGCGGCCATAAACCCGCGGCCATAAAATGACAAAAGGCAAAAAAATAAATAAATTAATTAATTAATTAATTAAAAAAAAAAAAGAAGAGCCCAGATCTTATGTGAACACCTTGATGGGTTATCACAAAGTGAGCACCTCCGTGCAGCATCTACCAAAATGAAGACAGAACCTACTGGAGTTGCCGTGGTGGCTCAGCGGTAACGAACCTGACTAGTATCCATGAGGACTCAGGTTCGATCCCTGGTCTCGCTTAGTGAGTTAAGGATCCGACGTCATCGTGAGCTACGGTGTAGGTCGCAGACATGGCTCAGATCTCGAGTTGCTGTGGCTGTGGCGTAGGCCGGCGGCTGTATCTCCGATCGGACCCCTTGCCTGGAAGCTCCCATCTGCCGCAGGTGTGGCCCTAAAAAGCAAAAAAACAAAACAAAACGAAAAACCTATCAATCAGCTTCCCAGAAACCAGCCCGCACATTCCCCTTCCACATACAGTTCCCCTTCTCCTCCTCAGAGGTCACCTTTGCAGAGGGGGAGGTATTGCTTAATGTTTTTACAGGGCTGCCAGCTAGGCTGGAGCGTAATCCTAGAAACTTGCCAGAGAAGAGACATGGCTGTACGGGGGGAGGAAATTCCAGGCTTGGAATCAGATCAGACCTTGATGTGACTTTGAATGACATCTGTGAGCCTTGCTTTTCTTATCTATAGAATAGGAATAATAATATCTGGCTTATTGTTTTTTGAGTGAGGGTGTTAGATGCTGTTATGTATGTATTTATGTATGTATTTATTTCTCAGGCATATAGAAAGCATTCGATAAATGGATGTTATTAGGACACACATCTCGGGCTCCAGAACCATCGCAGTGAGTGGCAAATTGGGTCTCACCTAAAATGATGAAGCTTTGTGAGAAGAGTAGCAGCTTCACACGCACACACACACACACACACACACACACATTTCACAGGCACAGCCCCATGGGGTTAAGCTCACACACCCATCTCTATAAAAACTATGACTTCTGTGGACATCGCAGCCCTGACTTCCCAAGCTGAAAATCTTTTCTGTGAGAGGGGAGGAGTAGGGTGCAATGAGACCTCTCACTAAAATCCACTTATCTAGAAAACACATGCCAAGCATCCATAGCCTTGGACAGCACACAACACTTCTAGCTCATTCCGCAAGTCAGAGGCTGACCCAGATGAGCCTGAGTGACTCTTCGAATATTCCTGGAGTGTGGGCTGGAAGCTGGCGACCTGAGCCTGGAGATGCTGAGTTCATCTATCACATGCCTGGAGTTTTTAAATAGAGTTGCTGTTGTTCTCCCAAATCTGAATATTTGATGCAACTAAATAACTTAAAACATGTGAACAACCTTGCTGCTCTTTTGCCCGGAGAACTCCCGCCCTCTCCTGCGACGCGAGAACAGTCTCCTGAGCCATCAAAGGCCACGATGTGTGACTGAGCGGCGCGGAAACACTCCGCGGCTGGTTCTTGCTGTGCCAGGGTCTGACCGTGAATTCTGGGAAAATGAAGCCCAGGATGTGGCAGGTTTTGCCCCAGATGCTAGTGAATCAGGACGGAGAGACTTCGGGGCAGTTTACTTTCTAACTCGACGTCCCCAGCTCTCTGATGAACACCCACATCATGCCACGAGGAGCAAATTGTGACCAAGTTACAGTTAGTCTCCCCCGTAGCATCCCAGAAAGACCAGCGACCAGCAGGCATAAAGATGTGGGCTGTCCATCCCTTCATGCGGAGCTCGGTCCTCACTGGGGAAATATGGAATTATTAGAGATAAGGCCAAAAAGCTCTCTGTTCTACAAAGATTCCCGTTTTCCCTAACCCTGCTCCAGCACCTCTTCTGGGTGAGTGGGACAGCTAAGCAGGTCGCTTCTCCTCTTGTGCCATCTTTCCTGTGCTTGTAGTTCTTGCCAGATTCCCATCCTCAGCTCAGGAACAAACAAGAAAGCTGAGAAAAGCCAGCCGTTACACTCCCTGCAGAAGATTTCCATTTGCTTGTTTTCCTCTCTTGCTCGCTCCGGAGACTTTCCGATAAACAAATGATGCGTCCGCTACATCATTAACAGTCTCTGACCACCTGGGACTCCTTGGGCTAATTTGCCAGGTCTCGCCCAGGTCCCAGCGCAGCCAGCTGGCTTGGGGAGTGACGCTGGTGCGCCTGGATCACCTTAGCCAGAAATGACCTTGACTCTGTCATCTCAGCCTCATTTCCCAAACTCTCAGGCTTCCCTCTCCAAGCGCGCTTCCCTCTAATTTAGACTTCCTGGGACCGTTGGGGAGAAAATATCTGAAACTCACTAGTGTTGCTCTACTGCTTCTTTTGTGAGCTTTCTGGGAAAGGGTTATGTCTTCCTTCATCTTCAGGGCAGGAAATCCCAGCTTTGCTGGAAGTAAACAGCCAGGAGTGAGCCCCGGGCTAGGGAAGCGTGGAACTGGACGTTTGAAGTGGCTCTAAGCTTATCCCAGTGTGCTTCTTGTGTCCATTCCCTTCTGAAGCAAAAGAAACAGTCTCTAGGGATTGCACGTGAGAATGAAGATCGTAGCTCCTTTTCTACCCAGCAGAGGGCTCAAGAAACGCCCTGGAACCCTCCTCCCCTCCGCCAGCCCGAGGAGGTTTTCTGGGGCCAGATGAGAAAGCTTCAAGACCACAGCAAACAACAGATATGGAAATCTGAAGCCCTGGCTGCACCAATCAAAGCCTCCCAGCCCTCTCGCCCTGCTTCTGAAGTTAGCAAGGTCCTAAGTGGTGCGAGTGAAAAGAATGCAACTGTTGAAACAAGCAGAGCTCAAAATTCCTCTAGTGAGTAATTCCTATTCCCCTGACCTTGATGCCAAAACCTGCTCCCTCCATGCTTGTTTGCATTTCTGCTTATTAGCGGGCAGTTTTTAGCCATCAACAGAAGGGTGTCTTTGAATCATTTATGCTTATGTGAACGCCATAGGTATGCTTTTAGGGGCCGTGAAATAAGTTGTGTTTAAGCTCTTATTTCCTCTTGCTTTCTAGCCTTCTGCCCCAGCTTCCAGCACGTGCGTGCACACACATACACACACACACACACACACACACACACACACTCTCACACACTAGTTGGCTTTGTTGTTACAAGCCCTTTAGAAGCAAAGCAAACCCCTTCTCCCTTGGCCATTAGAATTTTGCATTCGCATCACTGCCAGCAACTCTGCTTTTTAAAAAGCAGATGTGCCTGGTCTAACGGCAATACCCTCAGGGGACAGACAGGAACAGGCCACTGCTTCTTCTAGCCCCTCCCAAGGTCACACGGAGAAGCCACTTAGGAAGGAAATGAAGATGCAGGTGACAGACTCAACCCAGATTTGGGGGGGCACATGGGGCCTCCAACCCCTCCAGAACCTTCTCCCTCTGCAGGGAGTGGCCCCCTACCTTGTTTTTGAGCCAGTTTCCTCCCCTTGCTCAGGTTTCATTACGCTATGAACTAAGTGTTAAAAGCCATCTGCACCACAGTCCAGAGGGACGCCGTGAGCCTGGTAACTGTTAATGATAAATGATAAAAAATAAACACGTAATTCATTTGTGGAGCACTAGGGTTTACCAAAAAAAAAAAGAGTGGCATGTGCTGTGACACTTTCCTCTCACCCCATGCTTTTTCCAGTAGATGTTATTATTAATTCCACAGCATACATAGCACATCGAAAGCCAGATGGAAAAAAATAAAGCTCCGTGCTCAAGGTCACAGCACGTAGGTATGATGGAATTTCAAACAGTAACAGCAGCCCTTCCCTAGCACGTCTGTGCCAGGCGCCGTGCTAGGCGCTGTCTGTCCTTCAACCCTACACCCCCTCTATTTTAATCGCATTTTATAGATGAGTACACCGAGGCACAGAGACGTTCAGGAACTTGCCTAAGGTCACCCAGCTAATAAGGGGCAGTCCCAGATCCAAACCCTAGAGAGCTGGAAAGGCAGGGACAGAGCCGGGGTGGGGGGCCACCGATTGTCATCGCTTTAGGGAGCTGACAGAGCCCAACACGTAGCTGCAGCTCTGCAGGATCAGACTGAAGTTTTGCTCCGTCGAGAGTGGCTCCGTCCCTCCAGCCAGGCTCGTGTTAAGCAAATTTGCCTAACTGATGTGTTGTCCTAGATGCCAAGCCATGTTATAATCAGGGAAGGATTTGCTAAGCATGGAATTAAGAGAGAGAGAGAGAGACTCGGAGAACTCGGCTGTTTAACGGTATCAGGCGGATGCGTTTTGATGGCTGGCTAGACTGCAAGGACAGCCTCCATGCGCAGCTCCTCTGGCCCTTTCTAGCCTCAGGTCCTCTCCAACTTGGCCTCTGCCTCCCTCGTTTGTATTTAAGGGTGACCTAGGTCCGGGAAGCCTGCTCTTCTCCCCAGAGATCCAGCTTCCCGCCCTCCTTTAGGGACCACTTGTCTCTGAGCTCGAGAATGCCCCTGGACCGGACTGGTTACGCGGAGAGGAAGGCGGAATTCTTCCTCTGCAGGTGCATCCACCATCCAGATGCTCCCCGCAGCTGTCATCACACACCTCTGCCCCCCGTCTCGCTCAGGGCCTTAGTTTTTAGGGTTTCAGGAGAGAGACCAAGACAGAGAAAAAAATTGAGAAGGGCCGTTTCCTTATATTCCACCCCTGCCCCATGCCACATGCCCCCCTCGAAACTGGACACTCGTGGTGGAGAATCTTGAGAATAATCTTGAGAATTCAGCAAACATCTTCTGGGTACCACGTGCTCCTGAGAGCGCAGCCACAAGGCCCATTCCCCGCCCCACGGGACGGTGTCCGGCAGGCTGGGTGGGTCAGCCGGCTGGCACTGAGGACTCAGGCCACGTCTAACTTCACCCCAAGGAAATGCATGGACATCAGTGCCCAGGAAGACTTTTTAAAAATTTTTAAAAATTGTACTTGATTTACGATGTTCCGTCCTTTTCTGCTGCACAGCAAAGTGACACAGTTATACATACACTTTCTTTTTTTCACCTACTCTCCGTCATGTTCCATCACAAGTGCTCAGACATAGTTCCCTGGGCTGTAGAGCAGAATCTCATGGTTTATTGCATGAAGACTTCTTAAAGGTCAGGGACCGCGTGTCTCACACGGTGGGAAGCAGGCTTGGGGACCAGGTCAAATGCTTGCATTCTCTGAGGCTGCCAAATTCTGAGTCCCGATTCTGTGACTTATGAGGAAGTCTGTGAAATCCACAGCTCCGAGACAGGGCCCCACCTCTGAAGGTCAGAATGGCTCTGGGTGCCTGAGACAGGGACCCCTTCAAGTTCAGGTCCAAGAAAGGAAGGGGCTCCCCAGTGCGCTTCTAAGAAGTGCCGGCGCAGAGAGCCAGGGCCCACGCTTGGCAGAGTCAGGTTCAGAGAAGCAAAGCTGACGCCCCTCCCTCAGCATCTCTGAGGATTCGAGCCAAAAAAAAACATCCAGAGTCAAAAACACCAGGGTTCTGACCCCTGGGGTTGACAAGGCGACATGTGAAGAGAGGCGTAGAAAAGACAGAGGTGAGGGGCGGGCTGAGCTCCAGAGTCTTGCCCCCCAAGACCCTCGGTCCCCCTAGGCCTGAAAAGCCAGGTGTCCTGCAGACATCACAGACACAGCAGGTGCACAAGAAGACCTGATGAGCAGCCCCAGCGGCCACTTGTCCTGTCCTCTCCCTTCTCGTCCACGCTCTGCTCTGTCCACCCACCTGCTGTCCACCAGCTGTCCTGTCCACTCCCTGTCTTGGCTGCCGCCTGCTCTGCCCATCCTTTTCATTGATTTTCTTAGAGCAGGAGGCACCTCATTGGGCTTGGGGTGTCAAAAACCTGGGCTTTGGGAACACCCGTTGTGGCTCAGAAGAACCCAACTAGTATCCGTGAGGACGCAGGTGTGATCCCTGGCCTCGCTCAATGGGTTAAGAATCCAACGCTGCTGTGAGCTGTGGTGTAGGTTGCAGATGTGGCTCAGTTCTGGTGTTGCTGTGGCTGTGGCGTAGGCCGGCAGCTGCAGCTCCGATTTGACCCCTAGCCTGGGAACGTCCGTATGTTGCAGGTGCAGCTGTTAAAACAAACAAAAAAACAACCAACAAACAAAAAAATCAAACCTGGGCTTTTGTCCTGGTTCCGCCTTAGCCTATACAGGATCTCTGGGGTTTAGTCCTTCTGCTTTTGTGGTTTCTTAGTAAGGCTGTGTGGACTTTTGAAATGAGTGCTTTGTCTGAACTTTGCAGCTCCTTTCAGTGACCAGAGGGCTGGCATTGGGCAGCGTGGCTGAGCCCAAGGGTTGTGACCTGCGGCTTCCTCATTACAGAAACCCTCATCATCCTTGATAGAAGGCAGCCTTCTGGGTAGGAATGCCAGAAGGCAACTCCTGGCGGCTGCTCTCCCAGTGACAAACCCATCGCTAGATCCTTGGATAGCATCAAGGCACAATCAGGCATTGGCTTGCTGTTTTACTGGGGGATAAAAACAATATTAATATAAGAAGCGCCGCATAGATTTGTCAATTCGGTACAAAATGCTGCATAATGCAGACCAGCTCATCTGATGGCTTTGCTTATTAATATGAAGGCAGGAGCCCCCGTCGTGCCTCAGCGGAAAGGACTCTGACTAGCATCCATGAGGACCCAGGTTCGATCCCTGGCCTCGTGGGTTAAGGATCTGGTGTTGCCGTGAACTGCGGTGTAGGTTGCAGACGAGGCTTGGATCCTGAGTTGCTGTGGCTGTGGCGTAGGCCGGCGGCTACAGCTTCGATTTGACCTCTAGCCTGGAAACCTCCATAGGCCGCAGGTGCAGCCCTAAAATAGAGACAAAAATTTAAAAAAATAATAATAAAGTTAAAAAAAAAAAAAAAAAACACATGATGGCAAAGAGAATGAGCCAAGGGTTCTGATGGACACATTGAGTCACTTCAGGCAAGCATATTCCTCCTCAAAAGAGAGAAAAAAAAAAAAAAAAAGAACTGTAAGCTAGGTGGTTTCAGCAGATTTGGTGACTTTCCATTTCTTCACTAGGGTGGTGGGTATGTGGGTGTTCACTTCCTTGTCTCTTATTACATACGTACACCTTATATAGATATATAGTATGGACTGAATATTTTATAACTTAAAATGAAACAATGATGGGATCGGGGATAGCTGGGTTTGCGGCACTGAAAATAGAAAGGGCGATGAGAGGGTGCGTGGATGGCTCGGAACCTCCCCAGGCTGGAATTTTTATTCTGGAAGCTGCAGGCTTCAGAAACTCCCCGAATGGAATTTTTATTCTGGAAGACGTCCCTTGCTTTCTGCTGAGAGTAGACTTTCTACCACATAAGACTCCAGAATGTTCCATCTCTGTTTCTGACCCTTAGGAACAGAGTCTTACCCCTTCTCTGATTCTGACCCCATCCTTAAAGTTGCTTCAGCCAGCCAGTGAGTCAGCGACGCTTCTTTGATGCTGGAATCGCCCACCCTCAGGACAGGGCCATGTGAGCCCGCAATCACAGCGGACTACTTTGGGGAACAGCTTATGCTGGGCAGAGAAATCTAAGTGACTGGAGGGGCCCTTTTCCCAGCTGACGAAGGCCTGCGGGGCCCTCATGATGGACAACCTTAGCTTTCAGATGAATATTTCTAGAGGGCTTTAGGAGGACGCCAGAACACACCGGCTGGGACCTAGTGCAGAGAACCCATGTCTAGAAAACAGTGTGGGTAAGACCTATGGCTGCCAGGAGTTGAATGCATCCATAAACTAATCAATTAAGAACGTAAACAGAGGGGAGTTTCCCTCGTGGCTCAGTGGTTAACGAATCCAACCAGGAACCATGAGGTTGCGGATTCAATCCCTGGCCTTGCTCAGTGGGTTAAGGATCCGGCGTTGCTGTGAGCTGTGGTGTAGGTTGCAGACGCGGCTCGGATCCCGTGTTGCTGTGGTTGTGGCTGTGGCCAGCAGCTACAGTTCCGATTAGACCCCTAGCCCGGGAACCTCCATTAGCCGCGGGCCAAAAAAAAAAAAAAAAGGAATGTAAACAGAAAGGAGCTTGACCAAAGACAAAAGGTGCAAACAAAAAGAGAACTGTTATTTCTAAAAAAAAAAAAAACTAAATTGAAAGTTTTAGAAAAACTCAAAGTATGCCATTTAAAAAAAAATTTTATAATGATTTTTATTTTTTCCATTATAGCTGGTAGTGTACCATTTTTTTTTTTTAATGGCATGTTAGGAATGAGCGAGAGGACTCTAAAATATTCAGAGTGAAAACTTAAAAATGAAAAAGTGGTTCACAGTCAGATTGCTTCATAAAGCTCTGGAAGGCCTTGCTCCATATTAGGGAAGCTGCCCCTGGAAACTCCAGCACCAGACAGTATGGGATTTGTACAGAAAAGGCACTAAGCCCCTTCTTCCAGCCGACTCATAAGCAAAGAAATGGCTGAGATCTACATCCAAATCATTTGCTAGTATTTAGATGTAAATGGTGACACATTTAGATATTTCGAGAAATAAAGCCATTAGTGAAAGAATATATCTTTTTTTTTAAGTCTTTTTGACTTTTTAGGGCCGCACCTGCAGCATCATATGGAGGTTCCTAGACTAGGGATCCAATTGAAGCTGTAGCCGCCGGCCTACACCACAGCCACAGCAACGCCAGATCCTTAAGCCGCGAGGCCAGGGATCGAACCCGCACGTCCTCATGGGTGCTAGTCAGACTCGCTAACCACTGAGCCACGACAGAAACGCCGAGGCTCTGTCTTCTGAAAGCCGGAAACACACACACAGTTTTCAAAAGGAGACTCTCCAAATCCTTCAGTTTTTCTAGAGTGAAATCTTTAGGTATTAATCATTCAAAACAACCCAAGGAGGAAAACCGCAGAAATGTTCATCAGGCTAAAAATAAGTGGGCACTCACCCAGAGCTGAGTGGTCAGAAATTTTGGCATTTGCCTTAACAATGGGAAACGCCACCCTCACTCAGACCAGAGGAACCTGGTCTGAACCATATCCGAACCGCCTCTCTTTTGCCATAAAGGTGTCAGCCCAGCACCTGAAACCCGCCTTCGCAAACTCTTAGGGGAGCAGCCTGATAAGATTGAGACAAGACAAGGTACCAGTCCATAAAGTGTATGAAACAACTTCCTTTCAAACCTCTTGCACACGCCTGCCTCCCTTCCCCCACCCTGACCACCCCCCCACGCGCTCAGCCTGGACCAAATTGGGCTGGATTCGACCCCCCAACCTAAAGACTTCTCCAAGGACGTCTCCCTCTCTAAGGACAGGAAAAGGTCCATTTTCAGAGAGCCACCCATCCGGATGGCTGGGGTTTGGGGATAAAAACATTATATTTAGTGATACATCGTTAGACATCTTTTTCAGAGCTTGAATAAGGCCATTAAAAGGGATCGGAGGAGCTCCCATTGTGGAGCAGGGGAAACGAATCCGACTAGTATCCATGAGGATACAGGTTCCATCCCTGGCCTCGCTCAGTGGGTCGGGGATCCGGCATTGCCGTGAGCTGTGGTGTGGGTCACAGACGTGGTTCAGATCCCACGTTGCTGTGGCTGTGGTGTAGGCCGGTAGCTGTAGCTCTGATTAGAACCCTAGCCTGGGAACTTCCCTATGCCGCAGGGGTGGCCCTAAAAACCAAAAAAGAAAAGAAATAACATTGTAAATCAACTCTACTTCAATAAAACTTTAAAAATGGAAGAAGAGGAGTTCCCGTTGTGGCTCAGTGGTTAACGAATCCGACTAGGAACCATGAGGTTGCGGGTTCGATCCCTGGCCTTGCTCAGTGGGTTAAGGATCCGGCATTGCCGTGAGCTGTGGTGTAGGTTGCAGACGTGGCTCGGATCCTGCATTGCTGTGGCTGTGGTGTAGGCCGACGGCTACAACTCCTATTAGACCCCTAGCCTGGGAACCTCCATATGCCGCGAGTGCAGCCCTAGGAAAAAGGCAAAAAGACCAAGAAAGGAAAAAAAAACCCTCAGCAATAAAACCACTTTCTGCCCAACAGTTAAAATGGCAGAGAGAGACACTAGCCTAATGCTCTCTGTTTTGACTTTTATGAATATAGTTCGATTCACTTTCATTTTGCTCTGCTTTGAGGTTTTCCGTTTAAAGAACTGTCTACAGGCACTTCTGGCTTTGTAAATTTTTTTTTTAACCTGTGGCCACACCCGCAGCCTATGGAAGTTCCCTGGCCAGGGATTGGATCTGCAATTTACGCTGCAGCTGCAGCAACACCAGGATCTTTAACCCACTGTGCCGAGCCAGGGATCGAACCCGCGCCTCTGCAGTGACCCAAGCCACTGCAGCTGGATTTTTAACCCACGATGCCACAGCATGAACTCCTTGCTCTGTAGAGCTTAAAAGAGCCTGGGTCAAAAACAGTCTTCGGCTCTCTCTGACCCAGGCAGCTTAAGTGATCGGCCCAAGTATATTTATCTTGCTTGGGCTCTGCAAACTCCCCCAGGATGAGAAAGCCCCAAACGAAAGAAATCTAGGAGAAGACATGACCTTTGTCCTCAAGGCAGGTGAGCCTGGGGCTCCTCGCCACTCCCCTTTCAGGAGGGGACAAGCCTCTCAGCGTCACGTTTCTGGGAAGTGGACCCTGATCTTCCCTCCATTGCCCAGGAGACCCAGGACTGATGGACACAGGTGTTTCTGCTCCTGAAAGCTCAGCCTGGGTTCCCAAGTCTGAAATACCATGTTACTTGTTCATTCGGTCAGCATGCATAACACGGGACACCCCACCGTGTACTAGACATTAAACTAGGCACAGGGGACAGAGCTGTAAGTGAGACAAAGTCCCCACCTTCGAGTAGCCTACACACGGCGTGTTCTTTCCCATTGCTGCTGTACAAACTACCCCACAGGTAGTGGCTTAATTCCAAAACGATGCAACTTTATTCTCCTACAATTCCGGAGGCCAGAAGGATGCAATCGGTTTCCCTGGGCTAAAGTCAGAGAGTCAGCAGGGCTGGGTCCTTCTGGAGGCTCCAGGGGGGCATCCGTTCCTTGGCTTTTCCAGCTCCCGGAGGCGACGGGGTTCTATGGATCCTGGCCACGTCACCGTAACCTCTGTCCCCACCATCACACCATCTTCTCCTCTGTGACCTTCTTGCCTCCTTCTTATAAGGACCCTTGTGATTATATTTAGGGTCCAGCTGGATAATCCAGAATAATCTCCCCATCCCCAAATCCTTGACTGCATTACACCTGCACGGCACCTTGTGCCATGCGAGGTATCGTTGACATGTTCTAGGGATTAAGATGCCAATCGTTTGAGGGCTGTTATTCAACGCATCACACATGGTCAGCAATAAATAAAGGTCAATTACTGTTATCGTTATCATCATGATTGCTCCCTCAGCAGCTCCAGGGTGTACCCCCAGCCCCCTCCCAAGCTGCGTGGGAGAGAAAAAGATGTGCAGAGACCCCTGTCTAACCCCCAGGAGCCCCGAGTCCAGCCCTAAGCCGCCCACGATGATGGCTGCCTCAGGCAGAGGCCTTCGTCACCAGCTGGTCCCGGGAGGGGACTGGGGGCGGAAAGCAGACAAAGCAGGAATGTGATTGCAGGCCTCGAGGGGGGTCCGAGGGGCACCCGGAGAGCAGGCTAAGCCTTCTTGATGGTGCTGTATTCTATGGGCTCCTCTTGGCTCCCGCTGGGAACGTGGGCCCCGAGGTCTCCCACGTTGCCATAGGTTGGCTCTTGACTCAAAGTGTCCAAAGACAGAGCTGCATAGGCGATGTCCCCCTTGGGGAAGGGAGCCTGCGACAGACATGTCCTCAGGGTTAGAGAGGCTGGGCCGGAGGATGGAGGAGGCCTCGGAGGAGCCCCTCCGCTCCCCTCCCTCCCCCCTGCGGGGCACCCGAAGCTCCGGCCACAGCCGAGGACACACCGCCCATGCCCGTGCCAGGGCAGAACCTGGCATGGGCATGGAATTTGCGTGGAATCCCAGGCGCCTTGGCCCATCTGGGTCTCCCCAGCCCAGCGCCGAGGACCGTGTCTGACCGGGTTCTGAGTCCCCCAAGTGCTGAGACCCAGCACAGAGGGACTTTCAAAGGCCGAAAGCCTGCGGGAGCTCTGCCGGCCAGGCTTTCAGCAGCAAGCCCGTCCCCAGAGGAGGGGGCAAGAGCGGGTCTGGGCCCGAGCCCACAGCAGCCCCACCAGGAACATACCATGGCGACATAGTCCATGTCCTCTTGGTTGTCCTGGGCGGAGGACGAGGGCCGGGTGGAGACCTTCCTCTGCCAAGAGCGGGAGCTGCCCGCCTCCCGCAGGCTCAGGTTTGCGTAGCACAGGTCCCCCTCGAGGGGCTGAAGGACCTGGGAGCGGAAACGGGGGTTCCTCTTCCACGGAGGGACACGTGGCTTCTCTGCTCCCCCTCTCCCAGCTCCCTCTGCAGCCCCCCGCTTCCTCTCCATGTCCCCCTCTGCCTGCCCCGCTCCCTCTGTCCTCCCGCGTCTCCAGGCCTCGCTGCTGGGCCGTGAGAATCTGGACACGTTGGTACAAGTTGTGTCTGACATTTTCGGACCTTGGTGCCCCCGGGTGACAGAAAATGAGGAAGCGGGGGTGGGGGTGGGGTGTCTGGTGTCTCAACCCGACCTCGGAGGCGCTCTTACCTGCTCTGGGGCCGTCGCGGCACCTGAAAGACAAAATCAAGCAGAGTTAGAAAATTCATCCTGAGACTCACAGGCACCCCCAGGTCTGGGGAAGAAAAGGGGTGACTTGGGCTCCAGGCGCAAGAGAGCGGAGACCTGGTAAGGCCATCTTTTCTCCACCCGATTCGTGATTCAGGGGTCGACTCAAAGCCACATTTACCTTCCCAGCTACCCAGGCTGTCGAAGCCCCCCCCTTCCTCGACCCCAAAGCACTTGATTTATGTCTATCTCATCAGCCCGGGCCCACTGAATTCTGGCCAGGCTTCAAGGGGGATGTGAGCTCCTGGGTGGCCAAGGCTGCTTCTCCCGTGCTTTCCCGGTGCTGGCTGTGCCGGGCACGCGAGGGCTCCACCGGTACAAGCTTTCTGCGGAGACAGGGTTGCTTCGAGCTGCCCCTGCGTGGAGCACGTGAGCGGCATCAGCGCCGTACGGTCCAGCTCTCAGTTGTTCTCTGGTTTCTATTTCTTTCTGTCCCTGCCCTCCCCTGGCCACCCTTATGCCCCCTGCTTTGGAGACAACAAAGAAACGAGATTTCCTCTGCCTCCCCCCCGCCCCCCCTTTTTAGATGCTAGGAGGGACAGAAGGTACCTAGAAATTAGGTCGTGGACAATATATTTGGGAGAAAATACGCTGAACAAGAGTCAGGCTCTCCTCTTTCCAGTGTTTAAGGGGGCCCATGAGAGCTTAGGGTCCAGCAGTTTCTGAGAAGTGGAGGAGGTGCAATTATTGTGAGAATGTGGAAGTGGAGCCAGACAGGAAAAGGGTTTGGCTGAGCCCAGACCTCGTGATTGACAAGCGCAGGCTCACAGGCAGAAGCCCTTCCCTAAAGGGCGAATTTACACATGACAAGTAGGTCAGCCTAACAAAGGGCTGGGGCAGCAGAGGAGAAAGAACAGGAGTTGCCGTCAACCTTTTCGATGAAACCCAGAGGACCACGACGTGTGCGTACACGCGCACGTGTGCATCCTTGTGTGAGCTATGTTGTGCGTGCACGCATGTGCATGCGTGTACATGTGTTCGTACCTATGTGTGCATGCGTCATGTAGATATACACTCGTGTGTATCTATGGCTCCTGGCCCCCATGTCAACTCAGGATCTCCTTGGCAACCACACAAATTCCACTAAAGCATCTGGGTGACCTCGGAGGGCTGCAGGCCTAAGGCCATTGCCACCTGCGCCGCCAAGAACCAAACCAGGAAGCAGACAGGGAGGAGAATCAGAGAGGAGAGAAGGGCGGGGAGGGGTGTGCGAGGCGGATCTGATGTTATAGCCTCCGGGGCTCACCGCCAAGCTCCAGCCTCTCGGACTGCCTGCTGCCGGGGCCTTTGGGACAGCGCCCTTCCAGAGCGTGTGGGTGATCCCTCGCTCAGAAGGCTCCCAGACGACCTCGATGGCCATCAGCCTCACACACGTCCACCCAGCCCAGCCCCAGCCCAGCGACAGCCAGCTCCCCTCACCTTTCTTCTGTTGCTTCAGCATTCTCCAAACCACGAGGGAGGCCACCACCAAGAGAAGCAGCAACACAGCAAAGATGAGGGGAAGCAGGGCGCTGAGATTCCTGAAGATGCTGCCGGAAACAACAGAGGCTGCTCCATGGCCCCCGGCTCACCTGCCTCGAGCCTCATCCCACCCCACCAGGGAGCAGGGACGGCCACACACCTTTAGGCCTTTTGACTTACAGGCCTGTGGTTTCCGGCCTGGGAACCCCTACTCCTGGGTGCCCTCAAAGATAGAGGGAAGAAAAAAAAAAAAAGAAAAACGAGCAGAGGGTTCCACAAGGTCTAGTCCCATAGCAGATCTAGAAGCCAAACAGAAATGGCAACGGGTTCCCCAAAAGTCTCCCCGCTTCTACACTTTCCCCCTGTGCTGGCTGAACGGTGTCCCTCGCCCAGTAACTCATGTTCACTCGGAAGCTGAGAAGGTGACCCATTTGGAAATAAGATGTAGTCAAGTTAAGATGAGGTCATGCTGGATTACGATGACCTCTAATCCAATGACTGGTGACCTTATAAAAAGGAAATTGGCGACACAGACACACACAGGGAGAGGCCCGATGATGACAGAGGAAAGACTGGAGCGATGCTGCCAGAAGCCAAGGAATGCCTGGCTTATCAGCAACCACCAGGAGCGAAGAGACAAGCCGGGGATGGAGTCTGCTTTTGAGCCCCAAGAAGGAGCGGAGCCCACCAGCTCCTTGATTTCATTCCCTGCCTCCTGAGCTGTGAGAGGAAATGAAAGGAGGCCCAGCATTCTTGACCCTAGGGGTCTGAGACAAGCTCTGGCAGGGACCTGGGACTACAAAGGGTCCCCCTGTTGTGGGAGGGGCCACAGGGAGCAGTAGGCTTGGAGCTGGCTTACCTGCCGTTGGAACCGTGGCTGGTCATATTCGGAGAGTCATCTTCTGAGACGACTCGGGCTGTGGATGTGTTAATAGTGGAGGTGGTAGCCGGCACTGTAGTGGGTGCTTAGCATAACAGACGGGATTACACACTGCGCTGCCTGCTCACCTGCCCCCAGCCCTGCACGTGGCTCTGAATCTGGGGTGGGGGGTGGGCTGGCCTGGGCCACCTTGGCCTGAGGACTCTGGATCAGGGCATGGAAAGAGGCCTATAGTCTGGACGATTCATATCTCCGTGGCCTCCAGGAGACTTAGAGCCTCAGGGGTGGGCTGGGGGCTGGCACAGGGCCAGGGAAGATGTCAGACAGGCCCTGGGAGGTTAGAGGGGCCCAGGGTCGCCTCGGGACAAGGGCAGCTGGAGTTCAGTTGAACTTCAAACGTTCCAGCTGCTTATGACGGGGCCTCCGCCAGTGTCTCCCCCGTCTTATTGATCCACGAGGACAGGAGCAGAATGGGGGACTTCCAGGCAGTGGACATACCCGGGAACTGTCACTTCAAAGGTCAGGACCAGCCCTGAACAAAATCATCACTTTCAGGAAGAGCCGTTAATTGGGCCAAGTTATTAAGCTTCTACAATCGGGAAGGTTACGTCTCAGGAATGGTGTCAGCACTGAATGAGACAATGAACTTGCTTCGCTTTGCAAGTATAACCTGCCTCACAGGTTCCCAGGGGGGTGGGCACTCTGTTGACTGTGTGCCCACCCCCTTCGCCACAGGTGCCCTGTGAGCTGGTGCCACCTGTCCGAGGGTCAGCGGAAGCAGAGCCCAACGAATAAATTCACTCAAACCAAGGCACCGAGACCTCTGAGCTGACACACCCAGGAGTGTTTGCCTTCTAGAAGGAATCATCAGGAATTTCTTCTTAGGAAGGAAAGAAATCATTAAATCCTAAATGTGTCAAAGGCTCGTGATGGGATTTCAGGCAGCAGGAATGCAGCCCTTTGACCGTGGAGGCCTTTCCAGGCTCCAGGAATTCGCCCCGGCCCCCCGACCGTGCTGCCTCTTTCCCCCTGAGCTGGGCTAGGGAACAGGAGCTGTGAGGTCCCTGCCCCAAACTGCAGAAAGAGCTGGGACACCTGGGCACCAGGGGTCCCGGGGAGACTTTCCCAGGAAGTGGGGTCTCCGGGTCCCATGGAAGAGGCTCCCTTGGGCCTGAAACTGGGACCAACGCCTTCGTCTCCTGGGACAATAGACTCGGGCACGGACTGCGCAGGGGGAAAACGAAGGCGCCCGGAAAGGCTCAGTCCCACCCTGGGGAGGCCCTGGGAGCCGTGAGAGCATCTAAGGGAAGCCCTGTCCCTCCCAGTCCCAAGTGGTCAGTGGGGTTTTTATGAGACCTCCGGACACACACACCCTCTGTGGCAGTTCACACTGAGGGACAGTTAGGTCCCTGGAGAGGGACTTCAGGGACCAGGACAGAGCAGGCCCTGAAGAGACACATCCACACACCCACACTCTTACCTGGGTCAACAGTCACGCCAATCGGGACCCCAAGGTCAGATCCGACTCTCTCAATCCCACACCAGTAAGTGTCTGCATCGTCTAGCCTGAGCTTCTCCATGGTCACGGTGAATGTGAAGTTTTTCCGATTGTCCCTGATGGACACACGGCCCCTCTTCACTTCCTGCTCTGATCCGAGGGTTCGAACAAGGATCGTGCAGCTGCCCCAGTCAGCTCCTCGGCACCACCACTTCAGGTAGAGCTCCCACTCGCGGCTGTACCGACACTGCACGGTCAAGGAGCCCTGCTCCTGGCCGCTCACTGCCTTCGGACCCGTGATGGCAGAGGAGGCTGGAAAACACAAACCCGCGTGCTTGTCACCTCCCACCCTGGGGGCAGGGCCACAGTCCCCTGCAGTGCAGAGAGCTCCGGAAAACCCACGGGGCTCCTGACTTGAGTAACAGCCCAGGAAAGAAAAGTCTCCCACCAGACAGATCTTTCTTCCTTCAAAATCTATTGGGTCAGAGCCACCAGGAAAATTCCATAAAAGCACAGCTACAGATCTCAAAAAAAAAAAAGGGTTGACCCAGAGCAATAGTAGCTTCCAGGAGATCACCCCTCCCTCTGTCTGCGGCCAGTAAATCTATTTCCAGCCACGTCCTTTGCAGCCGTCTCTGTGCTACGCTGCTCTTATTGGGAGGAAAGACCAGAGCACGCGTTTCCACAGGAGATGACTTTGCACTGATGACCTCGGGAGGTGCGTCTGAAGCAGCCCCATCCCCGAGCTCTGGAGAGGCTGCGGTACAAGGTTCTGATCGTTTCCAGTGGCTCTACAGCAAACCACCCCGGCAGGACCGCCTTTGAGGTTGACCGAAACCATGATGCCAGGGCTCTCCGCGGGCTACAGACTCCGTGTCCCCAGAGCCCATCTTCTTCCCATTGAATCGCTTTGGTCCCTTTGTCAAAAACCAAATAAGGGAGTTCCCGTTGTGGTTCAGAAGGTTAAGAACCTGACTAGGATCCATGAGGACACAGGTTCAGTCCCCGGCCTCGCTCAGTGAATTAAGGATCCGGTGTCGCCCCAAGATGCACACAGGTCGCAGATGTGGCCCGGATCTGGCGTTGCTATGGCTGTGGTGTAGACTGGCAGCTGCAGCTCCAATTCAACTCCTAGCCTGGGAATTTCCATATGTCACAGGTGCAGCCAGAAAGAAAGAAAGAAAGAAGGAAGGAAGGAAGGAAGGAAGGAAGGAAGGAAGGAAGGAAGGAAGAAGAAAGGAAGAAAGAAAGAAAATTTTGAGTTCCCTGGTTGCCTAGTGGTTAAGGATTCGGCATTGTCATTGCTGTGGCTCAGGTTGGATCCCTGGCCCAGGAACTTCTGCATGCTGTAGGCTTGGCCAAATCAAAAATAAAGATAGAGAAATATATATATGAAAAAATTTGACTGTCATAAACCAATAGCCAAACTTTTTAATAGTGAAATACTATAGATATTCCAACTGAAATCATGAATAACATTGTTTCCATATATATGTATGCATATGTATGTGCGTGTGTGTCTAAACATGAGTCATGAGTTCACAATGTATACAGCAACATGATTTTGGAAATTCTGGCCAATGTAGTGAGACATGGAAAAATATAAAATATATAATTATTTGGGGGGAATAACATTTAGAGAAAAATTTTAAATCAAAAAGTATTTTAATTTATAGCGGAATTCAATAGAATGGCTAAATACTCAATAAATATACTAAAACCAGTGGCTCTCCTATGAACCAGTAATAAGTAGTCGGAAAAGAAAGTGAAAAAGTTCTCAATTACAGTAATTATAAAGATGTATAAAATACCTAGGAATAACCTTAACAAAAAACAATCGGAATTGTAAAAAAAAATCACACACAAACCCAATGAAATCTTATTGACAGATATAAAGATTTTAAATATAAAAGAAGAGCTAGGAGATCCTGTCATGGTACAGCGGTTAACGAATCCGACTAGGAACCATGAGGTTGCGGGTTCGATTCCTGGCCTCGCTCAGTGGGTTAAGGATCCTGTGTTGCCATGAGCCGTGGTGTAGGTTGCAGATGCAGCTCAGATCTGGCGTTGCTGTGGCTGTGGTGTCGGCTGGCAGCTACAGCTCCGATTAGACCCCTAACCTGGGAAACTCCACATGCCGCGGGTGCGGCCCCAAAATGACAAAAGGCCAAAAAAAAAAAAAGAGACGAGCTAAATATGATCCTGAAATGAAAATGTTATATATCGTTAAATTTTTCTTTTTCTTTTTTTTATGGCCGCACCCACGGCACATGGAAGTTCCCAGGCTAAGTGCTGAATCAGAGCTGCAGCTGACAGCCTACACCACGGCCACAGCAATGCCAGATCTGAGCTGTATCTGCAACCTACACCACGGCTCATGGCAACGCTGGATCCTTAACCTACTATACGAGGCCAGGGATCGAACATGCATCTTCAGTTGCGTTCTTATGTCAGATTCTTAACCTGCTGAGCCACAACAGGAACTCCCAGACTTTTTAACATCTTGAAGATGAGCAGTAAGCATGAACTTACCTGCCAGACAGTAAAATATACATCCCATAATAAAGAAACAAGCTTGGAAATCTCACAAAACTAAATGAACATATCAACAGGACACAGTTAATAGCCTAAAAATAGACCTGGTCTCTTTAAGAATTTCACATATGCCATAGAAGATTACAAAGGAAAGCAGGGAGAGTTCCCATTGCGGCTCAGCGGATTACGAACCGACTAGTATCCATGAGGATGTGGGTTTGATCCCTGGCCTCAATCAGTGGGTTAAGGATCCAGCGTTGCCGAGAGCTGTGGTGTAAGTCACAGATGTGACTTGGATCTGGCGTTGCTGTGGCTGTGGTGGAGGCCGGTGGCTACAGCTCTGATTCAACCGCTGGCCTGGGAACCTCCATATGCCATGAGTGAGGCCCTAAGGGAAAAAAAAAATTAAAAAAAAAGAGAGAGAGAGAAGCAGGGACAGGATAGTTTAGGACATGACCCTATCGGGTCCCCTCTCAGCTGCTCCATTTAGGTAAATTCAGAGAGATTAAGGAGGTCAGCATAAAATGGCAAAGCGTGTTCTAAACTGGGAGAAAAGGGAAGTGGAGCTTTATAAAATTCTAGATGGCAGGGAGACGTTTCAAAACAAAATTAATGGACGACATCACACAAGAAAAAGTCATGTAGGCAAATACATGCAAAGAGAGCTGTACAAAATACAGCACGTACACACACCAGTTTAAAAAAAAAAAACACTACAAAGGCAAAGAACAGACCGAGGCACATATCTAGAACAAATAAGGCAGAAAAGGGTTACGAGTGTTTCTCTTGCTTAATAGCGTTCCTCTTGATTAAGGATTAATGTTATACAAGGAAGACCTTAAGACCCCGTTTGGAAAATTGATGGGAAGTAAGACGAGGCAAGTCACCAGGGGGAAATTCAGTGGACAATAAAATTCAAATGTTTAAATAATCTAGCAAATAAGACACGTGGAAGACAATGTCATTTTTTTTTTTTAACATATCGACCCAGCCAAGTTGTGACGGCTCCCGTTTTGCTGGTGGGGACAGTGTGTACTAGGGACCGTGACATGATGCTGTAAGGAACACAGCAGTTCCACCACAGAGAAAGCAGTGAGGCGTCTTAAGTATATCATGACATGTAATGCAGACACTGGTAATTATGCTTAGAAAGTCTTTTCATTATGTGAAAAATTCTCACGGAAGGTGAAAATGGGTTTTTAAAACATCGTTTGCAGTATAATCCGCACTAATTTTTAAAATATGCATGGTGGAAAAAGGTTAAAAGGAAATCATTTATAAAGGTTAACAACCGGTTGCCTTGGGCATTAAGACAGATAGAAGATTTTTGTTTTTCCTAATTATTCATTGTTGCTTTTTTCCCCCCTCTGTTACTTCCCTAAGTATCAACAATGAGCATTTAGTACTGCCAAAATTACAGGAAAAAAAACTAGCGCCCAGGAGTTCCCATCGTGGCTCAGCAGAAATGAATCTGACTAGTGTCCATGAGGACGCAGGTTTGATCCCTGGCCTCGCTCAGTGGGTTAAGGATCCGGCCTTGCCACAAGCTGCCGTGTAGGTTGCAGAGGCGGCTCGGATCCTGCGTTGCTGTGGCTGTGGGGAAGGCCGGCAGCTACAGCTCCAATTCGATGCCTAGCTTGGGAAACTCCATATGCCACAGGTGTGGCCCTAAAAAGACAGGGAAAAAAAAAAAACAACTAGTGCCTGAACAGGGCTATTTAATAGCGGGGTGGGCAGAGTAATGGCCTCTAAACATGTCTATGTCATAGTCCCCAGACCTGAGACTATGTTAAACCTTACATAGCAAAGACAGACTTAGCAGATATAATTAAATTAAAGATCTTGAGATGGAGAGATTATCCTGGTGGCCCAATATACCACAGAGGTCCTTATCAGAGGGAGGCAGGTGTGTCCATCGGAGAAGGGACCACGGGGCAGGGGTTGAAGTGATGCGAGGTCACACACCAAGGAAAGCACCCAGCCTCTGGAACCTGGAAAAGTCAAGGTCGAATTCTCCCACTAGACCCACCCTGTTGACTTACTTTAGACTTCTGATCCCTAGACTGGAACACTATAAATCCGAGTTGGTTGTGGTTTGTCTGTTGACTTTTCTCTTTTTAGGGCCACACTTACGGCACATGGAAGTTCCCAAGCTAGGGGTCGAATCAGAACTGTAGCCGCCAGCCACAGCCACAGCCACAGCCACAGCCACAGCCACCCCAGATCCAGGCTACATCTGTGACCTACACCACAGCTCACCGCAACACTGGATCCTTATCCCACTGAGCGGGGCCGGGGATCAAACCCTCATCCTCACGGATACTAGTTAGGTTTGTTACCATTGAGCCACGATGGGAACTCCTCCATGTTGTTTTAAGCCTCTAAGTGTGTGGTCATTTTCCAGCAGCCCTAGGCATCTGACATAGATGGCCATTCCATCTTTAGCTGCTTGGTTTCCACTGAACATTTAGTATTGGGTCTGACGCTTGAGCCATCTGTTCCACTCTCTTCTTCTTTTTTTTTCTTTTTAGGGCCACATCCAAGGCATAAAGAACTTCCCAGGCTAGGGGTCGAATCAGAGCTACCGCTGCTGGCCACAGCCACAGCCACAGTCACAGCAACTTGAGATCCAAGCCACAGCTGCCGTTTCCACCACAGCTTGTGACAATGCTGGATCCTTAACCCACTGAGCGAGACCGGGGATCAAACCCGAGTCCTCATGGATACTAGCTGGGTTCATTATCACAATAGGAACGCCTGTTCCACTCACTTCCTAGACGTCGTCCGGGTGCCCTCTCGCCATCATCCTCGGCAGAGCGCTTCTTCTGCAGTCAGAACACTTTGGGCCCAGAGGCAGCCCCGAGCCTCAGGGAGCAGCACCCTCTCCAGGCAGGGTTCTTCACAGCCTAGATGATCAGACTAACCCTCAATCAGGGGGAAGCTGAGCGCCGGGAGAGGTGATCACTCAGAATCAATGAGCAACCATTGCGACTAGACCCCCACCTCCAGCACTGCTGGGGTGTCAGCTTGTCTCCTCTCCGGGGCAGCACAGCTGGGGTCCTGTCCACCTCTGCCAGCACTTATAGTGAGGCTTGAGTTGGACAGGGCATCTTATTTCTCTCTGAGAAAAATAAGGTCATTAAAAATCTCTTTTCACAGAGTTCCCATCGTGGCGCAGCGGAAATGAATCCGACTAGGAACCATGAGATTATGGGTTCGATCCCTGCTGTGGCTGTGGCGTAGGCCGGCAGCTGTAGCTCCAATTCGACCCCTAGCCTGGGAACCTCCACATGCCGCGGGTGCGGCCCTAAAATGACAAAAGACAAAAAAAAAATCTCTTTTCTCTCAGAAAATGAATGCTATTAAGCCCCTTGGGAAATTTCTTTTGTTGATTTTTTTTGTGTGTGTGTACTTTTAAAACAATGAACTCTTTGGAAGAGGGAAGCAGTGCCTGTGAAATGTGGTGCAGGCCAGCAGCTGCAGTTCCCATTCAACCCCTAGCCTGGGAACTGCCATATGCTGTGGTGTGGCCCTAAAAAAAGGCAAGAAAAAAAAAGAGGTTCCCGTCGTGGCTCAGCAGAAACAAATCTGACTAGTATCCACGAGGATGCAGGTTCAATCCCTGGCCTCGCTCAGTGGGTTAAGGATCCGGCGTTGCCGTGAGCTGTGGGGTACGTCGCAGACACAGCTCGGATCTGGCGTTGCTGTGGCTGCAGCGTAGGCCAGCAGCTCTAGCTCCAGTTCAGCCTCTAGCCTGGGAGCTTCCATGTGCCGAGAGTGCGGCCTTAAAAGGACAAAAAAAAAAAGACCTTTTCTCCAAAGAGATGCTAGCAGCCTCCCAGTTGGCCCCACCAGGCTGCTGTGAAACCTAATCAAGAAGCCACAAGGGTTTCTTTCTCTTCCTCAAATGCACCAAGGCCAAGCTCATTTCCAAATCGCAGCCTTGCTGTTTCCTGTGCCTGAAAAGCCATCCCCATCTCAAGCGTCTGCTCCTTGAGGAGCTTCTAGGAGCTCAGACGGCTCCCCCTCAGGGGGCTCCTTCCAAGCCCACCCTACGGAAAACGCTCCTACAGCCCCAAGTTCCGCGGTGCCCGGGCGGCAAGTTCAGCTGTGCGCACAGCCCGCGTCACCACCTGGAAGTATCGCTTTCAGTTCTATGACGGATGGAGTGAAGGGTCAAATGAGACCACGTGAAAGAGTCACAGGTCACAAGGGCTGTCCGGTCGCCCTGCCTTCGGGAACCTCAGACCCCGGTGCGACCACAGAATGGCCAACGCTGCCCAGAAACTTTTCTCGGGGGACCTCAGAGGATCCCAATTCTTCGCTCTGCTCCTTGGTTCTTTTCTTATCGGAATACGTTCCACATACTGTGCAATCCACCCTTTTAAAGTCCATCTAATTCAGCGGTTTTGTAAGACAGTCGCAAAAGCCGTGCAGACATCAGCCCTCATTCTGGAGCGTTGTTGTCACCCCCAAAAGCAAACCCCACACTTGTGAGCAATCCTCCCCCCGACGCCCTCCCCGGCGCCTGGTGTCCACTCCATCAGCTTTCAGTCCTTACAAATTTACATATTCTAGACACTTCGTATGAAAGGAAGCATGCAAAGCACGATTCCTTTTGTGCCTGGATTCCTTCACCGAACTTACTATCTTCCAGGTTGTAGCCTGTGTCAGTATTTCATTCCTTTTTTATGCCTGAATAATACTCTGCAGTATGGGTATACACTTTATTCTCCTCTCCATCACCGATGTACATTTAAACCTTTTCCACTTTGGGGTGATTATGCATTTTTTTTTTCTTTTTTAGGGCCATACCTGCGGCATATGGAGGTTCCCAGGCTAGGGGTCTAACAGGAGCTGTAGCTGCAGGCCTTCGCCACAGCCACAGCAACGCGGGATCCGAGCCATGTCTGCAACCTACACCACAGCTCACGGCAACGCCGGATCCATAACCCACTGAGCAAGGCCAGGGATCGAACCCGCAACCTCATGGTTCCTAGTCAGATTCGTTAACCACTGAGCCACGACGGGAACTCCGTGATTATGCATTTTGTCACCATGAACATGCACATACAAGCTTTTCACGGGGACGCTTGTCTTCAGCTCTCTTGGGTATGTATCTAGGAGCGGAACTGCTGTGTCAGGAGGTAAAGAACTGCTCAACATTTTCAAGAAGGTCAAATTGCTTTCCAGACTCGCTGCATCATTTTACATTCCCATGAGCAACGTCCTCCTCTCCAGGTCATGTTAATTAAGAGTTTCAATGATTGAGTTTGAGGAAAAGAGAAGGAGCGAGATTTGGTCTGGGCAGGGAGCAGTTACCACCAGCATAGCAGATGCACTCACTCATTTAACTAATGCTTCTATTTGTCGTATCTGCACCTGCTATGGTTGTGGACACAAAAACCCTGGCCCTCCTCCTCCTCCTGAAGCGTACATTCTATGTAGGTGAGGGGAAGAAAGGACCCATGGAAAAAAAAATAAGGCAAGAGCATTGCATTTCATTAGGGTCATCAGAGAAGGCCTCAGTGAGAAGCAAAGACCTGACAGGAGCCTGCGGCTGTCGGAAGAAGAGCGTTCCGGGCAGGCTGAGTGGCAAGTGCGAAGGCCCTGAGGCTGGAGTGTGCCTGGCTCGTTCAAGGCACAGTGTAGCTGGAGCGGGCTGAGCCAGGAGGAGCAGAGTAGAACCAGAGACCAAGGAGAGGATGCAGTGGGGGACGCAGACGGCGCCACCTTGTAGCCTCCGGAAGGACTTGGGGTTTTCACTCTGAGTCGAATGGGAAGCAGTTGGAGGATTTTGACAGAGAAGAGACAGGATCTGGCTCCCATTTTCAAAGGACCATGATGAGGTAGGAGAGAAGTGATGGAAGCTCCCGGGTTTTGCCCCAGCACTTGAAAAGACGGAGTTGCCAAACGCAAAGATGGAAGAGAAGGAGTTCTCTTGTGGCGCAGTGGGTTAAGGATCCAGAGTTGTCACTGCAGCGACTGGCATGGCTGCTGTGGAGTGGGTTTGATCCCCGGCCCAGGAACTTCCGCAGGCCACGGGTACAGCCAAAAATAAATAAACACATACATAAATAAATACATAAAAACATAAAGAAATAAAGAGTATGTTTATGGTTTCAAAAAGATGGGAGAGGAGTTCCCGTCGTGGCTCAGCAGAAACAAATCTGACTAGGATCCACGAGGACGCAGGTTCAATCCCTGGCCTCGCTCGTTGGGTTAAGGATCCGGCGTTGCCAGGAGCTGTGGCCTAGTTTGCAGAGGGGGCTCGGATCTGGCGTTGCTGCGGCTGTGGTGTAGGCCAGCCGTTCCAACTCTGATTGGACTCCTAGCCTGGGACCTTCCACGCGCCTCGGGTGTAGCTCTAAAAGAAAGGGGGGAAATTTTTTTTAAAAAGATGGGAGAGAAAGGAATTCGAGGAGGGAGACGTGGTCAGATTACATTTGAAATGTCAACCTCCGAGTGAAGATGTGGAACAGACCGTTGGATAGAAGAGTCTTGAGTTCAGGGCGATGTCCAGGGTAGGGACGCAAAACCGGGAGTCATCAGTTTAGAGATGGTACTTAAAGCCAGGAGCAGAGAAGAGATCCAGAAGGGATTGAATCTGGATAGAGAAGGCGTCCAGACACGGAGCTCCAAGCACCCCCAACATTTCAAAGGAGAGAGGAAATTCCCTTGATAATCTGCAAAGTACTACTGTATAGCACAGAGAACTATACTCAATATCCTATACAAAAGGAATATTTTTTTTTGGGAAAAGAATATTTTTAGAGTATATATAAATATATATGTGTGTACGGAAAACTCAATCACTTTGCTATATGCAGCAGAAACTAGCACAGCTTTGTGAATCAACTATACTTCAATAAAAAATCAGGGCAGGAAAAGAGCAAAGAAAACCCCCCTGGCTTTTCATCAAAATGACATCCGTCAGCCTTAAGTTGACTTCAGCCTCCATCTCCGCTCGCTCAGGTCCCCCTTTCCGCTTCATCCTTCCAAGCACACCTCCTCTTTCCATTTTACTTTTTCCTTCTATCCCCAGAGCCTAGAATCGCCTCTCCCTCCCCACCTGGTTCCCTTCCTTCCAGGTGTCCTTCAACTCACCCCTTCCCCAGAGCCTTCTTCCCTCGCTTAGTAATGCCTTCTGGAAGGTGACGGTGCAGGAGCGAGAATTCACCAGCTCTCCTGAGCAAGCAGAGCTCCTCTGCTTTTCCCCGACCGGTGGGGGCCGTCAGCGGGTCCCTCTTGAATGAGCAGCCCCAGGGTGCTCGGGCATGAAGCCTGGTGCTGGGCTCATCGAGGGCACCACGCTCCGTATCTCTCTTGGCCACTGTGAGCTCTGAAACGCTGGCGGGGGGTGTAAGTGACTGAAACACTCAGGCTCATGTCTGGAGGGAAGTACTTAGAAACGCGGTTGGTTTTTCAGCAGGACACCTTGCTGGCCGCCCTCCCTCGGCCGGCCGCTTCCTCCTGCCACATAGGCTCTCCCTCTGTGCGGATTCAGACCCCACTTACCTGACAGCTGGAAGAGGACGGGGAGAAGCGTCAGCAGGTGCATTTTCTCTTTTTGCGGGTTCTCCTCGGCGGAGCCTGTCAACAGGAACCAACTGCAGCCTCCTTCATCTTCCAGAACTTTCTGTTTTCGCTCACTCTCACACTGTACTTCCTCCTTCGGACACTCCCCACTGGTGAATAAAGCTAAAAGAGGAAGGAGATGGAATGGGTGAAACTTCAAGGCAGTCAGCACTGCAAGAAGCGATCGTGAATAAGCTTTTGAGAAACGCCTCCCTGTCCGGAGCCACGATGGGCTCTCTAAACGGAGAACTTCCTGGCTCCTTTTCCATCTTGAAGTTTGCAGATCCACTGGGTCTGACCAGTTCTTACTCCCTGGTGGGGAGACACAGGCAGGCGGAACTCAACTCCAAGGCCGATGGACACGATGCCCTAAACATGGAATTTCAAGTGTCGCCAAATTCTCAGGAGCCTGGAGTGTCAAGAGCTCCATTCTATTACAGGGGGGCTGGGGCCAAAGTCAGAGGAAAGATTCCAGATTCCAATCTAGACCAGAGGCTGGAAAGAGAGGAGGACGAGATGTCAAAACCCAGACCACCAACTTCAGTGTTCCTGTTGTGGCTCAGAGGTTACGAACCCAACTAGTATCCAAAGGACACGGGTTTGATCCCTGGTACAGCTCAGCGGGTTAAGGATCCGGCGTTGCCATGAGCTGTGGTGTAGGTCGCAGACGCAGCTCAGATCTGGCGTTGCTATGGCTGTGGGGTAGGCTGAGACCTGCAGCTCGATTCAGCCCTTAACCTGGGAACCTCTACATGCCGTGGGTGCGGCCCTAAAAAGACAAAAACAAAAAACAAAAAACAGACCACCCACTAAAAGAAAGGTGATCTAAGAGTAGTGACGTGTGAGCAGGGAACTACTGGTCCAACGGGCAAGAGGGCCTCTGTCCAGAGAACATACCAGAAAAAAACCATCACTGTGCCCCAGCCCACAAGGTGAATGGATGAGACTCCAGCTGAATCCTCCAGAAACCTGTCGATTATACCTTCTTGAAGAAACCAGCTCATGCTTCAGGGCTATTACCCCTTAGCGCCTCAACCCCCGCGTGCACGCACGCACACACCCGTGCACACACACACGCACCAGCACGCACATTATAATAACTCTGACTCTTCCCCTCCTGACAGCTTTGTGCCCCCCCCACCCGTCCTGCCATCAGAACCGCAGCAGGACCGGAGGTCAAGCATGGGAATTAGAAAGGACTGGACCTCTCTCATACTTCACTCCTGGAGCCACTTTGGCCACGTGTCACGCATGGCCCGTGACACCCTGAGGAGCGAGGGAGCCCGAGGAGAACCACGGGCCCCTCACGCCTTCACCAGAAACGAGCTGGCGTCAGGAGGGTTATTTGCACGGAAAAAAACACGGCAGCGAGGAGCCCGGGCTTTCGGGGATGCGGCCCCTCGCTTTGCATATCCGCGTAAAGTTAATACCGCGGGGCGAGAGCTGAGTCAGCCCTCGGTCCCCGCTGCCCGCCAGCCCAGCCTCGGCCCCTGGCACTGGGCGGCTCCGATCAGAGACGGCAGGCCTCGGCCGGCAGGGACACCCGTCAGCTGCCAGGGGAAATGACCATCATTACGCAGATGGGGCCCCTGAGAAACAAGGGGCAGACGCTATGAGGCACGCGGGGCAATTTTTCCTTTCTTAGGCACAGGCAGTAAGGTGTGAACAGCCTCTGAGCTGCTCCAAGTTCGGCCTGTGGCCTGACCCTCGGACCCTGGGCCCTCCTGGATCAAGAGCGGAGATTCCCTTCAAATCAAGAAAAGAGAGGAGCTCCCGCTGTGGCTCAGTGGGTTAAGAACCTGGCATAGTGTCCATAAGGATGCAGGTTCGAGCCCTGGCCTCGTTCAGTGGGTTAAGGATCCGGCGTTGCTGTGGCTGTAGTATAGGTCGCAGATGCAGCTCACATCTGGCGTGGCTGTGGCTGTGGTGGGCCGGCAGCCGTAACTCTAGCCTGGGCATTTCCATATGCCACACTTATGGTCCTAAAAAAGGTAAAATATATCTATCCATAGCCTTTGTTCATTTTTCTGTTGAGGCCTTTTTTTTTTTTTTTGTCTGTACAGTCAGATCTATCAGTCTTTTTCTTTATGGCATCGGAAGTTCCTGTCTTGCTAAAAAGGTCACTCAGAGCCACTGTAAGAGCCGTGGTCACCACCCCATTCATCTTGGTTTTCTAGATGTCCTCCCGAATCATGAAGTCACAGGAAAGCAACCTATTTAGACAGCATTAGCTCAGCTCCCACTGAGGGGCCTCTGCAGAAGTGTGATTAATGTCAGGCCCCAGCTTTTAACAAGGGTCGATACAAAAGCCATAGGAAAAGCTTCACTTCCTCTGTGAAATTACACCTGCCCATTTTTGTCATTCAGGGTCTCCTGGATAAGAATCCACGTAAAAGATTCCTCTTGGCAGCTCACGCCAAGAGAAAATACTCACTGATCGAAAGGATTCAGGCATCTTTTGTTGGCAAGAAGCACCACACACACCATCTGGTTTCCCATTTTGTCTTGACTTCCAGGAAATCCAGGACCAAATGTGATGCTCAGATGCGGGAACAACCCAGCCTCACCCAGGATTAGGGGGGATGGAATTCCTCAGGCAGCATCATTAACTGCCCCCCTTCCCTCCCCCCCCCCCTTTTTTTAGGACACACTCCCGGCATATGGAAGTTCCCAGGATAGGGATCAAATCCGAGCTACAGTTGCCGGCCTACACCACAGCCATAGCAACACCAGATCCGAAGCACCTCTGTGACCTACACCACAGCTCACAGCAATGCTGGATCCTTAACCCACTGAGCAAGGCCAGGGATCGAACCTGTGTCCTCATGGATGCTAGTCAGATTCGTTTCTGCTGAGCCACGACGGGAATTTCTTTAGAGCGTATTTTGCTGTAAATCACCTCAAAGCCCTTTTGGAAGAGTGGCTGAGGGACAAACCCAGATGTAATGGCTTAAGAAAAGACATTTGTCTGAAGGCGGGGAAGTTGACACAGAGGTTTCTGGCAAGACCACGATTAATTAGTATTTTTCGTAAGTGCTCTGCAAGAGGGAACGTGCAGCGGCACAACTACATCTGAGGTTGACATCTGGCTTCTCCAAGCGGTGAATTTGGAGAAGAAACTTCAGGAAAATCCTGGCAGCTGCTGAGCAGGGGGAGACACTCCATGATGCATGGAAGGTTTGAGCAACTGGGACCACAGTGCAGATAAGGCCCATATACCGTACGGCTCAGTACGTTAATGTTACAAATCAGGCTTAAAAAAAAAAAAAAAAACCTATCAGATCCAGCGCATCTAATCTTCTTACCTTGACAAATATACCTCCCTACCGACGCAGAAGCCGGGTTTGAATGCAGGCGTCTCGGAAGTTCTGCACCGAAACGTGGCAGCCTGGGGACAGCCATCTCCGGGTCCTCAGCCCGCCATCCACAGGCACTCCCCCCTGCTGCACACTGTACACCCCAAAGGTCCTCAGGAGAACATAGGTGGACACCCCAGCCTTCACATCCAAGCTCTGTCCGCATCCCCGCAAAGGGCCACCCCTCAGACCTGGAGATGCGACATTAGCGGTGAGCTTGGAGTAAAGCACCGCGCACAGCAGGCGCAGTTGTCTTTGGCCCCCCCGCCGTCTGCTCATTTCATGGGGAGGGGCTCAGGCAGAGGAGGACCAGGGCTAAGGGTGGTCCCAGAGAGAGGGGCAAATGCTTCTATAATGTCTGTAAACTGATTCGCTCCCAGCTCTTCATTGTGGCCCAGAAGAAAAGTCTGTAGAATCATCAACTGATCTCCGATGTCATCCTCTCCACACGCCGCTATTTCTACTATTTTTTAATAAAATATGACCATACCTGTGGCATATGGAAGTGCCCCAGCCAGAGACTGAATCCAAGCAGCAGCTGCGGCAACGCCAAAGCCTTCAACACACCACGCCAGGCTGGGGATCGAACCCGCGCCTCTGCAGGGACCGGCGGGAACTCTGGTGCCGCTATTTCTTAAAAGGTCAGTACGAGAGCTTCATCCTGCCCCTGCCTCCTGATAGGGTTCAGCTGGATCTGAAATACTGGACCTTGTCACCCCGGACCGTGCCTTCACTGATTCAGAAAAGGTCCCAAGAAGGTGGAACTGTGTTCATAAGATGAAAGAAGAAAGGATGAGAACACTTCACCCAAGAAAGGAAAAGGATAAAAGCAGAAAGAGTGAGAATCTGTTACATCCTTTAGTAAATGACCAAAGCGGACATGGATGGACCAACGAACCCCTCCCATTCTGGATTGTTCTCTAGGAAGCACTTCCAGCTTGAGGAAGTTGAGATGCAAATGATTAAAGCCCAACAAACAAATGGAGCCTATTACCGCAGGAGGAACTAAATGCTGGAATTTGCTTTGGAAAGTGGGGGTGGGGAATCGTAGTCAGAGGATGTCCAAAGTCAACATCAGGGACAACCCCACGTTTGTCCTGCTACTGACCAATGTCGCTGTCAGAGCAAACAGTGCCGGCACCCATGGGTATGACCCAAGGATATCCTGACCGTGTTCATGCTTTTACATGTTGGGTGTTTTAGGCCCTTAAGTGTTTGCAAGTCCAGCTAAAGTTGGCTTTTCCTAAGATTTTCCAGTGACCTTGAGTGCTTGACTTTGGAAAGTGGCTACCCTCCACTTCGAAACTAAGGCATTTTTCCACCCACTCATTCATTCATTCACTCATTCATTGAGGACCCACTGGGTGTCAGCCTCTGGGTGCTTTTCCTCCTTGTTGCTAATGATTTTCTTTCAAATAGAGCACCTGAACTTCCAGCTCATTCTCCCCACTACTCCTCCAAGTACAGAAGTAGCCAGTCCAGGAGTTCCCGTCGTGGCTCAGTGGTTAATGAATCCGCCTAGGAACCATGAGGTTGCGGGTTCGATCCCTGGCCTTGCTCAGTGGGTTAAGGATCCGGCGTTGCCGTGAGCTGTGGTGTAGGTTGCAGATGTGGCTCGGATCCCGTGTTGCTGTGGCTGTGGCGAAGGCCGGCGGCTACAGCTCCTGTTAGACCCCTAGCCTGGAAACCTCCATATGCCGCGGGTGCGGCCCTAGATAAGACAAAAAGACAAAAAAAGAAGAAGAAGAAGTAGCCAGTCCGGAGTTCCCTTTGTGGCTCAGCAATTAACAAACCCGACTAGGATCTGTGAGGATGTGGGCTCAATGCCTGGCCTGACTCAGTGGGTCGGGGATCCTGCGTTGCCATGAGCTGTGGTGTAGGTCACAGACGTGGCTCAGATCCCCTGTGTGTGAGTATGTGTCTGTGTGTTTAAGTGTGGTGTGTGCACACGTATGTATGTGTGTTTATTTATTTATTCATTTTTGTCTTTTTAGGGATACACCCTCGGCAAATGGAGGTTCCCAGGCTGGGGGTCCAATCGGAGCTGCAGCTACTGGCCTACACCACTGCCACAGCAGTGCCAGATCCTTAACCCACTGAGCGAGGCCAGGGATCAGACCCGCATCCTCATGGATGCCAGTCAGGTTCGTTAACTGCTGAGCCACGACGGGAACTCCCGTATGTGTGTTTAGAAAGAACCCACCGCCAAAGCCACGAGGCCCTCCCAGCAGCCACACTGCACGCCGCAGGCCCTCAGCCCCTCTGTTGCTCCCTTTTCAGACCATCCTGGTGGGCGACAGCGGTGTGGGGAAGACATCTCTGCTGGTTCAGTTCGACCAGGGCAAGTTTATTCCCGGCTCCTTCTCCGCCACCGTGGGCATCGGATTCACAGTAAGCACCTCGGCTCTGGGGCCCCGTGGGGCCTCTGTCATGGTCCCCCATAGGAAACCAGCACACACTCACACTGGATCACTCAGGAGGTTTAGTAAAAAAGACTATTCAGGGAGTTCCCGCTGCGTCTCAGCAGTAATGAACCCAACTAGTATCCATGAGGATGTGGGTTCGATCCCTGCCCTCGCTCAATGGGTTAAGAATACGGTGTTGCCATGAGCTCTTGGTGTAGGTCACAGACACTGCTTGGATCACGCGTTGCCGTGGCTGTGGTGTAGGCCGGCAGCTACAGCTCCAGTTCGACCCCTAGCCTGGGAACCTCCATATGCCGCGGGTGCGGCCTTAAAACGGGGGAAAAAAAAAAAAGGCTATTCAGGAGTTCCTGTTGTGGCTCAGCAGGCTAAGAACCTGACTAGTATCCATGAGGATGCGGGTTTAGTCCCTGGCCTCACTCCGTGGGTTAAGGACCCGACCTTGCTGCAAGGTGACAGTGCCATTGCTGTGGCTGTGGCTGCAGCTCTGATTCGACCTCTAGCCCAGGAACTTGCATATGCCACAGGTGTGGCCCTAACAAAAAAAAAAAGGAATCTAGCCACAGCTGCTCATGTCGCTGCAGAGGCACAGGTTCAATCCCTGGCCTGGGAAGACTGTGGGCTTCCGCCATCGCACATCCTCATTTCATTCCACTTTCACCAAGCCTGCCAGCTGCTGTCAGTGACCTTGAATCCTGGGGAGGCCTTTGGGAAGGGTTCCAGCCTTCTCTTGGACTGTGGCAGGAGAGGCAGGGCCTCCAGTGGGGTCTCCAGAATCCTAGTGTCCCGAGATACCGAAGGGCAAATGGCATTTCTGGGACAGCACAGGTATTTGAGAGGCCTGCCTCCAGGACCAACAAGAGAGCCAGGCCTGCAAGGCAAAATTCGCGCTGGGACACAGCAGAGCCACACTGGTGGAAAGAGACAGGGGACCCCAGAATCAGGGTCACATGCAAAAGGCAAGGGCCCATGATGGGGCAGAAAAGGGGGCCTGGCCACGGTGGCAGCAGTGTCCTGGGCTCTCCCTGACCGGTGCTGGGAGGGGCGTGGCCGAGTCCCGGGAGGGCGTGGTCGAGTCACAGGAGGGCGTGGCTACCCTGGTAAACCCCGCCCCCTCCCTTGGACCGGGCTGCCATGAAGTGAACCGGATGGTGGGTGTCAGGTGTCCCCCACCGCAGGCCCATGTCCTCTGCCCCTCAGCACCCAGAACACACGGTGTCCCCACAGTCACACACTTCTCCTCACCCACTCCACACCCGTCCTTCCAACCGACAGGGGGCGGGAGGTGGGAGCAGGGCAGGGGGCAGAAACTCTTATTCACCCTCCACAGACACACAGGGATGGGACCTCCAAATTTTGCCACCAGCCAAGTAAGAAAACTGAGGCAACTTGCCTGTGAGAAGGGAGAAAGCGTGTGGTCAACAGGCCAGGCCAGGCTCTCCCTCTCTCCCAGGCCTGGGCCTTCTAGAGCCTCGGCGGCTGGCCTGGTACTGGTCAGCACCTCAGGACAAACCCGTGGGCAGCCTAGACTGAGTGAGGCCCTGAGCCTGGGTTCTCCCAGGTCAGGTGCATGACCTGGGAGTAAAGCGGGCACATACGCTACCCCTCGGCTGGGACACAAACACCAGGGAACCCCCATAACCAGTGGCAGAGGGAGGTGACAGCAGCCTGTCATAGGAGCCACGTGCAGGACAGAGGACACGCCGGGCCTGGACACAGCTGTTCACTTACATGCAGAGGGGCTTGCGGCTTTTGCCAAGAAGACACCTGTCTGCTCTGCAAGGACCCTTCCCACCCCTCCGTGCACTGCTATGGACCCTCCACTCCTTTCCTTTCCAGAGACGGATGTCTTTCCGAGCCCTCTGCTCAGAGCAGCCAGGTCTTCATACAGTAGCTGAGGCCTCCCGTGTCATCTGACCAAGGGGCCGGAGAACACTGGGGTCTCCATTAGAAGCGGCTGGGGGGCCCGGGGAGCCGGGCTACGGGACACTTGCTTGTCCATCTGTCGTTCACACAGAGCTTCGAAACACTGTCAGTACCTGGCAATGTGCAAGGGTCCCCCGGCTGGGGCCGGGATTCCCACGCAAGTAACTGAGGCCGGGGCGCGGCAGGATGGGGGCCGGGGCGGGGAGCGGAGCTCCTGCAGACCCAGCTCATAAGGCTGAGTGCAGCCTGGGCAGCAGGAGAGGGAAGAGGTCCACGGTCTTTAAAGGAGACAGACAGAGTTCCCTGGCGGCCTAGCGGTTAAGGATCCAGCATTGACACTGCTGCAGTATAGCCGTGGACAGCCCGGTGGTGTTCAAATACTCATTTAGTTTGTCGCTTAATGAGTGGTGCTTGGTCCCTTTGGGGCATCCCCCAGCTCTGAACATCCTGACCCTCTGGCTTCTGGCTCACTTGAGGCTGCCCTTGGACAGCCCACGGATGCTGCACTGTCCCAGAGCACGTGTGACATACTCTGCCTATGGGGCAGAGGGCCACACGTGGATAAGGTCAGCCCTGCCTTCAGGAGAGCCGGGATTGGGAGGGGTGGTGGAAGGCCCCCTGGAAGGGCTCTCCCAGGGTGGGATAATTTGGGCGCAGCCCTACAGGTCCAGGGCAAGTTGGTCCAAGTCCAAGCAGCGGCCAGGAGCCCCTGAAGTACAAATGCGCTGCAAGGTGAATATCGATCCGTCGGTAAACAAAATCACGTTCAGATGATCTTGAGCTGGGGTGCACTAGCAAAAGCGAAACTGCCTGCGCTCCGCGCTCAGAATGCAAGCTTCCTCTCCGTCGCCGCGCGGGGCTGCCCAGCGCCGTCCCCAGCCTCCCTGGTCCCCGCCCTCGCGGCCACCTGTTGGCCTCCAGCTGGATGGAGCTCGGGCGCCGCCGGCCGACCGCGCTGCGCATTAACAACGGGAACCCGGGCACCGGTCCGCAGGTCCCAGCGGTGCCAGACCTTTCCCGGTAGGCGGGGTCTCCAGGGACCTCTCCTCGTGGGAACCTGACCTCGGCAGCTAGCGAGTCTTGGGGACAGGTTCTAGGGCTGGATTTAGCCCATGGCCTCAGGCCAGCGTGGCTCAGGGGGTCCGCCTGCCCCCTCAGGAGCTGAACCTGCAGTCCTGAACGCCCCCGCGGGACTGCCAGCTCCCCGCCGCTGTGGTTCAGGTGGCAGGACGGAGGGAGGAGCTTGTCGGGGTCCCGGCCGGGGTGGCTGAGGGGAGAGGAGTGGGTGGAGCCTAAGGCGGGGCGGTTCCTGCGCCGTCCCTTGCCCGCCGCCAGCCCCAGCTCACCTCTCGTCCAGGGACATGACGGGCACGCCTGGCGCCGCTGCCACCCGGGATGGCGAGGCCCCCGAGCGCTCCCCACCCAGCAGTCCGAGCTACGATCTCACGGGCAAGGTGGGTGGGCACTGTGCCCAGGGCTGGGGACTCCCGTGCCGACCCTGGGCGGTCACCCCTACCCCGCTTCCTTTGCCCCGAGTCCCGGACCTCCCCGCCCAAGCCTTTTTGGGGCTGCGTCTGCCTTGGACTCACCTCTTCCCCGCCCGGCTCCCCCGACCCCAGGCAACCGGGTCTCCCAGAGTGAGGAAGGAGGGTCCAGACACAGCCCCGGGCCCACGCCAGGCATCTGGGCTGGCTCCGTGGGAAAGGAGAGACGAAGGTCGCGAAGTCCACTCAGCGGACCCCAATCCCATTTTCTTCTGCCACACTCCGGCCAATACGAGCCCCCGGGAACCGCATGCTTCTCGGCAGAGGTTAAGCTCAAACCTATCCTTTGGGCATAGGCACTCAAAGTCCTGGAAAACAGGGCTGCCTGGAGCTGAGAGAGGACGCCCCCTGGCGGCCGGGGAACTTGCGGTTAATGCGCTTTTCCCGGCTGAGCTCTCAGCTGACTTGATATCAGTTTCAAGAATTTAGGGGTGAAGAGCGTTAGGACCCCAGCCGCCCCCAGGAGGTACCCCTTCCCTTCCCACCCCTGCAGTCCCTGCCCACACCTTCTTCCGGGAGGCTGTTGGTAGGCAGAGGGCAGACCCACTTGGGGTTTTAGAGCCTGAGAAAATCTGTGGGGCGAGACACAAGCCCCCCACCTGGGGGAGCTCAGGTCAGCTCTCTGGAGCTGGTTCCCTCTGCAGGTGGCCCTGTACCGAAGCAGGTGGGGGTGGCGGTGGCCACTGGCCTATCTGCCCTTTCTCTGTGCCCTTGGACCAGGAAGGTACCAGGCACTCCAAAGGGGCTGATGACGGAGCCTGGAGCCTCCCCTCTCCCTCTGTAGGGTCGGGGACAGATGAGTGAAGGGCCTGCCTGTCTCATGCCTCATGGCCTTGATGGAGACCTGCCTTTTTCGGTGCCTTGGTTTCCTCCCTCCCCTCCCCTAGGAGCCTGAGCCCTCCCCCCTCCTTGCTTCAGGGGAAGCAACTCTGCAAGTCACCCGCCCCCAGAGCTGCCGTTGAGATAGGCGTCCTGTGTGGGCTCCAGGCAGGAAATGGGCCCTCAGCTTGTTCAGGGGAAGGGGAGCTGCTGAGGGCCAGCTGGGGCCGCTGGGGACTGCCCAAGCTCCTTGCCTGACAAGCCAGCTGAGTGTCTGCCTAGGAGGTAGCAGTGCTGGGCAGCTGTTTGTGTTTGGTGGGATCGCCTGGCTGGGTGGGTGTCTGGCACCTTTTGCTCAGGGCAGCTGTGATCTGTACTGTAGGCAGGCGCTCGCCCTCCCTCCCTCCCCATGGGGCACTGGGACCCAGGAGCCAGGGACTCCCTTGCCCTCCATCTGTCCCCTGGGCCAAGTGGCATCTGAGGGAGTTGGCCCCTGCCCCGCCCCAGCCCTCATGCCCCAGACCTGCCCAGGAGATCGAATTCTGGCAGGAACCTGGCAGGAGCTCCTTGGGTCGTACTAGAGGGGGTGGGGTCACGGGCAGGCAGCACCCGCCCCCCGGCCACTCTTCTGGAGTCTTGAGTGGTTCATGCCAACATTTTTGACCTTGACCGTAAACAGACTCTAAAAAGGCCCACAAAGAAATTATCATGCCCTTCCAGCCACTGTGGAAACTGCCACAGAAGAGTTAAGGAATATCTTCCCAAAGTCCCCCAGTCACCCAAGTACAAGCCAGGCCCCCTTTCCTGGGCCCCCCACCTCTCACCCCATGCCCACAGCAGGAAAGCCTTTGCGCTCCGCTGTCAAGGTCATAGTCTCAAAAATAACCCAAACCTAGTCCCTGCTCAACCCATTAAGTATCTAATTGGCCAGCTGGGGAGATTCCAGCACTAAGTCTAGACCTCTCTTTTCCGCGATGGAGGAGGAGCAATGGGACCTAAGGGTCCCCTCCCCCACCCGCACCCGGCCCCAGAGAAGATGAGCAGAGACCCGGCGGGACCGAAAATGGCGGGACCGAAAATGGACGGCGCGCCCTACCCCACACACACACACCCTCCTGCTCTCCCACCTGCAGTGACCCAGGAAAGCCAATTTGCAGCCATTTGTCCCACTTGGGAGGTTTCTGCTGAAAGAACTTCAGGCCAAAACTCGCCCTGCGTCAGTATAAATTTCAACCTTCCCTAATTCATGCGATCCTTTTATAAACATAAAATGTCATTAGGAATTTCCAGATAACTGTGACCAAAAATAAAATATCCGAACAATAGTAACTTTAGAACATGCCCTTTGCAAATGACAGAGCCCTGGAGTGTCCGTTGTAGCTCAGCAGGTTAAGAACCCCACATAGTGTCCATGAGGATGTGGGTTCCATCCCTGGCCTCGCTCAGTGGGTTAAGGATCTGGCATTGCCGCAAGCTGCTGCTTAGGTCGCAGATGCAGCTCAGATCCTCAGATCTGGCATTGCCATGGCTGGCGTAGGTCGGCAGCTGCAGCTCTGATTTAACCCCCAGGCTGGGAACTTCCACATGCCATGGGTGCGGACGTAAAAAGAAAAAAAAAAATGACAACACCCTGCCCCCCTCAAATATATTCCCTTGGGTGGGAAACCCTGTCCGAGCTGCTAGCACTTCCCTCTCTGGGCACCGCAGCTCCGCCCACGTGTGCACACATGCGTGGACACCTGTGAGGGAGGGAAACCTGGCAATGGCATGGTTCACATTCTAGAACACATGAATGTGGTTGTTTTCTGGGGCCACTGAGCACACTGGGGGACCTGTGAGGGCTGAAGTCTCAACTCGGGCTTCCAGGAAAGCTGGATGCAGACAGGAGGTTCTGGGGGAGAGCCTGAGAGTTCGCAGGAGCCCGTGGGTGTGACGGCAGCAGCAGGTGCTTCCTTCCCAGGCCCTCGGTCCGCTTTCTAAGGCCTCTTTCCCCGGAAGCCCAGAAACCCGCCCAGCTCCCCATTAACTGCCTCTGCCCCCATCTCCTAGGTGATGCTTCTGGGAGACTCGGGCGTCGGCAAAACCTGTTTCCTGATCCAATTCAAAGACGGGGCCTTCCTGTCCGGGACCTTCATAGCCACAGTCGGCATAGACTTCAGGGTGAGGTGGCTACCCTCCCCTCGCCTGCCCTGGCTCCCCAGCACCACAGTGGCTCCTCCGGAGGGCACTGCAGTGCTTCCCTAGGGACCCGAGAGGTGGCCAGCTTAGAGGAGTCTGAGCTTGGCATGGGGCATGCTCTTTGCTCCGCCTAGAGGATGAGAAATGAGAGACCGACCCTTAAAATCCCACCACCACCCGCGTTTCCACTGTGGCTCAGCGGATTACAAAACCCGACTAGTATCCATGAGGATGTGGCCTGACTCAGTGTGTTAAGGATCCGGCATTGCCGCGAGCTGTGGTGTAGGTCACAGACTCAGCTCGGATCTGTGGCTGTGGCGTGGACTGGTAGCTGCAGCTCTGATCCGACCCCTAGCCTGCGAACTTCCTTATGCCGCAGGGGTGGCCCTAAGGAAAACAAAAAAACAAGAAAAAATCCTGCCCCCAAGCAGGGCAGACACATCACAGGATGCAAGCTGAGCTTCCTGGCTGGCCTTCCCCTTGCCCATTTCCCTCTGGCAAGACCTCCAAGGTCAAGGAGTCTTTCTGGAGCCCCCAGCAAGTACAGCACTGCACTTGGCTGAATAATAGGGCTGGCCCGGGCGCCCCGTCCCAGTGGGAGGGGAACTGAGCGCAGCCAAAGGAAAGATGACCTTGCAGATCCAGCCTCTGAGGTCCCCGAGATGCTGGTGGGTGCCCAGTCCTTAGAGGAGGCTGAGCTGGGAACGGACAGACAGGCCTGGGGGAAGGGACAGGACCCCAGTGCTTGGCCTGTGCCCTTTGCTGAGCCCCAGAGGGAGCCAGGCAGGTTCTCAGGCTGCCCCTGCCTTGGCGGGTTGTGCGAAGGGCAGACGGAGTCCCCATCAGGGCGGTGGGGCAGGCCCGGTGGGGCGATCCGGCTGGAGAGGTCTCTCCGAGGCTCCCCCTCTAACCCCGGGGAGCAAGCAGACGGGGATGTTTGCGGATCTGAAGGATGTGAGCAAAAGGCAGCGGCCCAGGCTCCGCCGCCCCCGCGCCCACCTCTCCCTCTTCCCTTCTCTCTTTCAGAACAAGATTGTGACCGTGGATGGTGCGAAGGTGAAGCTGCAGGTGAGACCGGAGGCTTGGCGGGGGCGGGGCCCGCTCTTCACCCCACCGCAGGCGGCCTGCGGCCCTGCCCTCAGCTCGGGGTAATTTCCTGTGGGGCCCAGGAGAGGAAATGGCTTTTGTTTGTTTGATGTCTGCAGAAAAAGCGTTCCCAGGCACCCGCTCCTCTGTCCCAGGCAGCTCCGAGTGCCCTGGGACACGCTTAGGCTCGCCCCAAATCCTCCCCGGTTTCCCGGGCTCCTCTGCTCCAGGAGGCTGGACGCCCCGAGCCCCTGGGCTGGGGAAGAGGCAACAGCACCGAAGGAGCTGGAGCGCTCGTTAACCACAACCATCCGGGGACCTCTTCGGATGCTCAGAAGCCTGTGAGAACCTGAAGAAGGAAACATCTCACCTCCCCACCCACCTCTTGTGCGCGGCATGGGTGTCCTCTGCCCAGCCCGGTCCCTGCCCCCGCACCCTCCTGACCTGACCGTCTGTCCCTTCCTTCCTAGATCTGGGACACTGCAGGGCAGGAGCGCTTCCGCAGTGTCACCCACGCTTATTACCGAGATGCCCAGGGTAGGTCTTTCCCGCGGCCCACCTGCTCCCGCGGGAGCCCACGTGCAGCGGCCATCCTTCAGCCCCAGGGCCCCGTGTGACCTCTCTCTCCCCCTCCAGCCTTGCTCCTGCTGTATGACATCACCAACAAATCTTCCTTCGACAACATCCGGGTAGGTCCCCGCTACCCATCATTCGTAATCAGAGGGCAGGGTTGTGGGGGTGCGGGGGCAGGGGGTGGCGGGGGAGCCCTGTGCAGGCCGAGGCTGCTTCCTGCTTCCTGGGTGGAGCATGGAATACCACTGCCTTGTTGTCCTTAAAAACACCCTAGCCGCCATGACTCACACATAATAAACTACCCCTGGGTAGTTGATTGGCATGTGGGCACGAAGGTCAAGCAGGCTGTTGTGCACCAGTGCCACCTGCTTAACCCTGACTGTGATTCATGAGGCCATTTCATAATACAGTGTTCAGAAAGTCCCCAGCTCCGCCCTGGACAATGGCCCAGAAAGACCAAGGCAGAGAGAGCCCAAGCAGAAAAGTCGACCATATATCCAGCCCCAGAGTTTCCAGAAAGTGACTCAGACAGACAAAACGAGTGGCTCTGCCCTTACAAGCCAACTCTGAAATAGGCGAGACAGTAATTCAGCAGTTAGAAGCACAGACTATGCGCAGCACAGGAAAGGTTTTTCTCAAGGGGTTGACCAGCAAACTAGGGAAAGATGTATAGATAGAAGGCAGTTTATAAACTAGATGGAAATCCGTGGCACTCATACTGCCACCTCCAACCCCATGCTCCTGGCAGACATCGTTAATCAATCACAGGATTTTGGATCACTGAGCCAGCCCTTCCGTGGCCTTACCCTCCTTGGGAGGGCAGCCCAGGAGACTGCTCGCGACTACCAGCTGGTTTGGGAGACGAAGCCTCTGCCACCTCTATCTTCCCTAGAACTGGGAGTTGCCCAGCAAGGGGTTAAGGGCTTACTCAGGGCTGGAGAGGCCAGAACAAAGATGCAGATGAGCAAATGCACAGGACATCGTGTTCAGGGGCAGTGAGTAGCCCAGGGGCAGCGGAAGGAAGGGCAAGAGGGAAGAGGAGAGCGTGCCTGGCTCAGCGCACGCTCTCCCACAGGCCTGGCTCACCGAGATTGACGAGTACGCCCAGAGGGATGTGGTGATCATGCTCCTGGGCAACAAGGTGAGTGGGCCTCTTTCCACCAAAGAACACTTTCCACCCTCCAGTTCAGGAGTCAGACCTATCCGGAGGCTTCAGCCCATCTCATCTGCCCTCTGAAAGCTTTGGAAATGGGCCCCTGCCGGGAAAGGTGCAGCTGCTTCCAGAGAGATCCAGGAAGGCCTGGCTGCTCAGCCCCTGTTAGATCATAGGGACACGGATGAAGAGCTAAAACTGGAAAGGGTTAACCTCAACTACTGTCACCCCTTTGAGGCTGGTCGCTCCCGCTTGCCACCCTGTAGCGGGGTGAGACCCCCCCCCCACCGCTGGGAGCTGGGTAAGAGCCCAAAGAAGACAGAAGCCCCGGCCCCGGCCCCGGCCCCGGCCCCGGCCCCGGCCCCCGGCGTCTCACCCGCAGTCCCACAAGTCACCAGCAGAGGGCGGGGCAGTGCATGCTGCCCCGGGAAGAAAGATGGGCTGGAGGGGCGGCGGGAGAGGGGCCAGCCGGGGTCAAGGCTTCCTTCCCCAGAGTGACCCACTCCGGCTTGACAGGCGGATGTGAGCAGTGAAAGGGTGATCCGTTTGGAGGACGGAGAGATGCTGGCCCGGGTAAGTGACCGCCTGGGGCAGGGCGGTGGGCGGGCCGCCGGAGGCTGGCCATTGCTGATCCTCTCTCCCTGGCAGGAATACGGAGTTCCCTTCATGGAGACCAGCGCCAAGACCGGCATGAACGTGGAGTTAGCCTTTCTGGCCATTGCCAAGTGAGCGCCGAGCCAGGAAGGGATCGTGCAGGGGAGGGTGGCGCCATCGGGGAATCCAGTTTGGCCTGGCCCCTGGCCCAGTCCTCGGGGCCAACTCCCGCCCGCATTCGGAGGCCCCCTTTGCCCCGGGGGCCGTGGGACTGGGAGAACACGGCGCAGCTCCTTGGCACTCCCTGCCCAGCCCATTTCTTCCTCTTCAAGGGAGCTGAAGTACAGAGCCGGGCGGCAGGCCGAGGAACCCGGCTTCCAGATCCGAGACTACGTGGAGTCCCAGAAGAAGCGGCCTGGCTGCTGCTCCTTCTTGTGACTCCCCAGGGGCTGGGAGGCAGCCCCAGAGGCCCACAAGGACGCAACCTGCTCCTTCAGACCTGGTTTCTTCAGAGCAGCTGAGCCAATGCACAGCCCCTTGGTCCCCTGCCCCTACTCGTTCCCATAGCTTCTCTGCATCTCTGGACAAAGTATTTATATGTCATTTTAATGATACCTAGTGGAATCGAAAGGACACCAGAAAACCAAAAAAAAGGGGGACCTGGTGGCCCTTTTGCCTTCTACTCCTGGGACTTGGGGGCCCCAGGGCCACCCTTCAAGCCGTGGGGAGGGTGGTGTTGCTCTGGCCCAGCACCAGGGGGCAGTGATGCACTTCTGGGGCATGAGGGCAGCTAGTGACCCCGTTCCCAACCTTCTGCTGGCAAGAGGCTGAGCAGACCCAAGCCCTCATTTCCTCCAACTCCCCAGGGAACAATCTTCCCCAATAAGACAGGGCCTTTGTGCCTTTGTGCCGGGAGCTAGATCAAAGCCTGGGGGCAGATAAGAGACGTGCAGATTGGGGCCCGGCTCCCTGGGAGGGGGGAGAATGGAGTAGCAGAGATTAGGTCTGTCTGTTTGGCTACCTCTGGCGTTCTTAGCCTC
>PVHT021183560.1:20209-112336 GCA_004024745.2 Catagonus wagneri | reverse complement strand
TTCCTAGCCTCTCCCCCCAGCTCTTCCTAGCCTCTCCCCTCCAGCCCACAAGGACCTTAGGGCACCGCGGGAGCATTTGATTCCTGTGCTCAGGACCTTGGATTGCAGGGGAGCCCCTCATCCCTGAACCCCTGGTCTTATATGCCTCCCTTTCTGCCTGTGCTCCCAGACATCTAAGGTCACAGAAAGGTAAAGGTTATTCTTCTGTTCCAACCCTTTGGCAGGTGTGCAGCCCACAGGCTAATCTTCCAGCAGCTATAGTGCTTCACCTGGATAAAGAGCCAGATAAAGAGAAAGCCCTGACTCCTGGAGTAGGTGGCAGGAAGAAGCGAGCAAACTTCACCCCATGTGTAACCCCCAAGTGCCATCTCCTCCTTGAAGACCCACATCCTTTCCTTCCCAGACAGCCGCCAGGGTCCAGACTGCTGTGTCTCCCTTTGTACTGGGCCAGGTTCGCGAGTAAGAGGCCGTCTGTTTCTGGGGTAGGCGAAACAAGGTCATGTCAGGTGGCTAAGACTTGACCGGGGAGAGGGGCAGCAAAGGGTTTTTGTGGGGCCAAGGTCACATGTCTCCCAAAGCTCTGACCCCAGCAAGGGCAAGAGGGCAGGAGACAAGCAGATTATGACCTAGAGGCACCTTTACTCCAGCTCTCTACGCCAGGGGCAGGGGAGAGGGGTGAGAATGGTATGTGCTGCACATTTCTGAGGCTGCTTGCATTTGCTTTCAAGGCAGAAATCTTGCTCTCTGAGCAGAGTCAGCAGCTCCTACTGGGGCCGATAAGGAAGCTCTCTCCGAGGCCTCTCCCAGGCAGAGCAGGGAGGAGCCTGACCTTGCGGGGTTCTTCTGGGGTACAAAGCAGGCAGATCGCAGTCAATCCAATCACATAGGCTGCTCTGGGCCTCTAGCATTTCTGTATTCCAGAATTAAAATGCAGTATTTTGGAAAGTACACACTGTCCACTTCTTCTCTGAGGTGCACATAATAATGTGGGAGTGGGAGGGGGGAAATCATGCTGAAAGCATTGCTGTTGCTTATCTCTGACTGCCAAAATCACTTGATCCTCATCCTTCAATGTGCCCAGCTCGTCAGCTCACCCTTAACAGACCACCCACCAGCCGCTGGAACCAGCCTCTCATCTGAAAGAAAGAATCGAAAGGTGTATGTTTCAGTCCTCCTCATTTTTCTTTCTCGGATGAAAAAAGCCAAGACTCCTTTTCCTGTGGACTGTACCCCGAAATTGGTTATCTGACTGTTCTGCCTCTCCCTGCCCACACCTCCCTAGACAAAGGCTGAAGTCAGTGCCCACACCTTTGCCCTAGGTAGGTGTCCTGTTTTCGACAAGCAGAACCGCGAAGCCTCAGGCTCTCTGCTGAGCCCTCACATTGTCCCAGCGAGGGTCCAGCAGGTTCTGGGACAACGCAAAGCGAGCCTGCAAACGGGGAGATACAGTTATTCAGACTACTCTGTTGGGTCCCAGGTGGACCTCGGTCTTATTAGTAAGACCGCTGGGATCTCCGGACGGGAGCGGGTTTTCCTGGCAACAGTTGCCCGTACTCCCACCCTCCAACTGGAGCTGCACATTTTGGCTAAAGGCTGTTAAAACGTTAGCCTCCTTTACCCGAGGGCTGGCTCTACTCGATCCCCGACACAGGTGGGAGGAAATCAGAGCAGATCCCGCTCTGCCCAGTACCAGGAACTCGTCCCCGCCTCCTTGCCCCCCCCCCCCCACCGCCTCCCCGCTCGCGCCTCAACTCCAGCCACTTGGTAACAAACACTTCCACTTCCTGACCGCTCTTTCTTCTCCCGCCGCGGGGCGTCTCACTGAGCGCAGAGCCCCGCCCCTGCACGTTGCCATTGGCCAGTGTTGTTCACCCGGCCTTAGCGCCCCCAGTCCGTGGTCTCTGATTGGCCCTTTGTGGTCCACACCCTCTGTGCGGCCCCGCCCCCGAAATAAGGGGCCGGGTCGGATTCTGGAACGCTCAGACGCCGCGCGGGGCGGGGATTGGCCCGAACGTTGCGGACTCAGCTCGCGGCAGTTCGCCGCCCCGGCTGCGGGACACCTGCTCGCTCCTCAAGTCCGGCGGCGCCAGGTTTCCCCGCCGCTCTCGCTCTCGCCTCCCGGCCCGCAGGGTAGAGAAAAGGGTTGGACCATCCCGTCTCCGGACTCTGCTTCGCGTCGCTGAACCGTTTCAAGGCGAGATGAGCGCGGACTCGGCGGCCGGGGCGCCCTTGCCCCGGCTCTGCTGCCTGGAGAAGGGTCCGAACGGCTACGGCTTCCATTTGCACGGGGAAAAGGGAAAAGTAGGCCAGTTCATCCGGCTGGTGGAGCCCGGCTCGCCGGCCGAAAAGTCGGGACTGCTGGCCGGAGACCGGCTGGTGGAGGTGAACGGCGAGAACGTGGAGAAGGAGACCCACCAGCAGGTAGTGAGCCGCATCCGCGCCGCACTCAACACCGTGCGACTGCTGGTGGTCGACCCCGAGACCGACGAGCGGCTGCAGAAGTTGGGCGTCCAGGTCCGGGAGGAGATGCTGCGCTCCCAAGAAGGGCCCGGGCAGGCCGAGCCGCCGGCCGCCGCCGAGGAGCAGGGGGCTGACAGCGAAAAGGAGCCACCGGCTGCCGCGCCGGAGCCGCACGAGGCGGAGAAGAGCCGTCAGGAGCCAGTAAGCGTGGGCCCGGGCCGGGAGGCGAGGCGGGAACCGAATGGGAGGGGGAATAGTGGAGAAACCCAGGCGCCCCGGACGCGCGGCCCTTCTACCGCCTTGTCTTTCTGCAACTCGATCCTCAAGGGGGAGACTGCTTCCGCCCGCGGATCGGGCGAACTGGCAGTTGCAGCCTTGAGGCTGCGACCCGCGACCCCTGCCCCTCTCCCCAGACTGGGCTGGGACCCTGAGCCTCCTGGCCGCTTTCCCCTCTTGTCCCTTAGCCTTTGGGAGTAGGAGTCAGAGAGGGCGGCGCAAGGGAGCCCAGTCCCCTTTTCCGCACTCTGTTGGGGGTGTCTGCTCCCGTTCCTTGGGACCCGCAATCCCCCCTCAATCCCGTCGGACCGACCAGCTTCCTTCGCCGCTGGTCAGTGAAGCTGGGGTGAAGTGAGAGCGGCCCCGATTTCAAGAAAGCTAGTGGAATAACTACTTGCTTTCAGTGTGGCGCCTCGATGGGAGGAGAGGGGTCACGGCCTGCGTTCTCCTGTCACATCCCCCATTCCCCATGGTGCGCTGGCCTGTGGATCATTAACTTCAGCCTGGCTGGACTTCATCCTCCTTCTAAAGTCTGGCATGACCTGTGCTCGCTTCTAAGAAGGAGATGCTCCATCCCAAGATGATGTGTGGGCGTGGGGTGCGGGGAGGAGGTGCAGAGGTGTGCGGTGCGGGTGGGTGGCGGCTCTGTCACCCAGGAGGATTTATGATTCTCAGGAATGTGAGGAGTAAGCGCCGGCTTGTATCTGGGAGTGGGAAGGGAAGATGCTGGAGGAGGAGAAATGGCGGGGGAAGGGGAGGGGCGGGAGTGGTCCAGGGTCACTGGGTCCTAACAGCGGCCAGCGTGTCACCACGGGCAGGTGCTCTTGCCCCGGCACCGGCTGTGTTGCTCCAGTCCCCGGACTGCAAGCGGCCTGGTTGCTTTCTGCCCACGTCTGGTGTAATGATCCCAGTCTGGATCAGCGGCAGGGGTGGGGGGCAGAGGAAACACCGGAGTTGCTCAGTCCCCAGAGAGTGAAGGTGAAGGCCTCACCGAGAGACGGGGGAGCCGGGCCTGGGCCTCCCCAGGGCCCATTTGGCTCCTACCAGCTCTCCACCTGCTGGCAGGGGTGTCCCTGGTGCCAGCAGAAACCTCCCTCCACAGAGAAAGGGCAGTTCAGCCTTTAAGGTAGAAGGTGGAGCCTGAGAGGACCAGCTGGTTTGGTGGAAGTGAGGTCACCAGGAGCCCTGTCCCGCCGACACTGGGTGCCAGGGCCGCCAGGCTCCCACTTCCTGCCGAAGGGCCCCTGGGGCAGGCTCGGAGCACCCCTGGCTGGGGTTTGACACCAGGGAGCCAGAACCCACGACCTCTGGTCCCAGGCAGAAGTCCAGTTTGAACTTCGTGCTGAGTGCATCGATTCGTCATTCCGGTGGCTTTTTGTTTTCTTTTTTCTTTCTTTTTTTTGGACTTTGGCACTTGCACAAGCACACCCCCCCCCCAAGTTGCAATCCTGTTCGACTCCTCCCAGTGCCCTTTTGGTTTTGCTGCTGGCTGCGGGAGGGCCTGCGGGGAGGTGGAGGCCAGAGTGGAGGCTTGGCCTAGCACGCGCGCTCCCCATCAGGCCTTCGGAAAAGACAGCTCGCTGGGTGAGCACAGAATCCCTGCATTTGTGCGTGTGCTCTGCTGGGCCCGTAGAAGGGAGTGAAACCTCCAGCCAGTCTCCAGCGACATCGTCCCCAGGCCTCTTGGGGTTTCGGGTCACCAAGCAAGACAGAACTTCTCTGTGCCTTGGTTCTCCCAGCTATAAAATGGGGATGTTGGATTCCAATGTTACCTGCTTTCTCTAGAATTTTCCAAATAATGGGCAGTGCTTGAGCCCCTTGTGGGTGCTGGACAGAGCTCCCTTTTACGCCCAAGCATTTAAATCTCAGCTCTGAGTGAGTGAGCTGGGTTGGGTGTCCCTCAGCCTCTGCAGAGCCACTCAGCTGCGTTACTCCCTCTGGTAGGAAATTCCTGTGAAATCTGGTGTGGTGAGCGTGCAGGTGACCTACCCTGTGTTTGCAAAAAAAAAAAAATTATTAATCGACCTCGGACCTTGTTCCTCAAAAGGCATCTCATGCACAGCATTGAACACTACTAATTAGTTTTAGTCGGAATCCGTTTGCAAAGTGTTAGAGCATCTCCATTAGTTCTCAGACGTGAAAAAGGTGGTCGTGGCAGTGTCAAGGTGGTCGTGGCAGTGTCACGCAGAGCGGGTGGCCGGTGACATCTCATTGGGAAGACCAGCCTGGGTGGAGCACAGTGCAGGGCCGAGGGCAAGGGGTGACTGCGGTTCTGGTCTGGGAGGAGGTGGCTGCGGGCTTCCAGCCCGGCCCGGCCCACCTCCGCGCCGAGGACAGGAGCAGCGACAGCCTGCCCTCCCACAGTCACAGGATGGGGCCTCAACTCTTGAGCTTGGCGCCCACAGCGGACGGCTGGGCCACCCTCCAGCCAAGTTTCTCAACCAACCTCTCTAAGCTTCCATTTCCTCTTGTGTAAACCGGGGGCGACAGGAGTGGCTTCGTGGGGTTGCCGGGGTTACCCGGGGCTGCCTGTAAAGCCTGTAGCGTCGGAGCACTAAATAAGTGTTCAGTGAACGTAAGTTGCTGGGATCTGGATTAATATGCGTTTATCTGATGGTTTCACGTGCCCACCCCGGGGACAGCTGGCCCTGGATCTGCCCCCACCGCCGTCGGGCATGCACAGCTTGTGGCCAAGCCTGGCGTCTGTAAGGGCTCAAGCGCGGCTCGCTGTTTTTGAACAATCCTGTGTTCCCCAGCCCTTCCCAATCTGGCGGCCCACTCGCCACGGCCCGCCTGCACCCCCCAGTCCACCAAGCCACGCGGAGGGGCGGCTCGCCTCCCAGCATGCCCTGCGCTCTGAGCCTTCACCTCTGAGAGCTGCACGTGGGGACCCTCGTCAGTTCCCTTCTGCGCGGGGCACCCTCTCTAAGACCACTCACCCCGCCCGGGGGGCCTTTCTTCCACCCCACAGGACTAAGATGCTCCTCTCCTCCCGTGCCCTTTTCTCCTCTGGACACACACTATCCGAACCATCTGAATCATCCGCCTCCTGCCGAGTCCCAAGGGCAACAGCTGGCCCTGGCTTATGTTTATCTCCCCCGGCACCTGGTAGGGAGGGGCCCAATAAATAACTTTTGCATGATTGAACGAAGGCATTACAGCCATCAGGGGACCTTTGTCCAAATCCATCAGCCCAGCCCACTTGGGCCTATTCAGGCCTCCAGCACACCCAGAGATCAGAATTCCAGATAGAGCCCACCCGCTCCTCTTCCTTGCCTTCTAGCAGCTTCCACTTTAAAATTAGAAAGCCGGAAGGCTGGGCTTTGGGGACCTCCGGTTGAACACGTGCATCCCAGCCCTGCCACCCGCTGGCTCTGGGGTCCTGGGGGTTCGCTGTTCCCCGCAAGCCACAGCTTCTGCCTCTGTGAAAGGGGGACCCCGGTCCCCACTCTGAAGGGCTGTGAGGGACGTTGCATGAGATGATGCATGGGGCTGGGTTCTCGCCAGACCCCACCGTGATTGGATGGAGAGGCAGGGCAGGCACCCCAGGCAGCAAGGCGGGGTTTGGGGAGTGGGTACAATTAGCTGGCAGCTCACACCCTCGTTCCCGGTTCACCCGGACCAGGGTGGAGTCTGCAAGGCGGAGCAGGCTTGGAGCTGCAGGATGTTTAGATTTGGAATGGACAGGGTTTGTGTTCCTCCTTTTAAGCCACATACTTGGGATTTCTTTCTCCCCTTGGGCAGCCCCCTGGTTAATACCTTCTGCTTCCTCTTCTGTTCTGGAGACAATTCTGGAGAGAGAAGGGGGGCTTCCTTCTCAAGGAACCCATAGTGTCGTGATAGGGGCCCTTCTCCCCCTCGCCAGGCCCCTCCACCACGGGTCCCTAGGAATTAGGGACCTAGCCAAGGTCCTGTGGCTGCTGCAAGCCTCTTATGGGGGAAACCAGAGCCCTAGATCCCAGCACGAGGAGCAACTCTAAGACAGAGAGGCCCCACTGGGAAAGGAAACTCAGATTTCTACTTAGCCTGCTAGTTGCCCAGCCCTGTGCCCGAAAGATATTGATACACATTTCACTGATTTTTTTTTTTCCTCCTCACAACCCTGCAAACCCTAGGTATTACTTTTTCCTTTAAGTTGATAAACAGTAAATGAAGGTAGCTACTATTCATGTCTGCCAACCCACCCTGCAGTAAACATGCCTTATCTCTTTTTCAGTCCTTGGGACCACCCTGTGAGGCAGATAAGAGCCCCATTGTCTGTGTGTGGACACTGAGGCTCCATCAGTTCAGGCGGGTGGCCCCAGGGTTCCCAGCTGAAGAGGAGAGGACCGGAGGTAGCGGGGGTGGGGCTGAGAAGCCCGCTTGCTCCGACTTTCGCGTCTGCATCTCCATCCAGCTGCTCACTTGGACTGTGCTAGAAGGCCTGACTCTCCGGCCAGGTGTCTCTGTCACATTCTGGGCCACACCCGGGCCGTCTCCGTGGCATCAAGTCAGGCTGCTTGAACCAGCTCCCTGCAAGGGTCCAGGACTCCCAGGTGCTTCTGTCCCCAGGAGGTGTCAGGAGAGACGTCAGCCCTGATCCTGATGGTCAGTCTCCTGGCCCCATCCGTTCTCCGGGGATAGGCTTGGCCAGGAGCCTGATGACCACTCCCAGGTCCTGGGAACCTTCTCGCTCTGCCCTGCTCGCGCTGGCGCTCCCTTCTAGCACAAAGGGCTCCCCAGAGGCTGACCCGGATGGACTGCTGGCCTTGGCCTTCCTCCCGCACCTGTCAGGGCAGGGCAGCTCACTGTGTCCCGGACCCCTAGACCTACAACCTCATTTAGGTTCCTGTGCCCTGAAAAGTGCCAGTGGTTCAGAAGTCCCAGGTCTGGGTTCCCGTGGCGCTCAGTGCAGAGGGACTGAGGCCAGAGCCCAGGCTGCCCAGGACCAGAGCCTTCATCCTCTCCCCGTACTTGTCTTGAGGTCGTGATGCCAGTTGAAACAGCAAAGGCCAGGGGCAGGGGGGCTGGAGAAGAGGCCGGGGCTTCCTCCGGCAGCCTGCTGGTTGACAGAGCCTTCTGAGGTCTATCCGGGCCTTTTTGGCAGCGACTGACCACATGTGGCTCTTAGCACTTGGGGTCTGTTCTTGAAAACTTAGTGCAGATAAAAGGATGTAAAATATCCCAGTGATAACTCTTGTTTCCCATGGCCGCACTCGCGGCACATGGAAGTTCCCGGGCCACGGATGTGACCCGAGCCACAGCAGTGACCACACTGGATCCTTAACCACTAGGCCACTAGGGGACTCTTCATCTTACTCCTTAGTGTAGCTACTAGAAAATGGTGAGTTACCTGACTGGCATTCGGTGTCTGTTGGGCAGTGCTGCTCCGGTCTGAGTTCAGAGCCTACCCTCCGCCTGCCAGCTCTGTGTATTTGAGCAATTCATGCCATCTGTTTGAACCTGAATTTCCTCATCTGTGAAGTGAGGGCAACGATACCTCCCTTCCAGGGTTGTAACTGGGTCTCTATGAGAAAATACACTTATAAAGCCCCAGTGCTGCGCTTTGTCCATTCAGAGTTAAGTGCTCACTAAACAGCAGCTGTGGGAGTTCCCGTTGGGGCTCAGTGGGTTAAGAACCTGACGTAGTGTCTGTGAAGATGCGGGTTACACCCCTGGCCTTGCCCAGTGGGTTAAGGATCCAGCGTTGCCGCAAGCTCGGATCCGGTGTTGGCGGTGGCTTGTGGCGCAGGCTTCAGCTGCAGCTCCAGTTCAACCTCTGTAGCCCCTAGCCTGGGAACTTTCATACGCCACAGGTGCGGCCGTTCAAAAAAACAGAAGAAAAGCTAAATGGCAGCTGCTATTTGGTATTTCAAGAGAGCCCCAGTTTCACAAGCTCCAAGAAGGTCCTTGCAGAGCCTCTTGGGACAGCCCCCAGGAGTGAAACTGAAATCCAGCGGCTTCTGGCGGGAGAGTGAGGGATGCTGGTGGAGAGCCTGCGGGGGCAGGCGGGCATGGGGAGGCCAGCCTGGATGGCATCCAGCCGGGCGGCAGCAGCTACCAGCCCGCTCCGTCCCAGGCTTGCCCAGCCCTGGGGAGACCTGAGCCAAACTCTCTGCCAGGTGGATCTCTGGCCAGTACTGGGAGAAAAGAGCCAGAGGGAGAACCTGGCTCGCGGCCTCTCCGTGGGGGTGTCAGAGAAGCAGCCCCTTCTTTATCGTCTGGCTTCCTCCTGGATCCCACCCTGCAGGGCTCCAGAGAAGGGCCTTCCTGCTGAGAAACAGCCAGCACAAGGTCAAGGGCCAGTGTCACTCCTTTTCAGCAAAGGGTGGTGTCCGACATCCCTCAGTAGGCACAGAAGTGGCCAGGAGCAGGGGTGTCTTCCAGGGTGAAATGAAGCCACATCAGTGGCAGCCAGGCCCTCAGTACCTCCCCTTGGGTGAGGAGACAATGCCTTTAGCCTAGAGCGCTGGATACCGGCCAGCGGCCTGAGCTCCTGGTCACTTCCCAGCCTACTCTAAGGACAGTGCCCCTATGCTGCCCAGGCACACGTCATCCCCAGGCAAAGCCAGCTCACTCCATCCTGGTTTCCTTGAAGAGCTGGCACCAGACCCAGCCCGTGTCTCCAGAGCCCCGTGGAAGGGACTGAGTTTCTTAGCAGATCAGCCACGGTCCCTTACCCACGTACCCCACCCCTCCCCCACTGAAACAGCCAGGACCCCCCCCCATCATCCCCACCTCCCTTGGGGGGCAGATTCCACGGGAATCTGCATAAACGGGAGCCCTTGACTGGCTGGGCTGGGGGAAGCGCAGTCTTGGGGGGTGACAGGTCACCTCTGTTGTCCTCCTAGCCACCCCAGTGATCTTCCTGTTCCTCCAGCCCCCCTCCCCAGGCCTCGGGCTGGCTGGCCAGTGGGAAGCAGCCGGCTGTTTTCTATAGGGCCTGTCACCATGACGCCAGCCAGGGCGGGCCTGGGCCTGCGGGGCGTTGGTCTCCCAGCTGCCCTCCCAGAGGAGGAGCCAGGAGCGGTCCTGGGCCTGCTCCCCAGAGACGGTCACCGGGATTAGGGTATCGACTTTCCCCAGCTTTCCAGGTGGCTGCTGGTGGCGCCTATTGAATTCCGTGCCCGCGGTCCGCTCCCTGGGCCGCGTGGGTGGAGGTGACGGGGCGGCCACTTGGGGTGGGCTGGGCAGGTGGTGGGGAGAGCTGGAGGGAGGACCTGTGCAGGGTTTGGGACAAGCCCCTATGGGAGTCTTCTGGAAAGCGGGTCTGGCACCGTCTGGCAGTGAGAGACGCACACCCAGCCACCCCAGCCCATTTGCACGGCCCCTCTGCCACCACTGCCTCGCTTCCCAGTCTCTGCCAGTCGTCTCCTTGCTGAGCAGATCCTGAGTTTTACGTCCAGCTCTTAGCATCATGGGAAGACACACCAGAGGCTCTGTACACCCGGGGACCCTGTAGGCCTTGAAGTCACCCCGCCTCCAGCCCTGGACCCCTCTGGAGCTGCCACCACGGCACAAGGCCTCTCCTGAGCTCCCGGGGGGGCCACGTACCAGGCCCAGGATGTCCTGGACTTTCCATTTATCTATCCCCTTTCCCGAGAGCAGAACCCAGGCCTCGCCCGAGCTCTGAGGATGCAGGCCCAGAAGCAATGGTGGCCAAGATCTGGCCGGGGGCCGACCCCTCCCCGCTTCTTTTCTCAGCGCTGGGCCTGGAGACCATGCAGCCTTAGGGAGCCGCCCTCAAGACCCCTGACAGCAGCTCCTCACTGGCTGGGGTGGGCTTCTTTGATGGCTGACTCAGCAGCTGGCAATGACACTTCCTGCAGGCAGCTGGGGGAGGGGTGGAGAGGAACTAGGCTGGTCTCCCAGGGAGGGTGGGAAGCCCCCGCCCCCGTCCCCGTCCCCGCCCCCGCCCCCTCCCATGGGAAGGAAGGGAGCCTTCAGGGACCTGGGAAGGTGGGAGCTGGGCGGGGCTCTATACTTGTCTGAAGGCTCTGGAAAATACCTGGGTCTTCCTTGTCCCCCTGCCCAGCCTACCCCAGAAAGCAACAGAGCGGGTCCCAGTGCCGGGGCAAGAGAGCAGCAGCCGCTCAGGCTGGGCCTGCCGTTTCCCCAAATCTTGACGGCTTGGCGCTGGCAGAGGGGAGCGAGCTGCAAAGCAGGGCCTGCAGCGCCGACGACTGGTCACCAGGCAAGGGCGCCAGGGATCCACAAGGGAAGCCTGCAGCGCGGAGACCCATCCCAGGGCAGCAAGTGCAGCCTTGCCAGCCAGGAGGGCCCCTGGAGCCCGCCGGCCTGCCCGCTGCCGCGTTGCCAGGCCTGGGCCGAAGCTCTGGCAGCTGCGAGAGGCCCTGAGCACCCGGAAGGAAGCCTGTGGTTTCATCATCAGCTAGCACCTCCCAGCAGAGACGGGCGGCCAGTGTTTGCAACCTATGCTGAGCCCTCGGCTGCGGGGTGGGGTGGGGGGGGTCCTCCCAGCCTGGGCTCGGGCTCGGGTCCGAGTCGGAGCCCAGGCCCAGCCCGCAGTGGCTCTCCGGCTCCTCCGCTGGGAAGCTGACGTTTCCACACCTTGGGGACGGGGTCGGGGGAGGGGGGGAGCAGAGACCGCAGGGCCGCCCTCCCCCTCCCCCCCATCCACCCGCCTCGCTTTCTCAGGGTGACTGGGAGCGCAGCCTGGCTGGGGCCGAAAGCTGAGCCTGCCTGTCCCCAGTAGCAACTGGTCGGACCTGTTCCTGCTCGCCTGGGCCTGGGGGAGGGGGACTGGGCTGGGCCAGCAGCTCGGGGACGGATCAGCTTGAGGGGAGGAGAGCCTCACTCCCAGAACTGGATGCAGGGGGGCGGGAGGGGCCGCAGCCCCATAAGTGGCGGCGGGGAGTGGGGGTGCGGGGGGTGGGCCCTGCCCTGGGGAAGAGGAGGGTGCCTCAGCGGGAACCCCACTTTTTATGCCCCCTGAACTGTCACTGCTGTGGTTTGGGATGAGGGGAGCCTGGGGCAGAGCAGCGCGCGCCGGCCGCCTCTCGTCCCGATGAGGGTAAACCCGGCCTAACTGTCACCTCACCACCTCCTTCCTGTCTTGGTCTCTCCACACCCCCGACCGACATCCTGAAACCGAGAGAGAGGCCCGCCCAGGCATCTAGAGGCAAGCAGAGTCACCCTCGGCCACCTCCCCGCCCCCGCAGAGCCGAGGGGCGGGACCTAGTCTCCACCGCAGATGGCAGCTGCCTCCCAGGGCTGGCAGGTTGGGGCAGGAGGCAGGCTGCCCTGGGCTTCTCCACTCCCAGCTGGGGGTTGAGGTTTCAGAGCAACGAGGCACCCCGCCCCAAGAACCCGACTTCTCAGCTTCTTGTGACCGATCGTTATTATTAACGACAGCGGCGGCAACGCCACCGTGTGCGCGAGGACTTGAGAAGGGTTCCCGTAGACGTTACTTCCGTGGACCTCCTAGCAACGCTGGGAGGCAGGTGCACGAAGAATGGTCTATAAACAAGCAACCCGAGGCTGTGAGAAGGAAATAACTTGCCCCGGGTCACACTGCTCATTTAGCTGGAGCCTGGATTCAGCCCCTTGCCTGGCGTCCGGGTGAAAACCCAGAGCTGACCAGCCTGGGAGGTGGGGGAGAGGGATCCCCAAGTTAGTCCTTAGGCTCAGGCTCCTTTGAGCCCAGTCTTGCTTTTCACACCCACCCTGCTCCGTATTCAGTCTCCTTGGAGACCCACAGGGTTTGGGGTTCTCTTGCTGCCTCTGCCCTCAGCCTTGGTTCTGCTAGCAGGGTGTGCTCGTCTTCTCCAGGACAGCTGGCTGCGCCTCCCTCGGGTCCGTGGGCATCCGGACCCCCACTCTCTTTAGGCTGGGCCGTTGGGTTTGGTGACATGCTGACCAGCTTTGAGTAAACACCTGCCCTTGCGTCCCCCGCTTCAGAGAATAGGGTACAGAGGAGCTGGGGGTCCCCAGTCACATATCCCGGGTACCCCACTAGGCTGGCAGGGCTCCCACCCCACCCCTCCAGGACGCCCAGACCGAGCCATCAGCTGGGAGGAATGGGGTAGAAATCAAAATAACACAGTTAGGAGTTCCCATTGTGGCTCAGCGGTAGTGAGCCCGACTAGTATCCATGAGGACACTGGTTCAATCCCTGGCCTCGCTCAGTGGGTTAAGGATCTGGCGTTGCCGTGAGCTGTGGTGCAGGTCGCAGATGCGGCTCAGATCCTGCATGGCTGTGGCTGTGGCATAGCCTGGCAGCTGTAGCTCCGATTCGACCCTTAGCCTGGGAACCTCCAAAGACAAAAAGAAAAAACACGAATAACCTTAGAATGTCAAGAGGGGAGAGACTTGAGCTAATCTGCTCTACCCCCCATTTGCCAGAAGAGGGAACTGGCGTGGATGGGGCTGTGCTCTGGCAGGGTCCCCCAGGTAGTGTGCGGCAATGCGGGGTCCCGGGCCGGCATGCTGTCTCCTTGCTGTGTAGGCTCTTCCCCGTCTTCCTTGGGGAGGTGGGGCTGCCCGGAGCTGGAAGGACAGACAGAACCAGGACGATGTACAATGGTCGTGGCCCTTCCTTTCTCCCCACAGCGTGAGCTTCGTCCTCGGCTCTGCGCCATGAAGAAGGGCCCCAACGGCTATGGCTTCAACCTGCACAGTGACAAGTCCAAGCCAGGCCAGTTCATCCGGGCAGTGGACCCAGACTCGCCCGCCGAGGCCTCGGGGCTGCGGGCCCAGGACCGCATCGTGGAGGTAATGCTTCTGGCCTTTGTCCCGGGGCTCCCCCGTCCCGACCGCCGGCCCTGCGGCAGCCATCGCACCACCTGCCCCTGGTTTAACAGCTGTGCCCTTTCAGCGGGTCCCTCTCTGGGGCCCGGGCAGCCCAGGGATGCTGAACAGATGCGGGGGGGGCAGGGAGGATGGATGGACAGGGAGGCCGAACGACTCCTTTCCTGCCCCTTCTCCGCTGGGCTCTGCTGCGCCAAGCAGACACGCCGGGCCCACCATTCCCCCGTCCGTGCAGCCAGATGTCTGGGGCCGCGGCAGAGCTTCCCGCTGCCTGAGGTCTCCACGCCAGGCGCAGGGCTGGGGCGGGAGGAGGAAATCCTTCTCCAGGCGAGGGTGTTAGGCACCTCTCACCCTCACGCTTCGTCAGGAGAGGAAACCTGAACCAAGTGCCTCGGGCGGGTCCCGGAATCTCAGTCTTAGAACCTTGGCTCTCCCAAGACTTCTCATTTTACATGTGAGCAAACCAGGGCCCAGAGAGGGAAGTGGCTAGGAAAGCGGGGGCCCCACCCGGGCCTCGCAGAGCTTTCCCGTCCCGTCCCGTCCCGTCTGTCACAGCTGTGTTTGTTCAGTCTCGGCGGGATATTTTCTTTGGCTTTTCCCACGGGTCCCGCCTCCCCGTCTGGCTGTCCAGCGGGACGACCGCGTGGCCTGGTTCAGGAGTCTACAGGCAAGCGGGGCCGAGTGTCCGATGGGCGAAGGACAAACAGGAGCCCTCGTACCGCCTCCATCTGTCCCTCCCCCCGACATCCGCAGGTGAACGGGGTCTGCGTGGAGGGCAAGCAGCACGGGGATGTGGTATCTGCCATCAAGGCTGGTGGGGACGAGGCCAAGCTGCTGGTGGTGGACAGGGAGACCGATGAGTTCTTCAAGAAATGCAAAGTGATCCCGTCTCAGGAGCACCTGAGAGGTGAGCTGCGTGGGACTCCCAGAAACTGCCCCCCCCCCCCCCCCGCCGATGTTGGCCAGTGCTCTAGACTTTTCTATGTCCCAAGCCAGGAGGGGGTGCGATGTGGGTTGGGAGAGGGGGTCAGGGAGTTGGGGGGGGAGGCATTGGCATTGGGTGACTGAGGATGGCATGTGACGGCAGAGGGGTGGCATGGGAGCGGACACGAGGGAGGGCAGGGTGGGATGGAGCTGCTGGCTCCCAGGCCAACGCTGCAGCACCAGAGGGAGGCCTGGGCCCCCACCCCCAGCACGTTCTCAGGGCAGTGCTGAGGCCAGAAAAGGGTTAACTCTGGGGAGGCTTCCAGCCTTTGCTTGGTCATCGGAGTCCAATGACAGGGGCCCAGGGCCTCCCCTTCCCTTCTCTAGGGTTGTCTTGGAAACCCAGGCATGCTTACGGTCTGGGCCCCTGCCCTCCCCATCCCCCGCCCCTGCCCCTGCCAAGCCTGGCACCTCCCTCGCCCCAGCCCAGCCTGAGCCAAACGGGGCAGGGCTACTGCACCAGGGTGGGGAGGAGTTGAGCCGCGCTCTGCTCCCTGGTCTGGACTTTCTCCCGAGGAAGATGGCTCCCGGGTGGGTGGGGGGTGTCCTCTGGGGACTTTACAATGGGTGGGGCCTCCCTGAGGGCCGTATCTGTGGCAGAGGGGTCCACACAGAGGTCCTGCCACAGACTTGGAGCCCCGGCTGGCAGGGCCCAGTGGCTTCTGGAGGTTCCTAAAGCAGGGATGGGTCCATTAGAAGTCCCTGGAGACCCTGGGCGTGGGGTGGGTGGGTCCTGATGGGTGGGTCCCGCCTTACTCTTGTCTCCGAAGGTCATGGAAATCAGACAGCTCAGATAGCCCCTTCTTCAGTAAGGGGGAGACTGAGGCCCAGAGAAGCCCCCAGCGCCAAGCCCACACTCTTGGTGACATGGTGGGGAGACACAGCTGAAATCTGGATTCCGTTCAGCTCCTCGCCCACCTCCCCCTGCCTCCGCCAGCTTCCTTCTCCCCGCACCCTCCAGTGTCCCTGCTGCAGGGCGATCTGGGTCCCCTTCCCTCCTGGCTGTAACTCTCTCCATGGGAGGGAATGTGCCCTCTAGGGGCTGCCTCCTGAGCACAGTGAGACTGCACGACTGCACGCGGTGGAGGGGCTGCTGGGGGTGTGAGTGTCCCTGTGTCCCAGAAGTCCCTGCCCAGCCACCGTGGGTGGGAAGGCTGTGGCTGTCAAAAGGGAGGAAATAGCAAGTCGCCATGTCTCCTGTCTCCACCTGTGCCCAGGCCCCAGTCCAGGTTAAAGGGACAGATGCACACTGATCTAAGAAACCCACCCAGGCTGGCCCGTCCCCAGAGATGGAGCAGCCCCCCCTTGCAGCCGGGTGGGGCTTCTACCCTGGTGAGCCGGGGAGGGTGACCCCAGGCCCAGGTTCCCTCCTTCTGACCCCTCCTGCCACCACCAGGCTTCCCGCTGGCTGGGGGAAGGCACCCCCAGGACTCTGCCCTGAGCCCTTTTGTCCCCCTCGTGGCCACACTGGCCAGTGGGAGGTGGGTTATTTTCCCTTAGAGCCGCTTCAGGTACTAAGCATAACCAGGCTGTGGTTCCAGTTCTGGTGACACGGTCATCACCTAGGACACACTGGAGAAGACCTGTTCCTAGGCCTGCTCCAGGCCCGCTGAATCAGAAACTCTGGTTCCAAAGCCCAGGAATCTGAATTTCTAACAAGCTTCCCAGGTGGTTGGTAGGCAGCTGGCCTGGAATTTCAATCCCATCGATTATGGTGCTTTTCAAACAGCTCCTTATTCATCAGCAGTTATCGAGATTAATTAAGTAGACAGAGACCAGCATTTTTTTTTTTTAAGGCCAAACCTGCAGCGTGTGGAAGTTCCTGGGCTAGGGGTTGAATCGGAGCTGTAGTCACTGGCCTACGCCACAGCCATGGCAACAAACACCAGATCCGAGCCACATCTGTGACCTACCCCGCGGCTTGTGGCAATGCCAGATCCTTAACCCAGTGAACAAGGCCAGGGATTGAACCCACATCCTCACCGAGATGTTAATGTCCTTCACCCACTGAGCCACAACAGGAACTCCTTTTTTTTTTTTTAAATGAAAGTGAATAGAAAATATCAAAGAGCATTGCCATGTAATAAGAGCAAGTTGTTTTGTTAAATTTCTGTTACACACACACACGTCATCTGTGTGGTGCTGGGTTATCAAAATGTTGAATGAACTCCTCATGGGTTGCGGTCAAGAGACTTAAACACTGACCTTAGGGAACAAGATCTGTTTATCTCCCTGAAGTTCAGAACTTCCACCCCGCGGCCAGCCCCTCTCCATCAGCGTTCCCCAGAGCTCCTGATTCACCTCTGCCCTTTTCTCCCTCACCTAGGTCCCTTGCCTGAGCCCTTCACCAACGGGGAGATCCAGAAGGTAAAGACAGACTCCTAACTGCTTCTCTGGCTCTCAGTCTGGGGGCTGAGAAGGGTGCAAGGTGCACGGTTGGGAAGAGGGCGGCGTCTGGCTCAGGGTGAAACTCCAGTTTGCAGGCTGCTCCCTGCTGAGCCCCAGGCTATGTCGCTGCCTGTATATTCCTCCGTCCCTGCCTGGGGCCAAGGCAGTCGGGAAGGAGAGGCCTGGCCGGGCCCTCTGCAGCCCGCCTTCCTGGGTGACAGGCTCCGCTTCCAACTCCCCACGTACAGAGGAGGCCATTCTTCCCCCCAAGAACAGAGCCTCAGTGTCTGGCCGCGCGCTGCCTGGCCCCGGCCACTTCCAGGCTGGAGAACAAAGCCCCTCCTCCGGGCAGAAAGGAAGAGAAGGCAGTGGAGGCTGGGGGAGAGACGGCGCGGCCGGGTGCCAGCTGGGACCACAGAGGAACCCAGGCAGGGGCTGAGCGCCAAGCTGGGGCCCTGGCCGAGCCCTTTGCTCCGGGAGGGGCCAACTCAGGGTCCGGACCACAGAGCCGGAGCGCTCTGCAGGGTCTGCGCAGAACTTCCCTCTCCTGGGGCTCCTGCTGGGGGACACAGCAGTGGGGCGGCCCTGGACCACCTGTAAGCCTGTCACTCCATCTGTGGGTCTAGAACCCTCAGCCACCTTATTCCTTCAAAGCCCTTCTTGGCTGCTTTGGGGTAAAGGTTTCAAGAATCCTGGTGTCAAGTCCAAGTGAACGGTCAGGTGGGCTGCAGGAGATTCTGGGGGCATCATGTGTGTTCCCCGTGCCAAGCAGACACACTCCTGGTGTCCCCACGCCCCGGGAAGCCCCTCCTTGGTCGCGTCCCCAAAGGCGGGTCAGCTCCAAAGGCTACGCCGGGAGGGCCAGGGGGTGAGCAGCTCAGCTAATTCCACAGTGGCCCCTCCCGCCCGGGGGGTGGAACCAGGCTGCCCTCTGATCCTTGGAAGAATGTAAAAACGCAAATCCCTGAGGGGCCCGGCGGGCTCAGGCAGCGGGGCTCCGGTGGAACCTCTCCAACCAAGGTGCCCGCCTGCCCCGGGAACGCCCTCCTCGCTCAGGACGGCCTGCCCCAGCCCCTCTCACCCTCACCCCTGCTCTTCTCTCTGCCAGGAGAACAGTGGTGAAGCCCCGGCCGAGCCAGCTTCCGAGAGCCCCAAGCCCACCCTGGCCAGATCCACCTCCAGTGACACCAGTGAGGAGGTAGGCCAGCCGGCTGGGCGGGTGGTGGGGTGGCACTGGGTTACGGGAAGTCTCTTCCCTGGCCCCGCTCATGCCTGGCACACCAACCCGCCTTGGAGGTCACATGCTGAGCCACGTTCTGTCCTTGTGACCTGGCTTCCCCGGGGAACTGCCCCGAGGCAGCCACCTCGCTGAGGCGCTGACCCCGGCTCTCTGCCGCCTGCTCCTCCTCTTGACAGCTGAATTCGCAGGACAGCCCCAAGAAAGAGGACACAGCACCCTCATCTACCTCCTCCTCCGAGCCCGTGCTGGACTTCAACATCTCCCTGGCTGTGGCCAAAGAGAGGGCCCATCAGAAGCGCAGCAGCAAGCGGGCCCCGCAGATGGACTGGAGCAAGAAAAACGAACTCTTCAGCAACCTCTGAGCGCCCCCGGGCACCAGGCACCGGGCACGCTGGAAGGGCCGGCCAGCCGCGCCGCACCCGGCTTCTCCTCCCTCCTTCCCTCTCACCCCCGAATCGACATACAGATCAGCACCAGCATCTGCTCTCTTGGCAAATCTGATTGTTGTAGAGAATTACGTTCTTCCCTAACTTCTGGGAAGGTTAGCCTTCCCCCCCCCCTCCCCACCAGGGGCTTCAGCCCACCAGGTGTTCCCCTGCCGCCCTCAGGGGACTTCACTGGGACCTACGCCGAGCCAGGAGCATGGGACTGGGCGAGCGGTCACCTTCCCTCATGACCCCAAGTGGTGATTGGGCCCAGGATTGATCAAGGACTCGGCAACACCTCCAGTGCACAGGGGGCCATTGTCCTGAGAGCTGTGGCTCGGGCATCCTATTTCATTTGATTTTTTTTTTTAAGAGTGCAGTATCAGAGTCTAGAGGGACCTTCATATCCTTGATTAACATGATCTTTCAGTTGTTGCATCCAGGACATAGCAGCGGCCTTAGCCTTCGACTTTGTTTCTGCTTCCATCCTGCAACCTGGGAACACGGGGAGGGCTCGGCCACTTCCCCGCCCGGTCCTGAGCCAGGCACAATTGTAAGGAAACTATTGAAATTCAACTGGTTTCTCCACACCGCCTCAGCCTCTGTGTTTTCCTTTAGACCTCTGGCCATGGGTGTTCCCAGGGTGGCCTCTGGCTGAAAGGGTGGGGAACAGCTGCAGGGAGAGGCTGGTCCAGGGCTCCCTGTGACCCTGAGCCCAGGAGTGGGAGGTTGGGTGGCTTTAACCAGAGCCTAGAGCCTGTAGCTGTCTGGGCGGCTGGGCCAAGCCCCGGTTCTGTGGCCCCCGCACGCTTGGCTGGCTGGCGCTGCTCTGTAGGGACTTTCATCGGGAAAAGCGGGAAGTGAGAGTTGAGACCCAGGTGCTCAGAGGGCTCTGAGAGGCACCGCTGATTCCCGGTGTCGCAGGTGTAAATCCAGGGTGGAGCCCCATCGGGAAGGAGGAGGCTTGGCCGTCATCTTCCACCGCAGTGAGGATTCCCAGGGGTGGCCCGAGCTGGTCCCAGATGCTCTATCTCATCTGGCCGCGGACCTGAATGGAGGGACTGCGGGAGAACAGACTGGGCCCTGGGACCTGCTTGCGGCAAGTGGGTAGAGAGGACTCTCCAAGGGCAAAGCGCCCTGCTCCTCCACAAGGGACCCAGGTCCCTCACACCTCTGGCACCTGAGGCCACATCCTGGAGATCTGCCAGGTGGCCTGCGAGGTTCCCGGGCAGGTGCTCAGAAAGCTGGCCCTGGCTCTTCTCCACCCAACCAGGAGACCACTCAAGGTTCCTAGGACCCACGGAGTCCTTGGGGTTAAGAGGAGGACAGGTCACAGTCTGGCCTGGTTAAGGTTTGAGTTCCACCATTGTTCAGAGGAACCTTCCAAAACCCTTATGACAACACCAATCACAGTGAGGCTGGGCCTGGCCAGCCCCCACCCCACCCTTGCCGCCACCCTTGACCCCTGACAGGCCCCTGGCAGGTGAGCAGCCTGAGGACTGCCCCGCAGGGCTGTGGAGGGACCCCTCCCACCTCACCTGCTGGGTGGGGAAGCCCTAAGGACTCTGACTCTGATTAAGCCACGGACAGGTGGAAGGAACAGGAAGCTCAGAGGAGACCGTGGCTGAGGGGCCAGGGGGCCCAGGAAACAGAGTTTATGTCTTGGATTCAGGTGTGTTGTAGATTCTAGTTTTCACAGGCACAGTCTGATGTGAACAAAAGGCCTGGGAGCTGGGAGTCCTGGGCCATAGTTCTGGCTCGACCATCAAAAGCCCTGGGGCCAGGGACCGTTTGCTCCCCTTGAAAACACCCTCGGTGCCCTCAAGAGTCTGTCCTCCAATTCTACTTTGAAACACGCCTGGCTTTGATGGCCACCCTAGGTTATGAGAGGGTGTGAGGGATAGTGAGAAGTCAAGGGGTAGCTGCCACCCCCCCTGAGGTGGGAAGACCTGGCCCGGCTCTGCCTGTGGCACTGCTCACCAAGCAGCCAGACCGTCCAGAACCTGTGCCTCTAGTGCCCCCTAGTGGCCTCAGCAGGTGCGGCCCCTCCCAGAGATGGAAGGACGAGTGGAGAGCGAGAGGACACGGGTGCCTTGGGGAGGGGACTGCCAAGGGCCCTCTGCCACCTCCTGCAACCCCCGCAGCAGAGCGGAAGGCCCGAAGATTCATCAGCGGCAGGGTGTGTGTGTGTGTGTGTACTCCAGCCACAAGGAGCTGTATCCAAAACTAACTCCACCCTCAAAACTGGGTCCTGAGAAAAGAGCAAGGACACGTCCACTTCCCAGACCACCTGTCTGTCCTTCCAGGGCCAGCCTCGTTCATTTCCAAACCGCTTGGGGTCACACCCACCTGCTTCTGTGGAATGACAGAGGACTGAGCTATTCCTGTCCCCATGTCATTGGACCAGATGCCGCAGGTTGGGCCTCCTGGTAGCTCACCTCCAGGGACCCAATGAGAAGACAGGGCAAGCTGCATGCAGTGGGCTTTACTCCCGGCCAGAGGCTCGGTGGCCCCTCTGGCCTTCCAGGGGAAAAGGGAGTCCTGCCTATTCACCAGCCCCTCCCTCATCTCCGGCTCCGCCCCTGCCTTGGCCTCTCCCGGGATTCCTGCCTTCCACTCCAGGTTCTGTCCGAGAGTCCAGCGTTGGCCAGGAGCAGGGGCTGGCCCTGGAGTGGCTCAGCCATGCTGCCAGGCAAGGGAGGCCAAGCAAGTCCGGCCCGGAATCTGAAGGGCCCTAAAAGATTTCCGACCTGGAGCAGGGCCCAGTGCACTCTGACCCTGAGGCTCCCTCCGTTCTGCTGCTGCGAGAGTCTGGTCTTACACCCCCGGTCACAGGGAGTGGCTCGTCCACGAGGCCAGCTGTCAGTGGGGCTCTGAGGACCCCTCTCTGTAGGGCATCTCTTGTACATGGCTGGTCTGCTCCAGAAGCCACTGCCGCTCCGGCTCACTCATCGTCAGCCTGAGTGTCACCTCCTGGAAGACACTGCTCACGGCCACCTGTGTGAGCCAGAAAGCACAGGGTGGGCTGAGTTACCGCCACAAGCGCGAGCACCGCCCAGCCCCACGGCCCAGACCCTCTCACCCCCACCATCCTCACCTGCTCAAAGTGCAGCTTGCGGAACATCCGGATGCTGGCTTCATTTCCTTGCCCAATTTTAGCCTCAAACTTGGTCAGACCTAGTTTGGTGACTCCTCTCAGAAGGGATGAGAGAGCGGGTCAAGCCGCGGGATGAGGCCTTCCTTCTTGCCCCACCCCCAGCACCCTCCGCCTCTCCTGTCCCGGTCTGCGGGGGGGGGGGGGCTCCATCACCTGCCCCCCACCCTCGGCGGCTCAGTCCCCACACGCCCTTGCCTTCCCCCCCCGCCCCCCCGGGGGGGCCTGGCCACTTCCCACAGCCCGCCCGGCCTCCCTTACCGTAAGCCATCATCATGAGCACGGCCTCGGTGCCCAGGCCCCGGCCCCGGCAGCTGGGCTCTAGGAGGAAGGATGGCAATCACTGACACTGCACGCCCGGCTCCTTCCACCCTCACAGCCCTAGGAGGCTCGCAGGTGCGCACCTGCGACTACCATTCTGCGGCTGAGGAGACAGAGGCCCAGAGACCTTAAATGACTCACCCAAGGTCTCGCGGCTTAGAGACACCCAGCAACCTGACCCCCAAGCCGACCCCTTCAGCTCAGTGTGCTGCCCCATGCGGACAGCTGCCCAGCCTCTTAGGAAGGCTGAGGACCCCGAACGACACAGGCACTGCAGAGGGGCTCCTCCCCGGCAAGGAAAGATGCTCCAGGGAGGATCACTTCTCTTTGGAGGGTCCTCAGCCCACCCCCAGGATGGGGGCAGACTACAGTTTCCTGTCGTGGCGCAGAGGAAAACGAACCCGACTAGGATCCATGAGGATGCACGTTCGATCCATGGCCTCGCTCAGTGGGTGGGGGATCTGGCATTGCCGTGAGCTGTGGTGTTGGTCACGGATGTAGCTCGGATCCTGCATTGCTGTGGCTATGGTGTAGGCTGGCAGTTACAACTCCAATTCGACCCCTAACCCAGGAACCTTCCATATGCTACAAGTGTGGCCCTTACAAAAAAAAAACAAAAACCTAAAATCCAAGGTTAAGTTCACAGCTAAGGATGAGACAGCAGTAAACTGAACCACCAGGGGTGAGCCACACGGCTAACAGGGTGCCAGGCAGAAGCCTGCCGGCTAGGAGCCTCCCATGGAGCTCTCCTGAGTGCAGTGGCTGCCTTCAAGCTCAGCAGATCTGAGGGCCAGAAGGGAGGGCCAGGGCCGGGTGGAACAAACCTGCAATCATGACCTCGATCTCCCCCAGGGAGGGGTCCCCTAGATCTGTGAGGAAGAGGTTCACGTCCCCGGCCATGCAGCTCTCCTCACTGGGGCCAGAGTGGCCCCGCCACGCCTCTGCGGCCAGCACAATGAAGGTGCACTCTGCCGAGGGAGGGACAGGGCTATCAGCGCAGAGAGAATGGCCTTCCTACCCTGGCCAGGGAACTTCCATTGTCCCTGAGTCTGGCAGAGAGGGGAGCCAGTGCTTCCTTCAGCTGATAACAACGCCCAAGGTCTGCCTGGTGCAGGAAACAATGGCCTTCTCCAAAGAGCAACTGTATCCTCGGAGAGCAGTAACCACAGGGTGCCAAGGGCCTCTGTTTACAGCCAGAGCCCAGAACGCTTCCCTGGCTCTCAGTCCTCCCTGGCCGTGCAGTGAGTGGGAAGAAAACAGAAGCGTCAGCCACAGGGACCAGCTTCAGTGGGCATCAGAGCATGAGGGTTTCAGGCACCTCCCAGGCTTTTCCCTAAGTGCTTTTTGCGAACTGTCTGTGGCCCCAGCAGGGCTACAGCTGGGAATGGGAAAGGGACAGAGGGAGGCTGAGACGGCCTCGGGAGGCCTCCCGCGACCCGCCCAGCCCAGGGTCCCTGAGTCTTACTGTCTGCATCTTCCCGCCAGCTGCGCTGCATCGCATACTCCTGCTCCAGGGTCAGCGGCTCAGAGGCTGTCAGACGCTGCAGCTCCTCGGATTTCATCCACTCGTGGTACCTGCAGGGATGGAGGGATGGCCTTTGGCATGCAGGCCGTATCCAGAAGCATGATCTGACACTTTGTGAGATGAAGAAACAGATGGTCGAGAGGGGAACCCCGCAGGGCTAACAGAGGGCTCAGAGAAGGCCCATGAGAGAGTTGTAACTGCTCCCGCGGTGGAAGGTCACGGGCACAAGAACTAGAGGCAGGCTAGTCCCAGAGAGAACAGCAGGAGTCAGTTCTTTCTGTCCAGCTTCCTCTCCTGTCTCAGGGGTCAATGCGGGGAGCAGTTTGGAGCTAAACACTCCTCAGATTCCTGAGGGGAAGTAGTGGCAAGGCAAACTCAGCAAAGAAGGCTGGGCACTGGGAATCCCCAAAGGAAAACTACAAATAGAAAATACACGCCCACAGCACCACCCTCCCCGTCTACCAGACATCTGCCAACAGGACCCACGAGTCCCACCCTGAAACTCAGTCCCGGCCTTCCAAAACAGCAGACATCATGCCTACCCATCAGCTCAGTTTCAAGACAAGCTAATATTTGGTGTCTCTAAGAATTGAGTCCATTCACTGGCCAGAGGAATGGTACTCATTTATAAATAATTACGTGAGAAAATAATACCTTTTTTTTCTCGCACACATTTAGTTTATATAATATTCCTGGCTAAAAGGCCGAAAGGGAAGCTGAGGGGGTGAAAGGAGGAAACAGGGGGATGGGTGACTTCAGTTTTCATTTTTTTCCGGTATGTAACTACTTCTCACACCAATGTTTCTCCTTTTCAGAGAAAACAGCCCCTGAGGTTGGGCTAAGGCAGGCTGACCTCCTTGCTGTACCCTGGAGAGCTGGCCTGTGCCCTACGTCAGGTGAATGATTACCTAGGCACGTGCTCCGGGGTGTAGGGTACCAGCACCACCTTCGTTCCCAGAAGCAAGGTGTTCTGATTTAACCTCATGGTAGCAGCCTGCGGGTGGGAGGGCAAAGATTTCAGCACCCTGAGTTTCCTTCCACTGAGAGTAGGGTGGAAGCCCCAGCTCTTAATTCGCTAAATGCCTCCTGGGGCTAAGTTGTCAGAAGAGCCTCCATCTCCGCCCCCCCCCCCCGTTTTTTTTTTTTGGCTTTTTAGGGCCACACCTGAGGCATATGGAAATTCCCAGGCTAGGGGTTGAATCTGAGGTGATGCTGCCAGCCTACGCCATAGCCACGAGCACAACCACAACAACGCAGTAACCGAGTCGCATCCACAGCTCAGGACAACTCTGGATCCTTAAACCACTGAGCTAGGCCAGGGATGGAACCCGAAACTCCATGGCTACTAGTTGGGTTTGTTACCGCTGAGCCACAACGGGAACTCTCCGTCCTTCTTTCTTTCCAAACACTTCAGAGAACACGGACTTCCCTTGCCAGAAGGGGAACCAAGCTGGTTAACGATAAACTATCCTGGGCTCTCATGCCAAGGAGCCAAGCAAGGGCTGCCTTCTCTGCCCGTCCTTTCCACCCCATCTCCCAGAACGCCGATGCCTCACACCTATGCAGCAAGACTGGTCAACAAAATTTCCCTTGCTTGCCCCAGTCCTGAGACTCCGCCCAGAGTTAATTTCCAGCTCTGTCCTAAACCAATTTCCCAGCGACAACCCCACCAGGCTCCCGCCCTCCCTCTTCCGGCTCCCCAAGCCATCTGGGCCTGCCCGGCAGCCCTACGGTGAGGCAGGCTTAAGGCCTCAGCCCCTTCTCCTTTGAGGATTTACAGGCTACTCTTCTCGAACTCCCACAACCACTGGAGTCCCGGGCCGGCCAAGTTCACACCCACTCCTCGTAGGACAAACGTGCCCCCAGCAGGCGAGATACTCTTCTTCCGACCAGACCCGCTTTCCTACCTGGCTGACGGCCGTCCCTCCCGCATGCGCGCGGCAGCGTACCCCGCCCTCTTCCGCCACGCAGACGGCAGCCGCCGGGGCCCAATGCCGGTCCCGTCTCCGAGAGGCGCCCAATCAGCGCCGCGCGCCCCGCCCGAGGCGCGCGCAAAAAAGGTGGGCTCCCGGCGCGGGCGCATGCGCGTTGTGGGCGCTGGTGTGAGACAGCTGGCGCCGGCACCAACCCAGGGGCCAGAGGCGGCGGCCGCGGCGGCCCGCATCAAGCTGTGCTGCAGGTGTCGGGCCGGGTGGGATGGTGGGATGGACTGGGGTCGTGCCGGACTCGAGGTTTCCCTAGGAGGGGGTAGTAAATGGAGGCGAGGATCGGAGATGGGCTCTTGAGAAGACGAGCAGGGTGAGGAGACCTAAGGCGGGTCAGGGGACGTGGAGTGGAGGCCTCGTTGAGAAGGAGAGGCTTTGGGGCAAGGAGTTGGGTTGACGGCGACCTAGGAAAGCCTCCAGCCCCTTGCCGTAGGCGGAGGAGGCAGACAGTTACTAGCTGCTCTGGGTGGTAGTGAGCTCGCTGTTCCTGGCATCAAATGGGAATAACCAGAGTGTGTAAAGGGGACCCTTGTGGTGGTTGAGACTTGGTGGCTCCTGAAGCGTCTTAAATCACTTGAAGTCTGAGAGGCATGGAATACATTCATGCCCTGCACAGCAAGGAGAAAGTTAGAAGAAACTCCTCAGTCATCATACCGGGAGAGCCCTCCCGGCTGTCATGTGACAGATAGCCAGGCTGTAAACGTCTGATTAAAAGTTGGAAAGGGAGCGGCTCTGCAGACATCCGCCCACCCCCATTTAGGTCCATCAGAAAGTTGAAGCCTGCTCTTCTCCTAGGGAGCCGCAGCAGCCGCCGCCACCGCCACCATCGCCGCCACCGCCACCGCCACCACCACCACCGCCACCACCACCGCCGCACAGAGGGGAGCTTGACCACCGCTGGAAACTTCCTCACCTTTGAAAATGGCGGGTGAAATCACCGAGACCGGGGAGCTCTATTCTCCCTACGTGAGTTTTACTCTTGGAGCCTGTTTTTGCCCACATCAGTGCCTCTGGCTTCTAGAAAAGCACTGTGCTGCCTGTGGACTGTACTTGTTTGTGAGCCCAGCGGCTTTCAGAGTTGGGGTCTGGGGACCTCATCCCGCGGTAGCCATGGTGAACATATTGTGAGAGGCAGGTTTGGTCACGGTTTGAGTGTCGATCGGAGGGTGGTCAAGAAAACCAAACTGGCTTGCTAGCTCTTTATGCTGTTTATCTCAGGACTGCTACCAGCTGCAGCCCGTGTGGCCAGTTCCGATGGACAGGGGCTGTCGGCCATCGACTCTAGGTTTTGCTCATCTCAGCAGTTTGCAGCCACTTTGGTTCTTAGCTGAATTTTAAGTTGCACAACTTTTATAGTCTTGGCTGGCGTAAGAGGCAGAGAAAGCGCGCAGAGACCTCCAGTTGCAGTTTGGTGGAGTCTGTAATTAGAGCAATTAGAATGAATTGATTTCTCACCGTCTTGGGTCTGTGTCACAACCCCTCACACACACACTCAGTTTATCTTCTCTGTGTAGTAGATGATAGGTCACGGTTGCATCATGGCTGAGTAGCAGGAGGACCCAGATAATCAAAGGATCGATTCATGTTGCTGCCAAGGATCCCAAGGAAAGGCAGCACTGCCTTAAGTAGCCAGAGTCCACTTTCTAGAAAGCGCCCAACCTGAACGGGCACCCCTGCTTAGCGCTTACCTTTCTGGCCTGGGGAATCCCTGCTCTGTTTCTGCTCGCTAGCTTCACAGACTCCAGAGCTGTGGTGTGATGGCTGAGGAAGCACTTCTGAGAACAGCGGGTCCAAACCCTTCCTCCCACCAGGCCCTCCTGCTGGATCGGTGCCTTTCACGTGTAGCGCCTCCTCCACCTCAGTAATTTATCAGGGAAGTCTCTTGAACCTGAGAATGAGTAGACTCGCGTCCCTATCACTTGAGAGATTGTGTAACAGCTCACAGCCTCCTCTTGGGATCCGTAAGGACACGTCCATGCTATCCATAAAAGTCACCCGGGTTCCTGCTTCATCTTACAACAGCTATTAGCCTAGCGGAGTTATTTCTATAACCAAGTGTTAAGAAGGAAAGTCTCTGATGGGCCCACTTTTCTTGTGCCTCCAGCTGTTCAGTAATCATTTCACATGTCAGCATGTGCCCACAGGAAATGGGGCAGTAAGACCTAAAACGCCTCAGTGGGTTCTGCTTTTTTTTTTCTTTTGTCTTTTTAGGGCCCCACCTAAGGCATATGGAGGTCCCAGGCTAGGGGTCGAATCGGAGCTGTAGCCACCAGCCTATGCCACAGCCACAGCCACGGAGCATCCGAGCCGTGTCTGTGACCTACACCATAGCTCATGGCAACGCCAGATCCTTAACCCACTGAACGAGGCCAGGGATTGAACCCACGTCCTCCTGGTTACTAGTTTCAGGTTCATTAACTGCTGAACCACAATGGGAACTCCCGTGGGCTCTGCTTTTTAAACACTTATTTCCTCCATTTCCTATGCGTGGTTTTCTTCAAGATCTTTGTTTAAGGGTCTATCCTGGGCATTGGCCGTGACTCCACACCTGCTCGTGTCCTGCCAGTGAAGAGAGAGGTGGGGGGGCTTCGGGGGGTGTTGAGGATGAGTTTTTGAGCATAGAACACACCCTCTGCCTGAGGTTTCTTTAACTCTGCCATCAAGGGAGAGGGGGTCTTGGCCCCGGGTGAGACAGGGGAAAGGCGTGAGGTGCACCATCCGTTGAGCCTGGAGAGGCAGCGGATCGGACTTTCCTGCAGATGCTGTTTTGAGTTCCCCTGCTCAGCACCAGGAGGGCAGAGCCCGCTCGGGGAGACCGAGACCCTGAGCGGTGCATCAGCCCAGGAGCGGGTCGTGGCCAACACAGAGCCTCTCCCTGCCTCTGCCTTGCCCTGTCCCGAGTTTTCCTCCGCTCATAGGGGTCGGGCTGTTCGCCTTAGCCTGCTCTACCCGCGTACACTCTTTGTAACAAGCAGACGAGCCCGCAAGGACTCGGATGATCAACCCTCTCAACAGCAGTGCTGGACACGCGTGGTTCAAGCCCATAGCGCCCCCATAAGTGGTCTCAGAACAGGCGCATCCGTTTCCCCATTTATGGGGATCACGAGTGGCTCAGGCCTAAAGGGGTCGCGTGATGGAAATAGAGGAAGAAGGAGTCACTGCTTATAAGAGGGCAGCCGCGGAGGCCACCTCCTGCCAGACATCTTGCCTAAGATCGTTGCCATTGCTTTCGAAGGAAAGAGCATTTGTTTGACAGCCTGGAAGCCTCGTTGTTGCTTCTGCATCTCTGCTGCCCTCTGTTTCCTTTGACAGCTGTCGTTGGGGAAGCCGTTGAAAGGTGCCCGTGACCCCCTGCCTCCTGCACACGTGTGGGCGAGGCCGCTGGGGTCCTGCCCTGAACCCCCTAGAGCCTGCAGCTGGGGCGGGTCAGCCAGCCCAGGGGACAGGACGGTGCCCTCTCAGCGGAGAACAGGCGGAAGCTCGGTTTGCATTGAAACCACAGCAGGGCTCTGTTCCTCAGCCTTCAGTTATACCTCCCAGGAGGCTGACCCTGCTGAACTGTCACCTAACCGGCAGAAGAGACCATCTCCTCCGTCGCCCCTGCCCCGAAACTGCCTGCCCCCCAGCCTGTGGCTCAGCTTGGGTTTGCTTCCTGCCTCATGCTCTGCTTCTTGAGATCAGTCCTTACTGATGACTTTTACTGGCAGTAAAGGGGGTTTAACTCCAGCCCGGAAGGTGGAAAAGTCACACAGGGCTCCCCGCAGGCCCACCAGGCCCAGAGTGCTTGCTTCAGAACTAAAAAATAGCAACAACCCAAGACAAATGGGATTACCCCTTTCCGCCCCTAAGTGCTAACAATTAACTTCTTTGTCAAGTTCTTACGGGCTCTTTTTTTTTTTTTTTTTTGCCTTTCGTTGTTTTTTTTAGGGCCGCACCCACGGCATGTGGAGGTTCCCAGGCTCAGGGTCTAATCAGAGCTACAGTTGCCTGCCTACACCACAGCCTCAGCAACGCGGGATCTGAGCCCCGTCTGCAACCTACACCACAGCTCACGGCAACGCCGGGTCCTTAACCCACTGAGCAAGGCCAGGGATTGAACCCGCAACCTCATGGTTCCTAGTCGGATTTGTTTCCGCTGAGCCACGATAGGAACTCCTTACAGGGTCTTTTTTACTGAGATTTATTTGAACTTTCCATTGGGAGTGTGTTTCATTGTGTCTTTATTAGCAGTGATTCTCAGCCAGTGGCACTCCTGCCTCCTAGGGGACATTTGGCAACGTCTAGAGACGTTTTGACCATCACAACACAGGGGCAAGCTGGGGGGCACTGGCTTCTAGTGGGTGGAGCCCAGGGAGGCTGCTAAACAATCTGCATTCCACAGAACAGGCCCCCCAACCAGTCTCAAAAGTCAGCAGCGCTCGGGCTGAAAAGCCCTTCTTGACAATATAGACCTTTTACTTTTTTTGTTTGTTTTTTTAGGGCCACACCCTTGGCGTATGGAGGTTCCCAGGATAGGGATCGAATCAGAGCTCTAGCTGCTGGCCTACAGCTCAGCCACAGCAACACTGGATCTTTAACCCACTGAGCAAGGCCAGGGATCGAACCTGCGTCCTCGTGGATACTAGTCAGATTCGTTTCCACTGAGCCACGACGGGAAGTCCTAGACCCCTGGCTTTTACATCCCAAGACCTTCAGGCATCCCTGAGTTCACAAATGCCTCTTGTGCTAGTTAATTTCCCCATAAAATTTTTGGCTAAGAACCATCACTTTCTTTCCTTTTTTCCTTTGGTCTTTTTAGGGCCACACCCGTGGCATATGGAGGTTCCCAGAGTAGGGGTCTAATCAGAGCACGGGTGGATCCTTAACCCCTGAGCAAGGCCAGGGATCAAACCTGCAACTTCATGGTTCCTAGTCAGATTTGGTTTCCGCTGAGCCACGATGGGAACTTCCGAGAACCATCACTTTCTTAAGCTTTCTTAAGCCTCTTTGCCCTCTCTTTACTTCTATCGCAAGAACCATCACCAGAGCCATTTTCTGTAAAGAAATAAGACTCGAGGAGTTCCCTCCGTGGCACAGTAGGTTAAGAATCCAACAGCAGTGGCGTGGGTCACTGCAGAGGTGCAGGTTCAATCCCCGGCCCTGTACGGTGGGTTAACGGATCCAGCGTTGCTGCAGCTGCAGCTCAGATTCAGTCCCTGGCCTGGGAACTTCCATATGCCGTGGGTACGCTCATTAAGGAAAAAGATTCTACCCGTCATCCTGGTACCACTTATGAAAGCAGTGTGCCAGGAGATCAGCTGTCAGGTCGCTGACGGGCCTGGCCTCTTAGTGTCCTGCTTACCACCCTCCCTGGAACATCCAGCTCCCTCTCCTGTGCACCAGGGCCGTGAGCCCGCCTGCAGCCTGGCTTGCTGCGCTTCAGCCACGCCGGCCTCAGAGTTCCCGAGCACCCCTCCCTCTCTCCATCCGGCCTGGCCGTTTGTCTGGGCGGCTCCTGCTCAGCCTTCAGGTCCCAGCTTGAGTGTCACCACGAGGCCTTCCTTGAGCCCCTCCATTGGAAACACTTCCCCGTTATTCTTTGTCACGGCGCCCTGGTTCTTTCCTTCAAAGCGCTTCTCCTGGGCAGTGTGTGAGGCCACGGTGGAGGCGGCGGCCTGGGTGGGGAGGTGGGGGACTAGCCGTCACGATGAGGACAAAGGCAGGGCGGTGGGAGTGGCGGGCTTGTGGAGGCGGGGGCTTCAGGTCAGGGCAGCTTCATGCTCAAGATCTGGAAAAGGCAGTCACTAGTCAGCTGAGCTAGAGTCAGGTTGGTGTGAACCAGAGCTAAGCTTAAAACCGGGGAGTTCCCGCTGTGGCTCAGCGGGTTAAGAACCCCGCATAGTGTCCTTGATGAGGGTCCCAGTCCTGGCCTCGCTCAGCGGGTTAAGGATCTAGCGTTGTCACAAGCTGCAGCGTAGGTTGCAGAAGCGGCTCAGATCTGGCGTGGCTGTGGCTGTGGCGCAGGCCACAACTGCGGCTCTGATTGGACCTCTAGCCTGGGAACCTCCATATGCTACGGATGCAGCCATAAAAAGGAGAAAAAGAAAGACAGAAAGCCCTGAAGTCGGTGACCCAGCAGGTCTTCTCTGAGGTTGGTTGAGGGGATTAGGGTGAGGCGGGGTGAGTGGCTGCCGGTGGGTAGGGCGTTTCTTTGAGGGGTAATGAAATGCAGTTAGATGGTGGTGCGGGTTATAGAACTTATGAATATATTAAAAACTCTTGTGTACTTTAAAAGGGTGAATTTGCAAAGATTTTTTTTTTTTAGGACCACACCTGCGGCGTATGGAAGTTCCCAGGCCAGGGGTCAAATCCCGGCTTACAACACAGCCACACCAATGCCAGATCCGAGCCATATCTGCAACCTACACCACATCTTGTGGCCATGCCGGATCCTTAACCCACTGAGCGGGAGCCAGGCCTTGAACCCACATATTCGTGGATACTAGTCAGGTTCATTTCCGCTGAGCCACGACAGGAACTCCTAGAAAGGCTGATGGAACCCAGGGCTTTAGTCTTCCAGGTGTTCACGTTTGGTTCCCTGGCATCCGACTGCAGATCTGCCTCCCTCAACCCTGGGCCTAGTCCTCCCTTCCTCTCCCGCTCGCCTGGCTGAGGCCTGGCCTCCACAGCAGCTTTGCTGTTGCCCGGGGTCGCCCTTGGAAACCATTGCGGGGGGGGAAGGTGAGGCTCCTTAATTTCTGGGCTCGAATGTCCCCTGTGTTGGTTCCAGGTCGGCCTGGTGTACATGTTCAACCTCATCGTGGGCACCGGCGCACTCACCATGCCCAAGGCCTTCGCCACCGCTGGGTGGCTGGTCAGCCTGGTCCTGCTGGTGTTCCTGGGCTTCATGAGGTAAGGGGCCGTCCCCAGGGGGGCCTGAGGCGGAGCGGGGGGCGCCCGCGCCCTCCATCAGTGCGAGGAAGACGCCCCTAGTGAGCGGGTTCTAACAGGTGCCCAGAGCCAGGAAAGGAGGCGGAGAGGTCTCAGCGTCTCAGGCTGCTGGCGCAGTCGCCCAGCCCTGATCACGTAAAAGCGAAGACCTCCAGTGAGGCTCTGGGACGTCCCACGTGACACTCGTGACACTCGCGGGTCCTTCCCCCGGTGATTTTTACCTCCCCTGTGGTGTCCTTTATGCCGTTGCCGTCAGAGTTTGTGCCCTGAGAAGGTACCCCCCAGCCCAGGAGAGAACCTGGCGAATCTTTCAGCTGACGATGGGGAAATCAGTTTGGAATTCAGAATTTTTTTTTTAAATAACATTTTATTTATCTTTTAAAAGATTTTATTTGTTTATGTTTTTCTTTCTGCGCCGCCCCGAGGCATATGGCGTTCCCAGGCGAGGGATCAGATCTGAGCTGCAGTTGCGACAGGTGCTGCAGCTGTGGCAGTGCCGGATCCTTAACCCACTGGGCCGGGCCGAGGATTGAACCTGCGTCCCAGCCTCCAGAGACGCCGCTCATCCTATTGCATGTCAGCGGGAAGTTTGAGGAGGGGATCCCAAACTTCCCAAATTGGGGAAAGTTTGTGTGTGTGTGTGTGTGTTTTCTTTCTTTTTTGGCCGCCGCGCAGCATATGGAGTGCCTGGTTCGGAGATCAGATCCAAGCTGAGCCACAGCTGTGGCAGCCCTGGATCCTTTAACCCACGGGCCTGGGCTGGGGTTCGAACCTGTGTCCCGGTGCTGCAGCGATGCCACTGATCCTATTGCGCCACAGCAGGAACTCTAGAATTTGTTTAAGATCGTTTCAGAGGCGGTGATGAACACACAGGTGCGCACACAGTCGGGTGTTAACCTCCCCTCGTGCACCTGCTTCCTGAGCGGGTGTGTGGGGATCACCGGCCCCACCAACTGGTGCTTCTTAGTGCCCCAGGCCGCTAAGAGATTTAGGACTAAACATTTCCAGCCCCCTCAACCTAGTAGGAATCTGAAAGCTGGCAAAAAAAAAAAAAAAAACCTAGAACCACCCCCAAGGGGTACCTCCCCCGAGAGCGGTGACACCAGGCACTGTTCTTAGGCGCTCGAGTCCTGACCCACTGAGCCAAGCAAAGATCACTGCCCTGCTTCTCCTGTGGGGAGACGGACAACAAGCAGCGAAGACAGTAAGTAGTGACGTGCAGAGCAAGTTAGAAGATGATGAGTAATATGGAGAGAAGTGTACGGTAAAGGGCATGCCCAGCTGTGCGCAGCGGGTTAAGGATCCAGCGTTGCCACAGCTGTGGCTCACGTCCGAACCCTGGCCCAGGAACTTCCATATGCCTCGGGTGTGGCTGAGAAAGACAACAAATGCACAGCGAGGCAGGGGACCAGGAGGGTGGGGCAGTTACGGTGTGAGGTAGGCGGTTCGCGGCCCTGGAGGAGCGCAGATCCGGGAAAGAGCCGCCCCTTTGGGGGAGTGGGACCGTTTAGTGGATGAAGCCAGTCAAGGCCTAGAGGTTGAATGAGATGGGGAAACGTTCCTTCTGGGAGGCTTTGTGGCCGCCCTTGAGGTGCTCTTGGCTCATCACCTACCACAGGCCCTGGCAGCCAAGAGCCTGAGAGTCCTTGTCCTTCTCTGACTCTGCTGTCCCCTTCAAAGGACCTTCAGCGCAGGCAGCCGCTGGAACGGAAACTGATTATTGGGGGCCCCCAGGTGTGTGGGGGGGGTCCCTGCTCAACCCGTTTATGTTCACACATGATCAATGAGCTAGCTTTGTGCAACCACAAGAAGCCTCTTTATGCCTTAATTAAGATTGATTTCAGTTTTACCTCCAAAAAGCAGGGAAAATCTTAAGCCCTTAAAACGGTCACTTAGGCAAGATAATGAGAACCCTCTCTAGGAGATGCCAAGGCCACTGGAATGGGGGCTTCAGAGCCCCTGCCCCACCCCCACTGGGATGGAGTGAGTGGGGCTTAGCGTCCCCCGCCCCGCCCGCTGGACCGAACAGCCACCCGAGGGCCACCATGCAGGCCTCGAGAAAGAAGGCCATGAATGTCCCCTCCCAGTGATCCCAGCAGGGCCCGAGTCATCCTCCAGGTTTTATGAGTGGGGAGGTGGCTCTCCCCATACCTTCTGCCACTGCCGGCCCCCAGGTCTCTCCAGTTGCCTTAAGAAAAGAGCATGTTTTCACTTTCGTCTGACTTCTCAGCACCTGATGCCGCCTCCCCATCTCCCATGTGATACGGGCCATAAAAAATGCCAGTCTAGTACTAGCCGGATTATTAGGAAAGTCAAAGCACCAGCCCACAAAGGGGGAGGGGGAGAGATGCCCGAACCAAGCATCCTTTTCAATTACCCGAGCCCGTGCGCTGCCCATTAGTGTAAGCGACGGGGTGTTGACTGCTGGGCCCACTGCCTCTGCCCTTCCCGAAGCTCTGGGAGGGGTCCTAGGTGAACCGGCCTCCTCTTCCCAGCCTAGAGCGTCACGTGGTGCCTGTCCTCCCATCTCCCCACCTCTGCCCTGACAGGCCCTTCTGGGGGGCGGCCCGCCCTGCCCCCCCATCGCCGCTCCCCCAGGCTCGCCCTCGCTCCTTCCATCAGCGTTTCACACCCGTGTCTTTGGGGTGTGCACTATTTCCATCTTGCACTGGAAATGCATTCTCAGTGTGGACGGAGAAGTCAGGATAAGCATGCAGGGCGCCCCTTTGCACCTGCACATTTTGATCAGGTCAGACCCCCTCTGAAGTTCCTGCCCCTTCCTCAGGACCGACAATGCTTTGGGCTCGTTGGTTGGGTCAGGTCTTCAATGGCGTTTCCTTTGATTTTGTACCTCCTCCAACCTCCGGCCTGCCTTTGGCTCTTAACATGTGCCTCCCTTCCCCGCAGCTTTGTGACAACTACCTTCGTGGTGGAGGCCATGGCAGCGGCCAACGCGCAGCTCCGCTGGAAGAGGATGGAAAACCACCAGGTGTGTGTGCTGCCCCTGGCTCTGGGTGGTGCCCCAGGCGGTCGTTACAAAGAGGGGGCCCTCGGCAGCTGCTTCTCTCCCTCCCGATGCCTGGGGGGACTCCTGAGCACAGCTCCGCTCCAGGACCCTAGCCCCAGAGCCGAAGTCCACAGCCACGGTCAGCTTACAGAACGAATGCAGCCTCTGCTCTTTTAATGCCCCCCACCCCCGACCTTGGCCTGGCTCAGTCTTTCTGAACCTTTGTACCTGGAACCTCTGAGTGTGCCTGCACCTTCGAACGTGACAGCATCGAGGTGTCAAAAGCATCCTAACCAGATACCTCCCAGAAAGAAAGAACAAAAGAAACAGGCCCTCCATCGTCCCGGGGTGTCCGCTGAGCTGTGTACCCTTGCGTTTTCCTCGCTTGGTCTCATCCTCCCCACTCCCCCCGCCCCCAGGAGGACGACGACGACTCCTCCACCGCCTCCGACAGCGACGTCCTCATCCAGGACAACTACGCACGCGCAGAGGAGCGGCCCATCCTGTCTGTGCGTAAGTCTGGGGGCTCTGGGCTGGCCCGTGCTTCCTCCTGGGCCACGGGTTCCCCTTCCTTCTGTCCCTCCAGAAACCCCTGGCATCTCCCGCCCCAGGGCTGATCCCAGCCTGAAGGCACCATGGAACAGGAGGGCTGAGCACTGGTCTGCTCCCGACGGCTTCCTCCGGGCCCACCACGCACACACACACACACTCATACACACACACACACTATCCATCTGAACCCTGGCCAGGCGTCCCAGTCTTAAACACACACACACACACACAGGATCCATTTGAACCCCACCAGGCATGCCGGCATGAAAAACAAAAACGCTTCCTCTTTCCTCCTGGCTCCACAGAAAGGCGTGGCTCTCCGAACCTCTTTGAGATCACAGACCGGGTGGAGATGGGACAGATGGCCTCCATGTTCTTCAATAAAGGTAGGCCTCCTTCCCCGGCTGGGGAAGGGCCGAGGGAGAGCTGGTACCCCCGCAGGCCTGGTTCCGCCTCGACTGCCTGGGGGGGGGGGCAGGCCATGGGAGCAGCAGATTCTCGGCCGGAGAAGCCACCTTGCTGAGAGGCCTGAACGGCTGCAAGGTGCTTTCTTGGATTCCTCCACTTTCCTCAGCACATCAGGAATAAAGGAGCTGCTTGGCAACCACAGCTCGTAGAGGCTGAGAGTCCTGAGCGGCTTTCCAACGAAGGAAGCTGGCAGGGGTGGCTGGTTGTTCTGTGCCTCTTGCTCGATCGCTTCTGACTTGTCTCTCTTTTCTGGACTGTTCTGGACTCGCAGCCCAGAGCAACCACCTTGCCACCGCTGGAGGGTGCACTGTGCCTGTGTGTCTTCCCGGTGGCCAGTAGGGGGCGCCAGGGGCCCACGCTCAGGGCCGCTGCTGGGAACCTGCGCTCTAATCGTGACCTCTCTCCTCTCTACCTGCTGCTCCGGCCCTGGCCGCCAGCACCCAGCTCAGGTGCTGCAGGGTTGGTTGCTCCCCCAGCAGCACCTTAGACCTCCATTCTAAGTCCTGTTCTTTTGGAAGACGAGCTGTCCGATGGCTTAGTTCTTTTAATGCCCGAACCTTCGTAGCGTCGGACGCACCTCAGTAAATCCTTACCCTTGCAGTTATCTTGGGAGATTTTCTGCCTCTTCATGAAACCCCCTTTGGCAGAGTGGGGGCCGCCCCACCGGTTCTTGCCAGTCCTGAATGTGACTGCACTAACTTGAGCCAAGGGGGGTTGCAGAAACTAGAGTAGAATCTTCTCCACTCTTTCTTAGGAGGGTGCGAGGTCTGTTTCTCAGCGGTGGTGTGACGTGAGGGCGATGTGACCGTCGGCCAGAGGTGGCCTGTTCCCAGCCTCACCGGGGGTTTCAGAACTTACCGAAACCAGCTCGGCTCCTTCTCACCCATCCTTTGCCATTTTCTTTGTTCCGTGTCTGTGTTTTCCCATCTCCTTGGACCAAGATAAGCGGGGCAAACATTTCCTCCTAGTGGCTGCACAGTCTCCTCCCAAGTGCAAGCTTCAGAATCAAATGCACGGAGGAGGACGGACACGAACCTTCTAAACCTTCTTTCTAGTCTTCATATCCACAATCCACCCTGGTTTCTTGAAGAATTCTAGGAACTCGTGGTTTTGTTTTGTCTTTGTGTGTGTGTGTGTGCCCCACGGACTTGACTCCTAGTTTCCCCAAATCTGATAGATAATAAACACGTTCAGGAGTTCCCATTGTGGCTCAGCAGTATCGAACCTGACTGGGCTCCATGAGGTTGTGGGTTCGATCCCTGGCCTTGCTTAGTGGGTTAAGGATCCGGTGTTGCCGTGAGCTGTGGTGTAGGTCACAGAGGCGGCTCGGATCCTGCGTTGCTGTGGCTGTGGTGAAGGCCGGCAGCTGCAGCTCCAATTTGAGCCCTAGCCTGGGAACTTCCATATGCCGCAGGTGTGGCCCTAAAAAACTAAAAAAAAAAAGAAGGAAGGGAGGATAGAAAATAAACACATTCATCTGAGAGCAGCTCGGACTTGGAGGATGCTTGCTTCTCACCTGCTCTGCGGTTTCTCAGCCCAGGCACCGGCTGGATCTTTCTTCACTGTGCGGCCTGGCCGGTGTGTCATACAGTATCGAGTAGCATCCTCGGCTTCTACACACCCAGTCGTGACAATCAGAAATGTCCTCAGACTTTGCCACATGTCCAGGGCGGGGGTGGGGGTTGGGGGTGCATAATCACCGCCCACTGAAACCTCTGCTCAGCTCTATCCTAATTTGCAGAGTGTCGCCTTCGCCTTCAGAAGGGCTGCCACCCTCCCCCAAAGGCCCCCTTGGGGTCCAGACTTGGTCCTTGTAATTAGAAATGCCAGCGCCGGTCACGCCGTCCTGCTGGAAGTCCATCGATCCTCCCACTTTGTGTCTAGTAATGAAAGTTATTGATCGGGGCGGGCCAGTGACAGTTTATAAACAGCCGACATGAGTCCACGGGCAGGAGGGAAAGGCTGGGAGGCGGAGAGGCGGGGATCCCGGCAGGAGCTTTGGCTCAGAACAGAAAGACAAGCAGGGATGGGGTCTGGACTCGGAGCCTGGGTGTGAGTGGCCGCTGAGCTGAGACATCGGTGCGCTGCCCGGCCCTCCAGGCTTCTCTCAAGAATCGTGTCATCTGGGTCTCTTCTGTCTAGATGCCTAGCAGCAGAGCTGACCTCAAATAGCCCAGGAGAAACATGTCCCTGGCTTTCCCCGGGGACCTAGAGGCTCTTCTGAGCCACCAGGATTAGAAGGGAACTGTCGCTTCGTTTTTCTTTCTGTTCTCAGAGACTCCAGCAGCTTGAGATCAGTGACACCAAAAACAAGCAGTCCATCTGAATGGGAGTTTGAGCCTGGCCATCTGGGGCCATGACCCTGAGGTTGTAGGGCCCGGGTGCTTTTCTCAGAGCTTTGACACCTCTTCTCCGTAGCCAGAATCATACGTGGAATTTAATGCAGGTCAAATTCTTCTCACTGTGCAGGGTTAGAGACAGTTGTGGACTTGCCCGGCTCAGGAAACAAGGCCGATGAGGTTAAGACCAGAGCCCGAGTTCCCAGCTCCTAGTCCAGGCCCCCCGGAGGGAGAGGGGCCCGAGGTTTGCCTTTGCAGAGGGAGTGTCCACGTTGCGCCCCTTCCAAAGTTAGCATCCTCGGAGTTCCCGTCATGGCGCAGCAGAAACGAATCCAACTAGGAACCATGAGGTTCCAGGTTCGATCCCTGGCCTCATTCAATGGGTTAAGGATCCCAGCGTTGCCATGAGCTGTGGTGTAGGTTGCAGACTCGGCTGGGATCCCGCGTTGCTGTGGCTGTGGCATAGGCCGGCAGCTATAGCTCCGATTAGACCCCTAGCCTGGGAACCTCCACATGCTACGGGTGCGGCCCTAAAATGACCAAAAAAAAAAAAAAAGGCAGCATCCTGCCCCCCAGAGGCTTCTGGTAAGAAGGGCAGCGAGCTGTCTCGAGCACCCGCTCCTGCGCTGCTTGTCTCCCCAGCACAGCAGGCCACCCTTTCCCCTTGAGTCCTCGGTGATGGGCCAGATTCAGAATAAGGCCCTTGGTCTTTGAAAATCAGGGACTTTTAACCCTCTTGATTTCAGCTTCCAGAGCTGGGCCACATCCTAACATCTTGCTTTTCGGTCCCTCGGCAGCCTCTTATCTCAGAGCCCTGCGTCTGGCTGTGTAGGAGGCCCTGGCCCAGCGAGCCCCGGGCTCCGGGCTCCAGATTCGGGGCATCCCTCCTCCTGCCCCCGGGCAGCCTGTCCCGAGCATGAAGACGCTTCTGGTCCCACCCCCTCCCCATCCCTGCCCCGCACTCGCCCCGCACCCGTCTGGATCCAGAACCTCTCTGATCCAGCCCCACTCAGCTCCTCTCAGGTGACAGTCACAAGCAGAGGGGTTTCCTGCCGGCATCACAGCGCAGACGGGCAGAACGAGAAGCAGGGCTTGGGGCGGTTTTCCCGCAGTGCCTGGAGGACAGAAAGCCGAGGATGCGGTGGAGCGATTAATCCTCCCCAGAGAAGCCCAGCACCTCCCTGTGGCTCCCTGACCGATGACCTTGTTCCTTTCAGTGGGTGTCAACCTGTTCTATTTCTGCATCATCGTCTACCTGTATGGGGACCTGGCCATCTACGCCGCCGCCGTGCCCTTCTCCCTCATGCAGGTGACCTGGTGAGTGCCCCACCCCCACGAGATGCAGCCCGATGGGCGACCTGGGCATCAGGGCAGAGTTCTCGGGGCAGAAGCTCCACACCACCCGAATCCATCAGCATCTGTAGGATGGATGGAGGTGTCCAGGCCCTTTTCGGCACGTGCCACGGCCAGCTGTCCTTCCGAGACTTGCTCCTCACCACTGTCCCCTTCCCTGCCCCACTGGGAAGAGGACTGGGATTCCCACAGGGGCTCCCGAGATGCCAGGGAGCCGTGCAGCTGGATAAGGAGTGAGGTGCCCGCCCTCAGAGACAGGAAAACAGCGCTCTAGGGAGTCAGACTGTCACTGGACCTGAAGCCACGGCCGGGCAGGGGGTGCCGGGTCTGCCCGTGATTAAGAAGGGCAGCTTCTGTCTCTACAGCCGAGCAGGGAGGCCCCGCTGAGCCCCTGTTCTCTCTCAGCAGCGCCCTGGGCAACGACTCCTGCGGTGTGGAGGCCGACACCAAGTACAACGACACGGACCTGTGCTGGGGGCCCCTGCGCCGCGTGGATGCCTACCGCATCTACTTGGTGAGTAGCCTCGCCTCTGCTCCCCGGCCCCACCCGGCCAGGCCACCCCCGGGGGGCCGGGAGCTGCCTTCACTCTCTGCCAAAACTGTGCCCAGAGAGCAGGGTCTGCATGGCCAACACTCTGGCTGATGGGCCCCGGGCAGGAAGTGGATCCTGTCACCGCCACGCCATCCCCAGCGTGTCCTGGCCACCAGGCCTCCGCCGTAGGTGGTTCGGAGAAAGCGTTCGGGTCAGTGCCAGCTCCAGGGCCATGACCGCTTATAAACTTGGCTCTGGCCGGAGGGGCCCTCTCAGCAAAGCCCTGTAAAAGGGCCAGGGTTCTGGAAAGTTTCCCCATTTTGACCTTCCTCCTGGCCAGCCTGAGAGCACATCGCCTGGCTTCGCGGCGGGGCAGGCAGGCCTGAGCCACCCACGGCCGACCGTGACCCGTCTCCCTGCCCGCTGTGGACCGGGGAGCCCCCGAGTCTCCAGGCTCTGTGCACTGCGAGGGGGAGGGAGGTGGAGCTGATGAACACGCCCGATGGGTCTGGGGTCTCCGGGATGAGAGACAAAAGCAGAGGCGGTGTCTGCCTGCTTTGCGGGCGGGACTCGGAGATGGCTTCCTTTGGCTTGTGCTGAGTCTATTAATATCTCCTGCCTCCTCTCGGTCCTCCTCAGCCCTGACACAGATTTAGGTGCACAGGTGACACACAGCTTGACACGTGGCCACTTAGCTGATGATGTGGCTTGGGGTTGCAGGGCCGGTGGGGGGGGGAGCCAGCCATCCCCGAGGTGGCCTGTCGACTTCCTTGTCCCTCTCCTGGCAGATGCCACCGGGCCCCGCCAGCTGCGCTCCTCGGGTCTGAAGGCATCAGCCCCGAGGACCGCTGTGTGGCTGCTTGGCCTCCCTCCCACCCTACAGGCCTTCCCCAGAGGTCGGCGGCCTCAGTCCCGGGAGAGAGCAGTTTTCTTCTCTGCATTTCCCGAATCGGATGGTCTGTGTGGCGCCTCTCGCGTGTTCAGCCACAGCCAGGAATCTCCCAGCAGAACTGCAGTATCTCTGCCCCGGTCCGCAGGCTTCCTTAGCACACTCACCGCCTGGCGCCCTTTGCCACTTCCCCAGCCTCGGGGCCTGCAGAGGACTCAACAGCGCAGCCAGGAGCGCGCGATCCGGGGGCCTTTCACCCCTGAGCCTGTCAGCAGCCTGTGGTTGATGAAATTAGCAAAAGGCTGGGAGCTCCCTGGTGGTCTGGTGGTGAGGATTGGGCGCTTTCGCCGCTGCAGCCCGAGTCGCATCCCTGGTCTGGGAACTGAGACCCCACGTCAAGGCCTCCCTGCACGCTGTGCCCCCTCCCGCACGGAAATTAGCAGAAGCGTTAGAAGTGTAAGGACCCATGTGGATCTCTCATGCGGAGAAGGGGTGTGGGGTGGAGAGACCCGGAGCAGGTCCAGGGCAGGGGGCAGCACCGCAGCCCCTCAGGTGGGTCTTTCCAGTGGTGGGGGAGCTGCTGGAGTCCCCGCAGAATCTGCCCGGCACATCCCGCCCCCGCTCCACCCTGCGTCTGCCAGCAAAACAGATACGGAGCCCCGGGAACTTGGGTTGCTGCCGTTTGCCTGGTGAATTATTTAGCAGCGTTATTATTGCCTTATTAAAGTGTCCCTTCCCTTGTTCCTGTAAACCTTCTGCGTGACGGAGCCTCCGTCCCCGAATCACAGTAGCTCTCTGACGGAACGGGAGGAACCCTTCAGGAAAGCAGACAGGCCTCAATGTCTGCCTTCGTCTCCCAGATACTGCACTTAGAACTCGTAAAGCTAATTGCCACCAGGCCACCCGCACGAGTCGCCCGACATAGGAGGGGCCGCTGAGCGGAAGCAGAACCCGTACTCTCTGGGTTGTCGACATACATATGCACACACACACGCGCGTGCACACACACACACACTACTGGGGCTTTGCTTTGCTCGGTAGGTTTTTGGCTCAGATGTCCTCTTTTTCAGGCTTGGAGAAACGCAAGGCAGGTGGACCTTTGCGTTGTCTCAGAAGTTGCTTTACAGCTTTGCGTGCGGCCCCCCGGGACTGTAGCCCCCGCAGAACAGTGCCTCCTGACCCTGAACCCCGGGGCCTCTCTGTCCGGGACAGGGCCTCCCCTACGTAGTGCGTCGGAAGCGTCGAGCAGGGGCCTGGGCGGACGGGCTTCCCTCCGGGGCCCAGGCGCCACCGCACGCGCTAAGGCGTCCTCTCCTCCCTCGGCTTCCCTGCGTCCTTGTTCCGTCAGGCAGTCCCTTCCGATCATGGGAGAGGAGGGTCACCCTTGCCCTCTGCCCCCGTCGTTCACGTTTGGAAGGCTGTCCTCCCACCCAGGGCTTTGCCGCCGTGTCCTCCCACCTGCTCCTTTGCTGCCGCAGCGCCGGGCAAGGATGCAGGCAGGTTTCTCTCAGGCCGCTTCCCACGCCAGGCACAGTCCTTCTCTCTCGGGAAAACGACACACCTGTCTGTCTGGTCCACACGTTTAAAAGGACCTCAGAATAGCCACTGCTTTTCTATCCCAGGACAGTACATTCTGCCTTTGCTTTACGGTGTAATTTTCAGAAAACGCTCTGGAAGCAATCTCTTCTGCATCTTGCCGGGCATGCTGCCCAGGGGGCACTCAGAATGACTTTAACGCTTGGGACCTTAGCTCTCGCCCGAGGGAGCTTGGAGCTTGCGTGTAGCGTAGGGATTACTTGAAAGAAGGGAGCTTTCTCTACCAGTAGCTACCAGTCCTTCCCAAAGCCCTTGACCCTGACAAAGAGAAGCTCCCTGCCCCGCCCCCTGCATCGTCTCCCTGTGGCTGCCAGTTCCGAGGAGCCATCTGAGTGCTGTGAGGTGGGGGTGGTCCCATGAGTCCGGGGGGAGGGAGCTGGTGCCCCCCGGGAGCCAGCAGCGGCCTGGGCCCCATCGCGAGGGCCCGGGAGAGTTCCCGTCAGGATCTGACTCTCAGAATCCACCACCTGCCCCTCCCGCTCCTCCGAAGGGCCAGAGGGGACGGTGTTGATGCCCCAACGCTTCCAACCGGCAGCCTTGCCCCCAGGCTGGGCAGCGTCCTGGGCTCTGTCCGCAGCGGCTCTGGCGCTGGTAAGAAACAAAGCGGGCCTTGCACAGTGGGGAGGAGGAGTCAGGGGCCGCGGGCCCAGTGGCAGGGGTGCACGGAAGTGAGTTCCGTCCCAGAACTGGACTGTCCCAAGCGGCTGGGAAGGACACTGCCAGGCACTCTGGTTTTCCTTCCTTGTCCCCGCAGTGCTTCCCAGCCTCGTCTGTACCCCCTGCCCCCTGGTGTCATTGCCTCCTCGAGCAGACAGAAGCCTGGGGGGTGGGAGATCCCCGAGGGCTAAGCCTCCTCACCGCCTGCGGGAGCGGCCTCCACCGCTTATAGGTGGACGCGAGCTGCCAGGCGCCGGTGGCCCAGCAGGCCCCGGCCGGGCAGAACCAGGCGCACAGATGGCCGAGTGGAGCTCATCCTGGCTGGAGCCCCGGCCGCAAACTGGCAGCGTTGGGCGGGGGCCCCTCGTAGGCTGCCTTGGGGCGGGACAAAGTCGCTGTGGTTTGCCTTCCCGCCTGGAACGCAAGAGCTGTGAGATCCACCGCCAGGGCCTGGGTGACCCAGGAGAGAGGTGCAGCCAGCAGGTGCCCGGTAGGTGACCTGCCACCCTCTGCCAGGCAGCGCTTGAAGGAGCAGGCTGGGTTGGGGGCTGCAGCAGGGGTTCTGCCTGCCGGACTCTCTTCCCAAAGGATCGGGTCATTCTGGCTTGGGGAGCCCTGGTGTCTCTTTCTCCGGCTGGAGGCTATATTTTCTGATTCTGTCTGGGCTCAGCCTTACACGGCAGTGCCTGCCTCTGCCATTGGCAATGTTTAAAACAGCCAGCAGCCCCAGCTTTAAAACCAAATGGTCTCTTCTTAGAACAGTCCCGTTCAAGGTGAAAACGTCCTTTTTGGGGGGAGTGGAGAAGCGGTCTGCCCCCCACCCCGGGGGGGAGGCCGGGTCCTTCCTGCCGTGTTGTTTACATCCGTGCGGCTTGTTACCAGTTACTTTCTCGTCTCTGTTTGGTCCTCCCAGCCAAACAAACAGTGAGGTCCGTGGCATCTTCCCATTTCACAGCAGAGAAAACTAAGACCTGGGGACTGTGAGTGTACCAGGGCCACTGAGCTGGGGCAGCGACGAGGGCAGGGATACCGGGGGCGGGTGACGCCTGCTTGGAGCTTCCATTTGCAGAGGCTGGGGCGACGCTGCCCAAGGATGGCGTCTGTTCAGTGATCCGTGTGCCCGCCCTGCCCGACCGCCTGGCTGACCCGCCGTCTCCCCGCCGCCCCTCCCGCCTGGGCAGCAGGCCGGCGTCTCCCTTTGCTCGAACAGCGCTGGAGCCCAGCGCCTCTTTCCAAGGACGTTCCCTGCCCCTGCCGCGGTCTCTCTCTCCATCCTTCAGCAGCAGCCACGGTGCCCTGGGGCTGTGGCATCTGCTAATAAGTGGGTCACCGCTGCCATCACTTGAATATTTATTCTTACCGATTCTGGGGCAGGAGGTGGCCTAGACGCCTTCGGGACCAGCGAGGGGGGAAAGTTCGTGTGAAGCAACAAGTTTCAGCAGCAGCAGTGATGTCGTGGGACCCTCGGGGGCGCCTCCCGGGGGCCCCAGCCCTGGAGCACAGCTCCAGTAGGTTACAGCATGAATGCTGTGCTCGGGTTTGCACAATGCGGGGAAACTGAAGGCAGAGGGACATGGAGGGACCAGAAGCGTGGCCCCAAAGGCGTCTGGTGGGGAGCTGACGGGATGACAGGCCGTCTTCACGAGGAGTCTAAAAGGCGTGGCTCCATCTGCAGGTGGAGAGCAGGCCCCGTAGATGGGCCAGTGGCAGTTTCCCTTCTTTGGGAACACGGCCCTCCTGCCTGACTCACCTGGGTTGGGACTCGGCCCAGCACCAAACTGGAGCCAAGGGGAGGGGGGTGGTCCCTGGCCACCTGGGGCGAGGAGGGTGTTGCTTACAGGGTCTTGCAGGGCCTGGGACATCAAGGCGCCGCCCTCATAGGATGGTGACTGTTCGGGGACCAGCCAGGCTCCAGGAAAGCCTTTCCTTTTCATGCTCCACCCCCCACCCCCACCCCCGCAGCGGCAGCTCCTCATTCCGTCTGGAGGCTCCGGGAAAGTCAGTGTTGCTTTGCCCGCGGGAAGACGCCCATCACCCTGGGCGGCCCTGCAGGTGCAGCGAGCAGGGTAACCCTCCCGGGCCAGCCCACCCTGACCTGGCGGTGGTTTGTGGTCGTCTGCCAGCTCCTTGGAGCCCCCAGGAAGATTCCTGCCACAGGGTGTACCCGCCAAGTGCCAAACCTCTGCTTTCACTATCCCTCGTCTCTAGGGAGAATTTCTGCCCCACACCCCAAAACCGCATTACCCTCTCCCCAGACAGGTGCTGACGCTGAGCGAGTTCTGACCTCAAACAGTGACCGGTGCTCAGATTGAAATGAGTGACTTTAAAGGATTGGCTTGTCTGTTCTTTTTCAAGGAAATCAATAATAGAGGGACAGGCCTGCATTTTTCTTTCTTTTTTTCCTAGGGAGCTGTCTCTATATCTCATCCGGGGAATGGCTTCTTGTGTTTTGTTGTGCTTTCCATCCCTCCGGCCCCAACTCTTTCTAAATGAAATTCAGATTACACTGTCACTCCAGCACTGTGGCTTGTCTCTCGAGCTCCCGCCAAGGGACCGCACGGGGCTCCACCAGCCCACCCGTCACCCCCCGCTGCCACTGGTGTCTGGGCACAGCCTCCAGTCCGTCCCCAGGGCCAGCCCAGCTGCTGCCCGCTGTTGCCCCAGCCCAGCCCTCACCTTTTGCAGGTAGCATCTGGGTAGCACCTCGCTGGACCACAGTGGCCCCCTCCCCACCCCCTCCCGGCCCCCACGCCTCTGGGTGTTTGGCCTGAGCTTCCTGCCGCTCAGTGAGAGGACCGCTGTTTTTATTTTTGATGCGGCTCTCGGGGACATGGGTTCTGTCCGCCGACGTTAAGCTCATCATCCATCACGCCCCACGCCATGCCTCTGCCGTGGCTGATTCCTGACACACCGACTTACAGGACGGAGCTGACTCCCCTGGCTGCCCGCTCCCGGCTCCCGGGAAAGATCCTGGGGGACAGGACTTGGGATCACAAGACAGTCCCCACCCCCAGCCTCGGGGGGGGGTGTCCTGTGGCCTTTACTCTGTTCCAGTCCGTGAGCCAGGTGACCAGCCCACACCCCCCTTCTCTCGATGGCCGCTTGACTGTCACCAGGTCTCCGCCTCATCTCTGCGACTGGAAAGCAATGAGTACAGCCTTACAAATAGGACTTGCCCGGGGCCAAGCGCCTTTTACCCCCGGGCACGAGGGAAACCGCCAGCCCGGCTTGTCTGGTTTCTCGTCCTTTCTCCCTGCCCCCACCCCCCAGTTCACCCAGGGAAGGGCACGGAGCTGGGAAGTCATCTGCGCGGTAAGAGGGCCACCCCTGCCGGATATCACATGAAAACCCCAGCCTATGAAACAAGCCCAGGGGCGATTGCTTGTTACAGACCAGTTTGTTACTTCACAGAAGGACCCGCTGCAGGTTCCTGTTCAGAGCTCGGTTTCCCTAGCGTGTTTAAAACTTTAGTCTGTGAAAATTAAGGATTTAGAAGCTCATCTTTTGGGAAAAGGGCAGGAATTCGAAGCGCAGTCCATGTAGAGACAGGCTGACGGGGTGCCGGCGTGGACATCTCACACACACACACACACACACACACACACACACACACACAGCCCTAAGCCAGAAAAGCTTCGTGGCACTTGTTAAGTGTCCGTCCACGGCCCACACTCACACACAGGCCAGTTTGGTTGGGAAACTTCCAAACAGGTCTCCATGGGGAGCGTTCCTCCCCGCCGAGGACCTTCTGCCCCGCGCTCTTTCAGGACCATTTTTATCCACGCTTCACACTGATCCCAGGCCGACCCTGAGCTTGAGGCTTCTTTATTTGTACACAGCGCGATCGGGGGTGAAAAGCTGGTGCTCCTTGCCTCACGAGCTCCCCTGGCTGGTCCTGGCCACTGACCTGTGTGTGTTTTTAGTCAGTGCCCTCAAGAAGCTGCTCTGGGCAAACCCCCAAACGCCGCAGCCCAGGCCCTGCCTTTGGCCTGCGGCCCCTCCACTTCCAGACCTCCCACCTCTGGGTCAAGAGCTAAAAGTGACTTTGTTCTGTAGGGAAGTGTCCCAGTTGTTGATTTCAAATCCCCACTCTCCCCCTCCCCTTGTTTTTTTTTTTTTTTCTTCATTTCCCAAAAAGTGCAGGAAAAAAATTGTAGTGTAGGAAATGCAGCAGCCTCCCGGTCGGTCGTTTCAAGAGTAATATGGAACGTTCTTAAATGTTCTGTGCTACTGAGAGTGAAAACTACGTGCCAAACCATGCTCCTCCTCCCGCCCCGGGTCACTCCGCCGCTTTCTTTCCGTAGATGAATCCGTGGGGCTTGCGACGACCCTGCTGACTCTTGGGAGGCTGTGCTACTCCCTCAACGATGCTTATTCTCCATCACAGGGTGTCTTTTATAAGCAGAATCCGCTGTCTTTCTAAATAGCACCCCAGGGCCCTGGCAGTACTTGTTTAATTAAATAAAGCGCTCGTTCTAAAGTAATAACTGTGCTTCTCCAGTGGCTGGTGCCCCAGCCGGCGGCGCCGGCCCTGCAAACTGCACAGAGAATAAAAGCATCCGCCGGCCCCGTCCCCAGCCTGCAGGCTGGCCCGCAGGAGAAAGCCGGAGCCAAAGAACCCCAAAGGGCTTGCAGCCGGCAGAGAGGTGCCTGGGCTGCGGGTGCGATTAGGCGGAGCTGAACGATTAGGGTGCATATTAACGATGACACCTGATTAATTAGCTCGAGCTCAGGCTGTCTTGTGGATGAGCCAAGAGGAGACCCAGGTACATTTTAATCAGCCTCGAGTGCAAAGGGAGGTGCCGCGGCGGGCGTTGCTGAGCAGATGCTGTGCGAAGCCGGAAGGGGGGGTCACAGGGCACAGCGGGGCTTGTGGAGTCAGGCTGCGGAACTGCCTTTAGCCCCGGATTGAGACCGTCTCAGTTCTCAGGAAACCTTGCCACGAAGGGGGCAGAGAGCGTCAGGCTGGGGTGGGTGCTGACCAGGGCTGGAAGCCGCCACCCCCCACCGCACCCCGGTCTGAGACACCCCAGCAGTTCTGGTGGCATCCTCCTCACCACTGTAAGGGGGCTGTGCTCCAACCCGGGGGGGTGCCCGGCCTCCAGGAACGCTGCCCGGCCTTCTGCACCCCCCCAAGTCAGGAACGAAGGCCTCAGCTGGGTCCCGGAGCTTGGTTCCAAGACCACTGGCACTTATTAAAAATACAGATTCCCAGGCCTCCCCCACGGGCCTCACATCGCAGCAGCTAAGGCTGCCAGGCCCAGGAATCTGCATTTTCAATGAGTTCTGAGAGTGATTCTGTGTGCTCTCCCCATTGAGAAAGTCTGCTGGCCGAGGCCCTGTCACGGTGGTAAATGGCCTCTCCGACACCCAGATACCCGGAGGGAGGCCTGCCCCGTCGCCCGTGGAGATCTGCTTCCCGGGGCCGGAACGGCCCTCCCCGCCCGGCCTCCCCAGAGAAGGCCTGGGCAGGCGGTGTCGCCGGTAAGTTACAGACCGAAGCTGGCGGCTCGGGCGCTTCAGTGCAGTCAGGAAAACAGCCTCACTCCTGCTCTGATCAGACCGGTTCCAGGCTCTGAATGTCCCCGAGAGACAAGGGGTTCCAGCCACAGCCCTTTGTCAGGGGCTGCCTTGTTACCTGTGGCCAGCGGGCCCCTCCCTGGGCCGAACCCTGGCCGGGCTCGCGGCTCCCTCTTGGAGGAAGAGGCCGCTGTCTCTGACCCACTGAGGAGGAAGCCGGGGTCGTTAGCGCGATCTTACATCCGACCCGACAGAGCTCGTTAATCAGCCCGCTTGACTGGCCGGCTCCCCTCGGTCCCCACCTCCAAGGTTACTCAGCCCTGGCCAAGAATCCTGCTCCCTGTTCCGTCTATTTGGAGGTCGGACGTCAGCAGGGAGGGGGCGGAGCCGCCTGCTCTGCGTGGGGCACCTGACACCCCGCGGCTCCCAGGAAGAGCGGGATGAGGAGGGGAGACGGCCTGAGCGTCTGCGGCCATCACCTGGGGCCTCTCCTGGCGCGTCCTCCGGCAGTTGAGGTGACAGAGGGCGAGGGCTCTGCCTCCCTGTCTCCCCGGGGTGGGGTCACCAGAAGCCCTCAGATCCCAGCGGATTCCCGGAGGTGCCAACAGCCCTGCAAGATCATGAGGCTCACGCACCAGCCGTCATCCAAAATGCCCGAGCAGCTTAATTAACAGAATCGGCGGGTTTGGGGGTCTGGGTGCTTCTCTCCCGGGGAGCCCACGTCCTCCTGTTCTAAGGCCCTCTAAGGACTTGATCCCTAACCTGGCCCCGCCAGCCGCCCCGCAGCCCCTGGATCCCAGGGCCTGTGCCCCCGGCTTCCTCGTGCCTGTGAAGCAGCCTGTAGGCCCGCCCGGCCCGGCCCCTCCAGGCGCAGCCCCCCTCTCCCCTTCCTGATGTCCAGCCTAACTAGACCAGGACACAGAGCCGGCTGATTCTCTGCAGACAGACTTCAGCGGCTAAAAAAGTGGGAAGGAGTGCCCAAGAGGTTTTCACGCGCGTGTCTGTTTGCTGAGCCGGAGGAGAGCACGGAGAGCAGTTGCTGCTCCTTCTGGAATTTTCAGGCTCCGCTTGCAGCCCCGCCTTCCCTACAACACCTGTTTTCTTGTCACTGTAGCTACCGCGGCGCCTGCCCCCCAGGCGTGCCCCTTCCTGACCAGGGCTCCCTGCCAGGGCCTGGGACGGCGTCTGCACTGCGGCCGACGGGGTGGGGACATGCTGGCCGTGCCGTCTCGCCCCCAGCCCCCAGGACTCACCCTTCAAACCTTTAAGGTCCCTTTCAAGTCTCACCCCGTTAGAGCAGAGGAAACCCACCCGGGGGACCCCGAGGAGGGCCTTGGAACGCGGGCGCGGCAGGAGCTCGTCCGCGGAGGGTCGTCGGTCGTCACGGCCCTCTCCCCGCCGTCCAGGCCAGGGCCTCAGGCTTGAGGACTGTCCCGAGGTCATGAGGCTTTTCTCTTTCTGACCTTTCCTACCTTCTGCCTGGTTGTGGGTACATCTGACTGCCGTCTCCTGGCTTGAAACCCTGTAAACCCCTCTCCAGCAGGCAGTGTCTACACTCCTTCACGGGATGTGGCCCGCCCTAAAATCCTTCTGGAACTTTCTCTCTCACCACCGCGCCCCCCTTGCTGACCGCCATCCTGTGAGGACGCCGGGCACTTTCCACAGCTCTGTGCCCTTCACGGGCCTTTCCCTGGCCTCGGAGACGGGCACTCACTGGTTCCAGACCGAGCTCAGGCCCCCCAGCCCCACCGTGGCCTTGATGGCATCTTATTTGTGGTCAGTTCCTTGGGCTTACCGTGAGCTCCTCAAGGTCAGGCCTGTGCCTTACCCACCTTTCAGTCAAGAGCCAGCACGGGGCTGCACGCAGGGGGGTTGCTCCGTGAGTGTCTGAAGGGACGAGACCCCCTCGGGTCGGCGGGCACGGGTGTGAGGCCCTCCATCAGCCCTCAGCCCTCTGGCGCCCAGGGCTCACCCCAGCTGGCGGCCACCACTCCGGCCAGAAAACCTCCCGTCCAGCTGGCCCTCCTTTCCCAGAGGCGGTGGGTGGGGACCGAAGCTGCCCCTCAACGAGGGCTCAGGGACCCCTGTCTTTGGGGACTGAAAATAGAGGAGAGCATCAGAAGCTGTCCGGGAGCCAGGAAGTCAAGGGTGGCTCACCACCCATCTCTCTGCCACCCCTGGGCCCCTGGATGGTGGCCAGTGAAGTATGAGAGCAGGTGCCAGCTCCAGAGGCAGAGCCCGCAGCCGCCCCCCATTCCGCCCCGCTCGCCACTTCCTCGCGCGCATGACCCGCCCCAGCTCCCTGTCTTGTTCCTAAAACGCCCACCCAGTTCCAGATCGAGCCCCTCAGCTGCGTCCCCAGGGTGTGTGGGTGGGGACCCCCTTCTCTCTCTTCCACACTCAGGAGGAGCCAGGCTCCTTTATAAACCCTGATGCCTCATAATCACCGAGCGAGCGCCTCTGTAGCTTTTCCACAATATTAATCTTTTCCCCCCACACCGCAAGGGTTGCGGCCCTGGCATCAAATCCTTGGAACTCTGCCCACCACCGGTACCATCTGGCTTCTCAGCTGAGGAAGAGGCACCACGGGCACGCAGCCTTGTCCTCCAGTAGCAGGCGAGGGGCAGCAGCATGCCAGGCTAACGCCCTAGGCCCAGCACCCCAGCCCCCGGAGCCAGCCTTGAAGGGGCGTGGGGGACGAGGAGAGACCCCAGGGCCCAAGCAAGGGCGGCGGTCAGGTGCTCTAAAGAGGGAATGGGCCTTTACGGGGACACCCTAAGCTCTGGTCTCAGCTGTGTCTTGGTTGTTTTGCACTCTTGGACAAGTTAATTAATCCCTCTCAAGCACAGTGTTTTTTCAGATGGAGACAATAACCGATTTGGAGGGTGTCGGGGTGGAAAAGCAGCCTTAGATGGAAGATGCTGTCGCGTCTGGGCTCTGGGCACTGAGTAGGTGCTCAGTGATGCTGGCTTTGCCCGTCCGCGAGCCTCCCCTGAGCTTCCCTCCTGGCGGGGGGTCTCCTGGGGAGCATCAGGAAGCCGGGGGGCCTGAGGGAGGGTGGCCTGTTCAGGGACAGAGCTCTCCCCTCCCCGCCAACAGCAGCCGCTCAGAACTGGGGACTTGCAGACGACATGGGCAACAACACCCGGGCCACATGTGCGGAGCTCCTCCTAATGCCATGGCGGGGGCCGGCAGGGACAGTGACGTGATGGCAGGAACAGCTGCCTGGGAGCCACAGCGTGTATTCTGGAAAAACACGGGCTCCCTCCAGCAGCGGTCATAGCACCCAAACCATCCCGCAGTGGCCCACCCCCAGGCCGCCCTGCCCTGGAGGCGCCTCCCATGGGTGGTGACATTTCACTCCCTCCCAGGGAGCTCGTTCTCCCACCGTCTTTGAAGCAGAGTTAGGAGTTCCCTGGCGGTGCAGTGGGTTAAGGATCTGGTGTTGTCACTGCTGTGGCTTGGGTTGCTGCTGTGGCATGGGTTTGATCCCTGGCCCAGTAACTTCCGCATGCCTTAGGCACAGCTGGAAAACAAAAAACAAAACCAAAAACTGAGTTAAGCAGGTGGGCTCCTAGGTAAGATAATAGACGTTTGGGTTGAGTTTCCTAAACTTTTGTTTTCGCTGTCTATGAGTTAGAGGAGGAGACATGCCTTTTTTTTTTTTTTTTTTTTTGCCTCCCAGAGCAAAAACCATAAAGTTGGATACAAAGCTCGGGTCCCTGAGTAAGGATTTTCTGTTTCATCTAAATAGGGTAGAGGATTGTTTAGAAGGGGGGCTGAGAAAAAGAAGACATTTGAGTCCTTCCCTAGATCGCTTGTGTTTCCAGCCGCCTTGAAAAACGGACGCAGGAGGTTCTGAGAAGGGATCTGGGGACGTTTTCAGCTGTCAGACAGTCAAGGCGGCGTCTCGGTCAGCGCGCATTTGGGGAGTAACACAGGAACCTGGGACCCGCCCTCTGTCGCCGCTCACCTCTGGATGACAGCGCTGAGATTGGTGTCACCCAGGCGCCCTGAGAGGCGGGGGGGGAGGGGGGGCGACGCCCTGGGGCCCGGACTGGCCTGCGTTCAGCCCTCCCATCGCAGAGCCGGCCGGACAGGCCCTCGGCCCTTCTCCTCCAGGCCACGTCCTTCCCAGCCCCAAGCCAACCATACTCGCCTCCTCGGGTGGTGGCTCTCTGGGCTTAGACAGCCGGAGCCATCCGTGTGCGGGGACAGGGGCAGCCAGCCCTTCCGCGGTTTCTCCCAGAAATCGTTGTCCAGGGTCCCTCAGGATCAGAGACAAAGGACGTTTTCAGCAGCACTTTAGCAGAGGCTGTGCGGGCATCCCCTGCTGCCCCTCTGCCCGGACGGTATCCTAGAGTTGCAGCCTCTGCTCGGTTAACCCCGGCTGTGGGGTTCCTGCCATGGGGGGTTTATCTCTTCCCTCTCTTCTGTAGCTCGGTGGCTATTTGAGAACTCCCTGGGGGATCTTTAACTTTCGGCTCACGATTGCCTTTGCCTGGGGCTCAGCGCCCTCCTCTTCCGGGCTGGGCGTCTCCCAGCAGCACACGCTTGCCTAATGGAGAGTCCCGGACTAGGGGTCAAAGCAAGAGCTGTAACTGCTGGCCTGCACCACAGCCACAGCCACAGCAACACAGAATCTGATCCGTGTCTGTGACCTACACCACAGCTCACGGCAATGTGGGATCCTTGATCCACTGAGCGAGGCCGGGAATGGAACCCACAACCTCATGGCTCCTAGTCGGATTCGTTTCTGCTGCACCACCACGGGAGCTCCAGCACACACTTGCCTTTTGAGGAGAGCTACGGATACTACAGGTCTTGGCGCTCACTCACTCAGACTGGGGCTGCCTTGTTTGACATGAGCAGCCTCGGTTTTCTGCTGAAGAAGAAAGCAGAAGGAGACGGTAGCTGGCTTCATAGCATCGGCATCCAGGCCTCCACAGTGCGCGCCTCTCGAGCCTCTTTCCACTTTTATTTGCAGCATCACTTACGTCTTCAGTCTTTCCATCCCCTCAGCAAGCATCTCTCAAGTACCTTCTAGGTGGCGTTTGGGGGACCCAGGGATGCTCATTCGGGGTGACTAAGCAGCGCGTTCTGGGAGGGTGGCGGTCAGAGAGCGCTCTGCTGCGGGGGTGCAGGCGCTGGAGAGGCGTCCCGGCCGCCATCTGTCTCCATTACTCATCCTGCAGCAGGTAAACAGACGTATCTGACGGCTCCGTGGGTAAAGGTTGGCAGCAGCGTCCCTGTCGTGTCTGGGTTGGTTGGTCCCCTCTCCCAGGACAGGGCTCCTCGCGCCCTCGGGGTCAGCCCCTCCCCTCCCGTCCTCTGCCCTGTGGGGGAGGGTCGCCCCTTCTGGAAGCTCATCCACAGTCTCCTGAGGACGTGCTGCTCCTCCTGCCGGGTTCCGGCGACCTCCTCTAGGTGGCACGCGTCTGTCATCAGAGGGTTTTGGCACATAAGCTGTGATGATGGTTCACCGGGCTTGGTACCCAAGCCACCAACACACCTGCAGGCCCAGCCCCCATTCTCCTTCCCTCGCGATCGTCCTCCCCGTGACAGCCCTTCCTGTTTAGGTGGGAAGAACTTGAACTCCCCCGAAGAGTGTTTGGAGTGTGATTGTACTTGGGTGGGGGTGACGGAGGTCCAGTAAGAAGGGTGTTGACTTAACATTCTTTGGTCGGAGGGCCTCCCTTGGTTCCAGTTGTTTCTAGTTCCCCCACCTGGGGTGCTCGGAGGACAGGCGGGGCGTATTGGGCCTTGTTCGGGCGACACGGCCAGGGCTCGTGGTCATTGAATAGCTCCGTGCCCACGTCATTTGCCTTGGAAAGTTCATGAACACTCCAGGGCCTCACCCCGCTGTTAGCTAAGTGACATCAGGACACAGGCCCCGTGCAGGGAAGCTGCTGGTCCCTCCCCAGTATCAGAGACCAGGTGCTGTCCCCTCCGCCGCCTCAGAACTCACCTCCTCTCTGTGGCTGAATCTCCAGACGTTGTCATTCAGGCTGGGAGAATACAAACTCCCAAACCAAACCGTTCACAGCCACTTGAGAAATAAAAATAGAATCCTTGAGCGTTTCTTCACTGCACTTCAAGGACGCACTGAAAGTTCAGTTCCCATTTACGGCTGGGTTCGTGCTGAGCTGCCATTAATCCCAATTAACTGTTAACCCCCGGCACCCAACAAGGACAGCCCTGTCATCGGGGCATCTGTCTCCTTGATCCCTTGAAATAACCTCCAGGAGCGGCCCAGAGCGCTCGGCCGTGCCGTGGGCCTGCCACCGTCCCCGCATGCCGGGCTCCCCGGGGCCCCTCGCGTGCCGAGCCGTGTACGGCGTGCTCAGCCCCAAAAAGTTCCTGAGTATTTAGGTAGGTCAGGCGGCGTGTCGCCATCCAGCATTCCAAGACTTGATGCTTGGACGTCTGAGTATTCCCCTGCCCGCCCAGCCCTGCGACAAGGTCCCAAGTGTATCTGCTCGCCTTTCATGTTGAAACTCCAGGAGCCAGCCCCTGGAGCTGCGAGAAAGCCACTGGTACCCGACTCTTGTCTCTCCGAGGCTCCACCTCCCCGCACCGGGGGGAGCCACAGACAAACCAAAAAGACTGTTTTTAGAGGGAACTTAGTAGATAAGAAGGCGCTCTGAGAGCTGGCCGTCCAGCCTCTCATCCCGCCAGGCCAGTTCTTACCTCCTTCGCTTCCAAGCCCTGTCCTGGCCTGAGAACAGGGGACACCGCAGAAGCACGGCTTTGGTGCTCCCAGGGCCACTGCCAGCTCCCTTGACCATCTGGCCTTTGTCCTGCCAGATCCCACCCCGTTCACTCGCACCCAGGTCAGGGTCGGCCAGCTGTTCTGCTTCTAGGATGTTTTCTCGGGGTCACTTGTCGCAGGAGGTAATGGGTGTGTCGCTCTCTGTCCCGTGGAGTTGCCCAGACGCTGGTTCCGCATGGCCGCTTAGCACATTGTCACTCTCTCCTGTCGTCCCTTTTCTCCGAGAACGGCGTGTCCTCCGCCTCCCCACCCCACCCCCGTCCTTCTTTGCGGGGAGCGAGCTGGACGCATGGTGTTGTTGCATTTTAAGGTTAAGTTCTTGCTCGAAGCTGCGGTCCACCCCATGTCTTCCCAGCGGGAGAAAAGGTGACAGCGCACAGGGTCTGGGGCTTTCCTTTCGTTTGACAGGAGAGCTGGTGGGTGGCCGGGGCGTGGCTGCTTGGGAGCCACGAGTCCACTGTCTCTGAGGAGTGGGAAGAGCCGCTCCTCTGAAAACCTTTAGGTTCTTGACTTTCGCGTTCTCCTCAGACATCGCCCTTTCCTGGTTGGGGGTCCTGGGAGATGCTGCTGACATCGGGCAGCCCAGTATCCGGGCTGGTCAGCCAAGCCTTTCGCCTTCATCGGGGCTGGCTGTCACTGTCCCCTGGAACCAGCCACACACTCAGCCACGCCGTCTCCACGCGCTCTTCCTCTGTCAAAGCATATTGATTTCACAGCCTTTGGGGGAAGAGAGTATTTTCCCTGACAAGTCAACTGCTTTTGGGCAGAACAGGCGACAGAACAGGCGACAGCCAGCTCAGACCCTGCACAGTGGAGGGTACGAGGCAAGTTGGCGGGACTGGGGTGGCTGCTTCCCGCCCCGAGGACCGAACCCTCCTCCACCAAATTCAGCCAATTCTGCTGATGCGTCCCGCGCATCCCGGGCGTGCCTCGAGCTGCGGTCCGAGGCGTCCCGGTGCTCAGACTCTGCCGGGGGCACAAAGCCAGCCCATCAACAGGGAGCAACACCGAACCTACGAGAATTGAGTAACGTGGTGCCGAACGTGGGCTTGGGGATTCAGCCAGAAGCCCCCAGAGAGGATTAGAACATTCGGAGGAACTCGTGGGGGAGCCTGGCGCTTGAGCAGGGCTGGAAAGGTGACGGGAATCAGGAAGGCGGAGAGGGAAATTCTTTGCCAGCAGCAGGATTCACGAGGGTAGCGGGTGAGAATTAGCTTGCTGTGGGGAGAGGAGGTGTCGGGGGGAACCAGCCTAACACAGGATGCAGGGGGTGGATCACAGCGGCCAGAGGAACAGGATCCGGAGACCTCCGGTCCCCTCTGCCGCTTTCTTTCCCTGTCACCAAACCTCTCCAGCCCCCCTGCCCTCTCATCAGTAAAAGGAGGCATCGTCACCTGCCTGGTGACCTCACAGGTGGCCGTGAGCGTGACAGGACACGGTGTTGCGTGTGTGTGTGAGCAGTTTGTGAGGTGGGGGCACCTGCAGCTCCTGGGTGACATCAGGCCCCCCGACGTGACGGGGGGTTGGCGGGAGCAGCAGCTGAGGCTGCCATGAGAGATGCACAGGTGGAAGGCGGGCCCGAGACTTTGCAGCCCGTTACTCCCGTTTGACTGGAGATTAGCACCAGACTAAAATGTTCATTGTGTTTCTCTGACCAGCTAAAACGGTAGAGAAATTGGGGACGGGGAGACAGGTGTCAAGCTGCTTTACCTCTGTGCCCCGAGGCTGACACACTTCCACTTTCCCACTTTGCACAACTGAGCAAAGGACGTGGTACGTGGCCGCTCCCGGGCTCCTCTTGCGTGTGGAGCAAGGCTGAGCCGCGCCAGGGTCGTTCCTGTCCCAGGGCGGCGGGCTGTGGGCTTCAAACTCCAGAGGGTGGAAGCAGGGAGCTCAGCCTCAGCGCCTGTGGGCGGAGAGCTCCCGATTGAAACCCTGTTCTCTGAAGCAGCACAGCAGGTGTCGCGCTCTCCCATCCCGCAGCGGGGAAAGCAGTGGCTGCAGTTCGAGGCCAGCCTTGGGTCCCCCGACGCCAGCTCAGGTCTCAGCAAAGCCGCCGTCCTGTCTGGGGAAGCTCCTGTCCCGGGAACGTGGCAGTTGGCCATCCCGAGTCTCAGACATTGACTTTGACTCCTTCCTCCCGTGGACAGGGAGCTGCCGGTCAGGTTAGGACTGTCCGGATTCCTGTCCTTGGGCCTCGTTTCTGGCAGAGGCTGGAGAAACGGGGCTCCCGTGGGGGGCGCTGTGCTGAGCGCCGCCGGGAGGCCGATGTGCAGGAGCTGCCGCCACTGCCCCCGGAGCTGAGGGTTCAGGGTCTCAGAGACCAGGGCGAAGGGGCAGGCTTTTGAGTGGGACTTTGACCCCCAAAAATGGCACGATGAGCTTGCCAAGCAAAGGCCCAGCAGCGGGGTGGCGCGGGCGCAGTGGGAGCTCACACGACCCAGAGCTGCTGGACCCTAGGTTCGGGGGAGGCGTCTTCAGAGATGACATCGAGAAAGGCGGCTGGAACTGGACTTTGTCCTCTCTGACACCGTGAGCCCTTGCGCATTCAACAAGAGCAGGTGGTTGGGGCTGACTGTGGGGAGGGGACACTGACACGAGCTGGCTCTGGCCCAGGAGGGAGGGGGACAAAGGGTTCAGGACGGTTCCCTGGTCCTGACCCCCCGCCCCCAGCGCTGTGCCCACCGGACTCCTCTTTCTTTATATACTGAGCGGCTGCAGCCGCTCCCCGCCCGCCCGCTGTGCTCGCTGGTTCCCCTCCAGGACTGCAGAAAACATGCCTGTGGTTTCAAGCCCCCGAGTTGCAGCAATCACAGGACATGGGCACAGAGAGTGAGGAGGGGCTCAGGGGTTGTTGGAAGTTTGCAGTGGGAGCAGCTGGCGGGGGGAGCCTGAGCGCCGGAGGAAAGGCAGCTGTGTTGAGTTCTAGACGCCTGTTGAATTAGGGGTGCCACCAGGGTGCTGTAGGAGCCGTGGCCAAGAGTTGCCGGCTGTGCCCCGGGGACTTGAGCTGCCTCCTGCCCAGCAGGACTGACAGGGTTGCTTCGGGGGGGCCTTGATGCGCATCTGAACTCTGCAGCCCCGGAGAGAGAGACCTGTGAGTGGCTGCATTTGCACCCTCCCAGGTCTGTCTCACACTTGTTACCAGTGACCAGTTTGAAGGTTTCATTAGAAACAAAAGAATTTTCCTTCCTCTCTCCTTCCTTCCTTCCTTCCTTAAGAGAGACACATTTGGCTGCAGCCGTTGGTGTCCAGCCTCCTGTAACGAGCCAGGCTCGCAGAGTCCTTGAACAGAGACCGAGCCTGAACTGATCAATGGCGTTTGGGGGTTGGGAGGCAGCTCAGGAGCCAGCTAATTTATAATGTCATCCAGGCTGGACGAGAAGACCCAGGAGGACAGGCTGTCTCCTGGCTTTTTATTTCTTCTTTTTGTAAAAGGAGAGGGAAGACAGCAGGTGCCACGCTTGGCTGTCCAGCGTTCAGAGATGAGCTCTGGCCCCGCTGGACCGTCGGGACGCTGGGCCCGTCTCTTCCCGAGACCACGCAGCCACACGGTGGCGAGGCCGCGCACGCCGCCGCGCCGAATGCACTGTCCTTTCCCACCCCGGACGCCAGGTCTGGCGCGCACTGAGTTGCAGAGGACACCTGTTCCTTAATTAGCCCCAGCTTGTGTCGCGTCTTGGTCTCGGCTCCCTGTGCTGCGAGCTCCGCCCGCCGAGAGGGCTGCTGTTTGGCTGGCGGACCTGCGCCCTCCCAAGCCCTCCTGATGTCATCCAGCCCCAGATGTCACCACGTTGATCGAGTCTTCCCAAAGAACCCTTTACTGCCAGTCCCCTCTGCCCTGGAACTGGATCTGAGCGTGTCCGGCTGAGGGGGGTGGCCCCTTGTCCTCAGCCCTAGACACTCGCTCCCCGGCTCTCAGCCAGCACCTGGCATACACTTCGGACTCTACCCTGGAAGGCGTGTCTGTGTGCTTCCTCCCTTTAAACAAGGAGTGCTCTCAGGGCCCCCCCAACAGGGTCGGGCACAGTGGCGTCTCCTCTGTAATAGGACCGTGATAAACATCTGCCAAGGAGGAGGACGAAGATGGATTCGGCATCTAAGAAAGCGGGCGGGGGCCCTGTGCAGCCCACAGAAGTCCCCACCTGCCTTTGGGGCTGGTTCTGCGATCCCATTGTTTTTCCATATTGGAACCTTCTTTAGGCTTCCAAGATGAGTTCTGACCCCCCTCATAAGCCGCCCCCAAGAAAATGTCCAGCACACACAGCTGGAGCACTGCGTTTTCAGCAGGAGGCGTCGCAGGTCAGAGGTGAAAAACCCCAGCACCTGGTCCCTGGTGCCCCACGGACAGTCCAGTCACGAGCAGGCCAGAGCTATTGGGGAACGTTTGTGGCAAGTGGCTTTGTACGTCTTCTTTCATGTGACATGTCCCTCTCCCAGCCTTCAAAAGAGAAATTCATCAGTGGAAAGCTTCCCTAAAGCGGTAATTTTCCTAAATGACTCGCTGGTGGTGGCGCATACAGACAGACTCACTCGGCCAAGAGCTGGCGATCCCACACCTCGCCGTGTCCCCGGGCTGGAGGGGGACGGTGAGGGCCGCCCCGAGAGCCCCTTTCCTCAGTCTCCGCCGTCACCCGTCGCCTGATGGCAGCTGGAAACGGCTTCTCCTTCTAGAGCGGACGCAGGGCCCTTTGCAGGCCCCCAGGAGAAAGCTCTTTGCACAAGTCTCCCAGCCCTGGTGACTGCCAGGGGGCCTCGCCCTCCCATCCCAGCTAATTAGAGCCTTTCCTTAAGGGGCACTTTAGTCTTTCCTGTCATTCATTCTCACAGTGATAATGGACTTGAATAAGAGGTCACAGCCTCTCCCACATCCTGCCCTCCTTGTGGAGTGGGGAGGGGAGGGACGCCAGGCCAACAGCTGGGATGTGTTCACCCAGATCGCAGGGCCAGACTCACGGGGCCCCGCTCCCCACTTTCTCAGGCTTCTAGCCGTCTGCCGCATCTCTGCTGAGTGTCATTAGCATTAACGTGATAAAATGGCACAGTGTAAATGTTAATAAGGTCTGCTGCCTCCACTGCTCCCGAGCAGACTGGAAATGGTACCATCCTGTAACCCCAGCCAGCAGCTTTTAACCCCTCTGCTCCCCGAGCAGCCCACGGGCAAGCGTCCACTGTGCCCCCTTCACCCTCCATCTCTTGCACAGATTTCCCACAGACCGGTTCTCTAAGGCTTGTGTTCTCTTTTCTCCCCCTAAGTAAACGCTCGCTTTCTCTGGAGAGGAAGGGACGCAAGGGGGCCGGTGCCGGCAGCCTGTCCGCTTCCCTCACCCCCGGGTGCGACCCCTGCTGTCCTCGGTCCCGGGAGGTTTCAGTGTGGGCTTTGCCCTGGAAGCCGCTAGCTCTGGTTCTCCAGGCCTCCCCTTCTCCCGCAGCCACAAACGTTGCTGATTAACGACGTCCTGATTAATCCTTTCCGCGGAGCCCTTCAGGAGGGTGTCCTCTCCACGGAGCTGTGTCATCAGCCCCCGCATCCCCGCCCTCCCCATGTCCTTCCTCCCCAGTAAACCGGGAGGGCCTGGCGTGTGCCTGGCGTGCGACGGAGCTCACCTTCCTCCCCGTTGCTTGTACCAGCTCAGTGCTGGCCACGACCCCCGCAGCCAGGGCTTCTTGCTAAAAAGGGAAGCGGGCGGGGCTGTATCACCCGGCATCTGCCCGGAAGGAAGGTGGTCTCAGGACAGGAGGGTGGTCTCAGGACAGGAAGTGCGAGGAACAGTGGAGAAGCGCGGCTCTGGGCTTTTATTCCACCCCAGGCGCTGGGGACTCCCTCGGTGACGCTGTCTGACCCCCGGGAGCCCCTTGCATTCCAGGCACACGTCTGGGTTAGGACCTGCCCTGGCCGCGGGTGGAGGCTGCGTGAACAGTGTGCCTTCCGCCCTACAAACACACACACACACACACACACACACACACTCACACACTCGTGATGGGCCCCCCAAACACAGTCTACCTGCAGCTCGGACTCTGCGCCCCCTCACTCTTGTCTCCGTCACCCAGGCTGTCTTCACTCTCCTCCTGGGACCCTTCACCTTCTTTGACGTCCAGAAGACCAAGTACCTGCAGATCCTGACGTCGCTGATGAGGTGGATCGGTGAGTCTGAGCAGCGTCTCGGGCCCTCCCCTCCTCCCCTCTCGCCGCATCCTCACCCTCGGTCCTTCCCCGAGCCGCCCACGCGGGCTCACAGCCAGGCCGGAACGCGGCGAGGGCTTCCGTGGACTCCTGAGGGCACCGAGGCCGCAGGGCTCTGTGTCTTTTTACTGGTGGGGAAATTTCATACCGAAAAAGATAAGTCACCTCGAGATCCCTTCGTGTGGACGGAGGCGGGGCTCAGCCTGCGACCTCTGACCCCGGCTCTGCCAGGTCCCCATCAGTTCACGTGCTGGTGGCGGGGCGTGGGGCTCCAGCAGGCCTGGGTCGGACTTGGCCCCCTCAGGGCAGGACAGCAGCCTGCGCCTGGTTCTCATGGGTACGCCACGCAGCACAGCCAGAAAACCCTTCGGGGCGTGGCGGCCGCCTCTGCGTCCCCAGCCACTTGGGCGTGAGAAGACACCCCGTCTGCAGCACCTGCTAACTGACTGACGCCCCCTCAGCCAGAGCCCCGCTGGCCTCAGGGGAGCTTGGGGTCTCCTCACGTCGGGTCAGTGGTCGCTAGCTCGTTCACTTCCGACCCCATCTGCGCCCCCGGCCCCCCCGGAGGCCCAGGCTGCTGACCCCCCCGGACCCGTGACCGGAGGGTGTACATTCGCCGCCGCCTCCCCAGCAGCAGCTCCGGGGTCAGCTGCACACTCGTTTGGGCCTAAAAGCAAAGTCGGTCTTGCTGTCCTGGTGATGGGCCTGGCAGAGGGGGTCTGCCCAGCCTCCAGGACCCACCTGCCTGTCAGCCCGAGGGACCCGAGGCTGCGAGGCCTCCTTCCCGACCTTGGCCCCCTCCTCCCATGGCCCCTGCATCTCCCCGATCAGGACCCAGGGTGCACGTCGCTCCCCCTCCAGTGCCAGCCCTTGGCGCTGGGTCACAAGCTCAGGACGGTTTCTGAGCCAGACGACCCCTCGAGTCCCCTGGATCTCCTCACGCCAGGATTCCAGAATGCCAGTGTGAGGAGCCACTGCATCCCGGGAGTCCTGGCGCATCACCGTTTGCAAGGTGCCAGGTCACCCAGGCCAGCCCCCTCCCCCGCGGGGGCAGGCGCTGCAACTCCTGGAGGACGGGGCGGGTTCCAGCCCAGGAGCTCGGGTTGGGCAGCCGCTGCTCCACCCTAAGGGGACGTTTGCCAGGCCCGTGACTTCTTCCCACTCTTGGTCCTTCCTGCAAGGAAACGTGAGCAGAACTGAGCTGTCTGGGGTGTGAGCTGGGAGACCCCCGCAGCTCAGTGAGCCTGCACTTCACCGTCCAGCCGGGACCAGGGAGCCAGGGGAGCCCCAGTGCTGCTTTTCCCAAATTTCATTCCCAAGCTCCAAAGCCCTGGAGCTCTGGCTAAACTCACACGACCACCTGGGGGAGAAACGCAAACCCGTTACTCGGAGCTGAGGCCCACGCTAGCTCCAGGGCCGAAGGGCGCCGTCCTGGGGGCCAGGAGGGCTTGTGTCCACAAGCTGGGACCAGAATTGCTGGCCGTCAGTCTTCTCCTTGTGAGCCGCTGAGGGGGGCTAAAGCCCCAGAGACCCTCAGAAGGGAAGGTTTTCTGCGCAGTGTTTGGAGGCAGCCGTTCCCCCTCCCCGCTTTCCTGGCCTGACCCTGTTCCCCTGGCCCCTCTGCTCCCTGAAATCGGGTCTCCAGTCCCGGAGTTCTGGCCCCTGCCTGGCTCGGGATCGGCTGCATCAGCAGTGGAGGGGGCTCCTTCAGTGCCGGTCCCGGTCCCTTTCCCTCACCAGGAGGGCGAGAGCAGGGTGGGGAGAGGCGGGCGCTCCCACCGGATTTCCCTTCAGCCCATGAGGGACAGGCGCCCGGCTAATGACACTTAATGGCTTCCGTAGCGCCCCGCCCGGTTAGCGTGACCTAGAGCCCTGTCTGTCTGGTGAGCGATGCCTTTGCTAAAGGGGAGAAGATTGTAAGAGGGCGAAGGGGAGGCTGATGGCAAATAACACAGGATGCCAGGCACCCCAGGCTCAGATCAGACCCAGCTCCCACCTGCAGAGGTGGGGGCTCTGAGCTTCTGTCGCAGGCAGGGCCCCCGGGGCCTCAGATGCCGAGCAGCAGCCCCTGCCCCTCCCCGTCCCGCCCCTGGAGGGCGTCCTTCTCCTCCTCCTCCTGAGCCCAGGCTCACAGCGTGGAACCTGCAGCGCGCACTTGCTTGAGAAAATCAGCTGCTCTTTCTCGGCGCCAGCCACCCCAGCCCCCGGCGGCCCCATTCTGTCCTGGCTTCTCCCAGCCAGAGTCCCACCACCACCGTCCCCCTGGAGGGGACTGCGGGGGACTCCCCCAGTCTCCCACCCTGTGGTTCCCGGGCCCTCACAGGCATCCCCTTGCGTGCAGCCGAGCGAGGCGGCCGTGGCCTTGAGAGAGGGCACGAGGTGGGGACCAGCCCGTGAAGGTCGTCCACGTGTCACACCGTGTTTGGTGGTGACACCGCTGTCTCTGCAAGTAGCTTGCCTGTTTCCTCCCTCCGCTCTGAGACATAAGCAAACAGCAGTAACCTGTCCTGGCGCCTTCTCCCCAGGCACCGCTGTGGGTGACAGCACAGGCCGTCCTGTTTCTCCATGAGGCACTCGGGCCTCTGGGCTGGAAAAGTAAACCCCTCTCAGACACAGGGCCCTCTCAAGTGAAAGACAAGTTGCCAGGGAAACAAACTCTCTAACATGTAGCCGAGCCCGGGGTCCGATTCCCAGCCGGGGCATTGGGGCGGCCCCAGCGTTTTTCCCTTCGTAGATCTGGTGAAAAGCATCTCCCTGGTCCCGACCCCAGGCAGCGGGGCGGCGCCACGAAGGGGGACAGAGAGCGGAGATGGGGGCGTCGGGGAGCCGCCCCGCCCAGGGGGCATCGTGGAGGGGGACCCTCCTCTGTCCCACGCAGACCCCAGGTGATTTTTCTAGAACTGCTCCAAAGGCAGCGAACACCGGTCCTCCCGAGTCGGCGCCGAGTTGTCAGTGTGTAAGGAGCTCCCTGTCACTTTGCTTGTGAGCAGCAGCTGCGCGGCCTGACCCCTCACTCGCGCTCGGCCTGCCTCTCCCCACGGCCCAGATTAGGGCCCAGGCGGTCCGAGGGAGCCGGGCGGGGGGCTCAGGGTGGCAACGAGCTGGCTTGGGTTCTAGGAAGACAAAAGGGAAGAATGAGCACCAAAGGGACCGGAAAATCATAAATAAATGTGCTGAGCCGGAAACTTGCTTGTGCTTAATTAGGAATTTGTTCTGCCATCTGTTGAAATGAGACCGGGCAGCCCGCAGGAACCCACCCCGAGCAGGGCCCCCCGGAGCTCCAGCCAAGCCGAGAAGGCTCTGACTGTTTCCTTCAGGGCTTTTACCGAGCCTTCTGGCCAGAAGGCCCTCGTGCTGCCGGGATGGGATTTAAAGGTTGGGTGGCCTTCGCAGACAGCCACTTGTCTAGGAAAATGTCCAAACATGTCTGCCAAGTGCCAGTGTTGTTTTGTTTCTCTTGCTGCTCAGCTAAGTTCTGGGGAGACCCGGTTTGCAAACGCCCCTGATTTCGTATGTGCCGGGGCGGGCTTCCGGTGCCGTCCTGGCAGGTGGCACTTGTTCGGGCCTCAGCAAACTTCCCGCCCCACGCCCATGCTGTCCAGTCACTCAAGCTGGTGGCTGGGCCTCTGAACACATGGCTTCGGCTCCAGGGACCATACCTGCGGCTGCAGGTTCCCTTCAGTGCCGGTCGGACGGCGGCTGCTGCCTGTGTACACGGACAGGCCAGGCTCCCCGTCGGGCAGTAACGGAGGCCAGAGGATAAAGGGGGAGCACGTGGGAAGTGCCGTCAGCCCAGCACTCGGCAGCCTTCAGATGTCAGCCCCACACACAGCCCCGCCATCGTCACCTCCCCCGCCGCCATGTCCCGGGAGCGCCCTCAGAGTGAGCCTCCCTTGGGGCTGGGCAGCCTCGGGGACGTGGTCCACGCTGCCTCCAGAAAGAACTGTGTTGCTGGGGGTCCCCCGGCGAGATCTTGTGGGCTGTCGCTGTACAGCCTCCCTGCCGCACCCCAGCTTCCTCCGCCGCCACTACCTTCAGGGAAGCTTGAGCCCAAGGGAGATGAGACGCCGGCCCACCTCACACGGGTGCCTCCTAGCTCCCGGCTCTCACTGTCAGCTGTCCGTCCGCCAGGGACACCGCAAACGACGGTGCCATCCTTCACGTCCCCAAGCCCAGCAGCTGTGGCTCCCGGAGCCTGAGCCCTAACCCGCTCGGCGGGGCCGTCAGGCTGGAAGGCGACAGCATCACCGCCGTCACTAGCGCCCCCAGCAGACCCGTCCCGCCGGGGTACGTGGACGGCTGGCTGGGCTCCGGGGCGCCCCACTTGGGGTTCTTTCAAAACCAGCTCTTTCTAACACAGGCAGCTCCGACGTGGCAGCCCTCCGTCTGGGCTGTTGGGGACCCACTGGGCTTCCTTCCCCCGACTGTGTATTCAGAGCGGTCTCTGCGCTCCCCTCAAAGTGGGTCAGGTGCCACCCTCCCCGACCTGCCTCGTGAAGTTTCTCAGCCCTGCTGTCCCCACCTCCCCCCAGCAGGTGCCCCAGATTTGTCTTCCAGGCCGAGCCAGCAGGGGGAGGTGGGACCCGGGGCTGGTGGCCCGAGTGGCAGAAGGTCCCCAGGAGGAGACCATCATCACCTGGGAACAAGAGGGCTCCGGCTTTCCCTGTCCTCGGAATCATCTGCGGCCGCGTGGCCGACGCCCCCGCAGGTCCCTGACTGATCTCAGCCCGGTGTCTCCACGAGGGCCTGCTCTGATCTGGCACCACCAGCAGCCTGGGGGCTTCTACGTCTGGGCCATCTGTTCCCCACATCCTGTTGCTCGGCACGCCAGCTTGGTGTTTGAATTCCTTTATGGCCGCTTGCTGCTGTCCCCCCTCGCTCAACTGATGCTTCTCGGAGGACCAGGAAGGCCCACCGCCCCCAGCCTCAGCCTGCGCCCCGCTGCTGGCGGGCCCGTGCTCCCCAGCCTTGGCTGTGGCCGCGCCCTCTCTCTGGGCCACTGTCCAGGGCTCTCCTGGGCCCTTAAGTGTCCATCTTTCCCCGTTACACAGCCAGCGCCCGGAATGAGGAAAACCTCTTTATGTGTGTTTCATCTTGGTCTTAATTTTATTCTTGGCTTTTCAAAGTTCTCTCTGCAGACACAGAGGTCAGGGGCAAGGAGAGGAACCGGAGGGTTCTGTCTTAAGGCTCTTAGGGTCGAGTGGACACTTAATTAAAGTTTGCTGAAGGGCCAGCCACCCGTCACCAAATGACCCCTTTCATCAGTGGCAAGCCTGACCTGAGAACCCCGCTTGGCCCTGAGGAAAGGCCGTGACCCTCTCCACCGCACCTCGCCTCTGGGTGGCCCCTGCTGTTCGCAGCTCTGCTCCGCGTGCAGCCGACACCCATGCTAACCCAGCCATCAGGGCTCCTACTCCGCCAGGAGGCCGGCGGGCCAGCTGCCCGGACCCCGGCGAGGGAAGGGAGGACGAGGCCCAGGCGGGCGAGGTGTCTGATGGACGATGCTTCCCGGCGCCCCTCTGCACAGAACTGGGCCTCGCACGCGCCAGGGCAGACCCCAGCCGTGCGGCCAGGTCAGGCGGCCACGTCTGTGTGCTGAGTTCCTGTGGCACAGGGCAACCCTGGAGCTCTGGCGTTGACATTCAGACCAGGGGACCCCACGCCCTTGTCCCAGTACCGCCTCCTCGCTCTCGCCTTCCTGGTTTCTCTGCATCCGGCCACGGCTTACCAGCTGCCTTAGCTCAGGCTCCTGTAACAAGACCACGGGCTGGGAGGCTTAAACAGCGGAAATTCCTTTTCTCAGTTCTAGGGGCTCATAGCCCAAGACCACGATGCCGTCAGGTTTCTGGTAAGGCCTCTCTCCTTGACTGGTAGACGGGCCCTCCTCACTGCCCTCACACGGCTTTGCCTCTGTGTGTGCAGAGACAGAGCATGCCGGCCTGCTTCTCATAAGATCGCCTGGCCCAGGGAGTTCCCTTGTGGCGCAGGGGAAATGAATCCGACTATTATCCAAGAGGATGCAGGTTCGATCCCTGGCCTCGCTCCATGGCTTAAGGATTGGGCGTTGCCGTGAGCTGAGGTGTAGTTCAAGGACGCAGCTCAGATCCCACGTTGCTATGACTGTGGTGTAGGCTGGCAACTGCAGCTCAGATTCGACCCCTAGCCTGGGAACCTCCATACGCCGTACCTATGGCCCTAAGAAGACCAAAAAAGAAAGACATCACCTGCCCCATCAGATTGGGATCCATCCTTATGGCCTCATTTAACCTGTAATACCTCTTTAGAGACCTTGTCCCCAAATACAGTCACATTGGGCGTCAGGGCTGCAGCCTGCGCGTCGGAGCGGGTGACAGTTCAGTCACAGCAGGGAGAGAGCCTGAGCGGCCTTCGGGGTGACAGTGCAGAAGTGCTGTTCCAGTCTCTGGGAAGGAGATTAGTCCGCCAGCAGCCGGAGACCCCTTGGCCCCGCCTTGCCGGCGATTACAGACTGAGCCGGCTCCGGCCTCTTAAGAGTGAAGACTTGAGGGGCCGCCCTCCCAGCCGCCACTCGCCGTGCCTAGAGCCCGTGGAAAAGTGAAGGATGAAAACGCCAGAACTCTTGATTTCATACTTAAGACTCGATTGCCGAGTTCCCATCGTGGCACAGCGCAAACGAATCTGACTAGTGTCCATCAGTTTGCGGGTTCAATCCCTGGCCTCGCTTAGTGGGCCGGGGACCTGCTGTGGGGCAGGTCGCAGATGTGGCTCAGATCCTGCGTTGCTGGCAGCTATAGCTCCAATTTGACCCCTGGCCTGGGAACCTCCATATGCCCTGGGTGCAGCCCTGGAAAGCAAAACACAGACTCGATTGCTTCAGAGACTCAAATAGTTGCCCTTTATCAGCAACCGGCCCCTCCCGACCCACTGGGAAGTGTGGGGCGGGGGTGCTCTGCCCTGAGGCCTTCTAGCAGAGACCCTGGGTCCCGGAAGTTCCCTTCTGCTTCTGTGGTGGTGGTGGTGGTGGTGGTTATGACCACTGTAGAGCCCGAATTCTCTAGAAGCCGCGGGCACTGACCCAGTATGGGAAGAGGTCAGAGTGGTTTTGAATTCCCTCCCTTCAATGGAAACCCAGGTGACTTTTTTTGTGAGTGAAGCTGGCAAGGCCAGCAATCACCAAATGTCTCAGTGGCTTGACTTGAAATCTGACTGCCCTGGCAGAACCAGGAGTTAAACCCAGAGTAACTTCAGCTTGTTCGAAATGAGAGCAGTAGCGGCCTCCCACCCAGCCTCCCTCCTCCCTGCTCTTTCCAGGGGCTTAGGGCTTCCTGGGGTGGGCTTCCGCTCACACCCTGGCCTGCGGGTCTCATGAGCCAGCCAAACAGCTCCCTGTTCTCAGCTGTCCTCTTTCTTTAGGAACGATTGCCCAGCCACCTGCTCCTGCTTTGAGGGCCAAGGAACTGCCTGGCCCTCAGGGTTCTCAGCTCAGGCTGGGGCTACCGCTCGGTTCCTCCCAGCCCCCCTGAATCTCAGGAGGCCCCGGCCGAGCTGCGATGGGCCAGCTAAGGAGAGACACGGCCGGGCCGGCACCTCAAGGGCCGTGCGCTGGGGAAGGCGGAAGAAGGTGCCAGGCCCTCCCCTGCCCCGGGATCTCCTCCCCACCTGGGACGGCCGCCCACGGCCATTCGTCATCCTCAGCCCTGGCGCCTTGATCTCTGCTTGGAGAAGAGAGTGCCGTCCTCCTGACAGCCCTTGACGGATGGCCCCCACCCCCCAGTGTCAGAGCCAGAGCCACGCACAGGGGCTCTGAGCACTGCGAGGTGTGCGGGGTGACACCCGGGGCCAGGTCCAGAGCCCAGAGAGCTGAGGGGTGGCTCTCCGGGAGGCTGGCCTCCCCAGGCCAGGCCCGCTGTTGGGGGGACCGCTGGGAGGGATCCGTTGGCTGCACCCTTGGCGCTCAGTCATGGGTTCTCGTATTTGTGTGCCTCCCCCCGCCCCCGGCCAAGAGCAAGCCAGCTCCTGTGAGGTCTGAGCCAGTGTCCGGCTTCATCCGGCTGAGGGCCCGGGTTGAAGGGGCCGGGAGAGAGACGGGGCGACCCGGGAGAGGCTGAGCAGTGCAGATTTGAGGTCATTTGTTTCTTCACTCTCATCCCTAGAGATCTGGGCCCCCCTTGGCAGGAGTTGTGAGGGCGTCAGCTCGCCAGCTATACTCTTTGCACGGGAGGGAGGCTGAGGGGTCAGACAGGCAGACAGCATGACGTGAGGCGGCTCCCACCCGGGGCTTCTCATCTGGCCCCTGCTCACAAAAGAAGAGAGGGGGGAGTTCCCTGGTAGCCTCGAGGTTCATGATCCAGCATTGTCGCCGCTGTGGCTTAGGTCGGTGCTGTGGCGTGGGTTCGATCCCCAGCCCGGGAACTTCCTCATGCTGCGGGCACAGCAAAAAAAAAAAAGAGAGAGAAAAGAGCAGGGGGCATCCATGGACAACAGTGTTTTTCTTTTGACCCCTTAGGAGCCTCATTGATGACATGTTAAATGTCGACGTGCCTCTGCTGGAGGGGATCTGCCCTCAGATGGTCGGGCCACTCCTGGTGGAAATTTAGCTTTTAACTGACTTCTCGGAAAGGAAGGGAGGAGATGTCCCCTCTGCACTGTGTGCTCAGGCTCGGGGTTTGTTCGGAGATGAGGACTCGCCTCGGCTCCTGTCTCGCTTCCTCCCTCCTGCGGCCACGGTGGGGGAGGCGGGGAGCGGGCTGGCTGCGGCTCGGGTGGGTCAGTACGCTGAGCCACCGTCCGCCCCACAGCAGCCAGCGTTCGCAGGGCTCCGCACCAGCTCTTTCTTTTGTTGTAATTCGTTCCGGCCGGTGGGCCCCCTGGACTGCAGGCTCCAGAGAGACCAGGACCATAACTGTCGGCTCAGGGCGCATCCCCAGGTGCCCAGCATGATGCTGGCACAGCGGGCCCTCGGTACATCTTCTCCGAATGAATGAGTGCACAAAACCGGGTGCACACAAAACGCAGGGTGCACGTGAAAACAGGTGCGGCGCTTTTTCCATGGGCTGTGACTGCGGATGTTAAAAGTCTCCTGACCCCTCGTCACCTCGCAGCCGCACCTTCTGAGACCAGCACCCACTCCTCGTGTGACAAGTGCCGGGCCCTTGCCTCTGCCCCACCCCCAGCATCCTTCCCAGCGACTCACTGCATCTCTGCACCCCTCGGAGCATGACTCCCGGTGCGGAACGTGGGTGGATGGGGACTGTGAGCCCCGTGCACCACGTGAGCTCTCCGGGCAGCCGGTGAGGACTGCCAGCCTGCCCGCCCTGCCCCCTGGGAACCGCGGGCCCTGCTCACCCAGATGTCAGGAGCGCCCCCTGCCCCGCCGTCCCCACCCCCCTCGCAGTCTCGATCCGGTGGCCCGAGCTGTCAGTGGCGGCGCCCGAGCCCTGGCCGTGCCGTGGGCACTCAGCGCTGCTCTCCGCCACGCTCTCTGGCTGTGTCTGTCGCTCACAACCTGTCATCCTCATTTCATCTTGATTTATTACCAGACCTAATGAGTTTTTGGAGCAGCTATCTCCTGGGGACGGGACGATCAATCTAGGAGTACGGCTGGTGAACTCTGTTCCTCTGGCAGCCAGGGGTGCGGGGAAGGGCCGGGAGCGAAGGAGTGCCGTCCGCAGGGCAGGGCGGGCGGCAGCAGGCAAGTTAGCCCCCTGGGCCCTGGTGCCAGCCCCCCTCCGCCCCCGCCAAGGCCAGAGCTGCCCAAGCCTGGCCCTCGTGCTTCCTTCCTCCCTCTCGCTCTGTCCCGCCATCTCCGCGTTTAGGGATCACTGGCTTCTTTTGCACCTGCCGCCCTGGGGAGCAGGCTGCTGCGTTTCCACTGCTCTCGCCCTGCACCATGGTCACGTGACCTCAGAGGGGCCCCTCACACTTTGCCACCTGTCCCCCAGCTTGGAGGTTGGCCAGCGCTTACGGCACCCCCGTCCCGCAGCCGTCTTCTGACGCCACTGGAAGCACCCCACTCCCAGAGCCTCTGACGTCTCAATTCCTAGACAGGAGCAAACATCCAAACCCTTGAGAATAGATCTGGCTTTTGGAAACAGTCCTGTTGTTTTTGAAAATAGGTTTATTCGAGTGAGAGAACGAGATGCTAACTAAGCTGGTGACGGCATTGTGAAGTCAAATTAACGACAGCTAGACGGTCACGAGATACATCTGCTATACCCGGGGCCATGGCTTTACAGGCCATCCCGAAAGTTCTGGAAAATGTCCCACATCACCATGGGTGTAAAGACGCAGCTCCCAAAACTCTGGGGGACCCCTGTTAGTAGGTATACATTCATGGGGGTGGGGGTTGTGCACGTGCGTGCTCTTAAAAAAAAAAAAAGTCACCATTATTTAGAAACCTTTGTAAACTGGTTTGTTTACAGTAGGCAGGAGTTCCTGTCGTGGCTCAGCGAGTTAAGAATGTGATTAGTATCCATTCTAAGCACGAGGACGCAGGTTCGAGGATCGGCGTTGCTGTGAGCTGTGGTGTAGGTTGCAGACGCGGCTCGGATCCCGCGTTGCTGTGGCTGTGGTGTAGGCTGGCAGCTGCAGCTCCGCTTGGACCCCTAGCCTGGGAGCCTCCATATGCCGCAGGTGCGGCCCTGAAAAGACAAAAACAAAACAAAACAAAAAACTGCAGTAAGCAAAGCTACCCATCAGGGCTGTCCAGACAGCTCGCCTTCAGGTCAGCAGCCAGTTACTGCCTGGCTTCTTAGAAGCTTCTGAAGGATTGGGGGTGAGCAGGGAGGTGAGCAGAGAAGCGCCAGCCCGGATCCCGGCTGGAGGAGCAGTGACGCGGAGGCGAGTGTCTCCTCTTTCCCAGTTCAGGCCACCTTGGCCTGAGCCAGGAATAGCACCAGGTTGCCAGGTGACACTTTGGCAGTGTCACAGCAGGACTGAGCTCCTGCCTCGCAGCGGCCGCCCCCTCTGCCCTGACCCTGCTGGCCTACCTCTGCTGGCAGAACAGTCCGCTGCAGCCTCTTGATCAGCTAATCGCCGGGCGGCCCCAGGCGGCTGCAGCCACCCCACCGGCTCGGCTCTGCTTCGTGACCCCTTCCGGCCCAGGACAGACACCCTGGCACGTGAGGGGAGGGCGGGGGAGGGGGCTCGCCCTCCACCTCCTCCAGCTCACATCCCGCCCCAGCGCACTTCCTGGGTGCAGTTCGCCCCACACAGGTCTCTGGCTCCCACGCCCCTCCTGCACCCACCCCAAGAAATGCAACAAGCCAGACTGCCGGGGCCCTGGGTGTCCCCAAGGGAACAGGGAGGGCCTGTGAGGTGTCCTGTCCCAACCCCCAGGGGAAGAGGGTTCGGCCAGAGGCAGCTCCCGAGCCAAGACCTCTACGGAGACCCTGGGCTGCTGCTTTCCCTGTGACTGACCGGGGCTGGCAGGGTGTGTGATGTCCCTGCAGCGGCCGAGGGGCCCTCGGCGTCGGGAGCAGCAGGGAGGAGAGTGGGCTGAGAGCACCAGCAACAAATCCTCGTCTTTACTGACAGTTTTCACAGGCCTGTTTCCTTGCTCCTCTCCTCCCCTCCCATCCCCAGCAGTGTCGGCAGCTCTGATTAAAAGCGATAGATGACATCCTTGTCCATCTACTCCCAAGTGTCCACTGGTCTGGCTTCCCGTGGGTCCCAGGAGAAAGGCCTCTTCCTTCCAAGGAGCTGGGGCGGGTGATGTGGCCTGAAGGGGACCCCCCCCCGACCTCCACCCTCGGGCAGAACCCTGAGCCCCCGATGGGCCAGCAGGCAGGAACTGGGCGGTTGCTTCACACTCACCTGTGTCACTCCCCAAAAAGTGTCAGGTGTCATCATCGTGGGCTTTACCTGAGCCACGGGGGCCCAAGTGGGAGGGGCTGAGACAACAAGGGCTGTGGACTCCGAGACCGGAGTCAGGGACGCCAGTGGTCCCTGAGTGTGCTGAGTGGCTAATGGCAGTTCTGGGAAATCTGGGTGACAGGTGCGAGAAGCCAGGGACTCTGAGAGTCTCTGCTGGGTCTGGATTTGCAGCCCGGCTGGCAAGCCCGGCTCTGGGGGCGAGACCCACAGGAGGGCCGTTTTAAGAGGCACAGCCAGCCTGGAGCTGTTTGCTCTGGACAGGTAGTCACAGGTCTCCTTCTGCTTCTACAGCAAACCCGGGTCAGAGTGGCCATCCCCTAGAAGACACCTGTCCCCTAGGGTGCCACCAGGCCCAGGAGAACAGAGCCACGAGCCATTCAGCCGCAGCCTTGGCACCAGCAGCTCAGAGGAGCCAGCTCCCCCCAGCATTGGTCTTTGGCGCTGTTTCTTCCTTCGGGTGACCCCACAGGAACCTGCCTGCCCTGCGCGCCTGTCCCCTCTCCCCTCAGCTGTCTCCAGCAGACGCCCTGGCCCAGGAGGACCCCTCCTCCCAAATGCTCTGGGCCCCTCTCCCCTCCGCTCCCCCGCCCCCGCTCCTCAGACACCGCGCTCCCCTGAGAAGTCACCAGGGGCTACCCTGCTGACTCCCGCACCCCCAGAGGCGCCTTCCCTTGCCTGCCGCTGGGGGGCGCGCGCGTGTGGTGTAGCCAGATCAGCAGCCCCAGGGCGTGACGCTCACGGGGCTACGGGGAATTTGACGTTTTTTTCTCCCGGGGCTCCTGTCCCTCGGCCCCCATTCCCGCGGCAGGTGCCCCCGCCTCAGGCCTCCCCCAGCAGCTGACTCCTGTGCTCTCTTCCAGCCTTCGCCGTCATGATCGTGCTGGCCCTGGTCCGCATCGGGCAGGGGCGCGGGGAGGGGCACCCGCCGCCGGCCGACCTCTCCGGGGTCCGGAACCTGTTCGGCGTGTGCGTGTACTCCTTCATGTGCCAGCACTCCCTGCCGTCCCTCGTCACCCCCGTGTCCTCCAAGCGCCACCTCACGCGCCTGGTCTTCCTGGACTACGTGCTGATCCTGGCCTTCTACGGCCTGCTGTCCTTCACCGCCATCTTCTGCTTCCGCGGCGACAGCCTGCTGGACATGTACACCCTCAACTTCGCGCGCTGCGACGTCGTGGGCCTGGCGGCCGTGCGCCTCTTCCTGGGCCTCTTCCCCGTCTTCACCATCAGCACCAACTTCCCGATCATCGCCGTGACGCTGCGCAACAACTGGAAGACGCTCTTCCACCGCGAGGGCGGCACCTACCCCTGGGTGGTGGACCGCGTGGTCTTCCCCGCCGTCACCCTGCTGCCGCCCGTGCTGGTGGCCTTCTGCACCCACGACCTGGAGTCGCTGGTGGGCATCACGGGGGCCTACGCAGGCACGGGCATCCAGTACGTCATCCCCGCCTTCCTGGTGCACCTGTGCCGCAAGGACGCCCTGCTGGCCTTCGGCGCTGCCACCCTCAACAAGCACCGGTCCCCTTTCCGCCACACCTTCTGGGTGGGCTTTGTGCTGCTCTGGGCTTTCTCCTGCTTCTTCTTTGTCACCGCCAACATCATCCTCAGCGAGACCAAGCTCTGATGGCAGGACCAGTCCGGTGACGAGAGGGGTGGGGCCCCAGGGTCCCACCCTGCCCTCCCTCCCTTCCCCGGCGGCAGAGCCTAGAACCAGTTGCCCCCCACCAGGGGCAGCCAAGGCCTGGGCTCTTGGAGGGGGCCCCCCGGGCCTCCAGCTGGGGAGCTGTCCCCGCCCCCGGGGTCGCCACAGCCTGCACAACACCTCACTCAACCGGGGTCACCCTCCTCCAGGTCCCCCTGCCTGGGGCTGCCCTCACCTGGCCAGCCGAGTGCCACCACCACCGTGCACGGGGCTGCTCCCAGCTTCCAGGACTGCTTACTGGAATCCAGCCCTCTGCCTTCCCACGCCCCACCCCCCCAGGGCGGTGGAGACGCAGTGCTGGCACTGCCACTATTTATACCAAACACCCGTCCTCCCCGCCCCACCGCCGCCCTGCTCTGCCAGTTCCTCCCACTTCCAGGTCTTGGAAATCTGCTCCACTGGGGCAGCCCCAGGCCCTGCCTCTCCTCTCCACTGGGCCTGCAGGTGATGACAGGGCTCACCTCCCGCCAGTCCTGGAGGCGCCAAGTGCCTCTCCCAGGGGAGGGCCTGGCCAGCTGATGACCAGGACAGGAGGTGCTAATTGGCACCAGGGTCCTCAGACCAGAGCTGTGAGGTCCCTGCTGTGGGCGCCAGCTCCTGTCCTGGGCCCCTGATGCCTCCAGAGCGGCCCATGCACCGGCTTTACAGCCCAGAGTCTGCAACCCCTGAAGCGATCCTCTGCCGTCCTGTCTGCCCCCCCTGGGGCCCTGGGGTCTCCTGCAGCGCACAGGGCGACAGTGGGAAAGGGCCACCAGAAGGGAGCTGCTGCCAGTGACTTAAAGGCGCCCTGGGCAGGTAGCCCCTGGTTCCCAGCTCTGAGGGTCAGGCCCACCCCGTCCCTGCTCCGACACTAAAGGTGGCGGCTCCCTCGAGCTGGGCTCCGGGTGCTCAGCACTCACACTCTCCGTGTCCCGTGGGTGCTGCTGGGTGAGATGGGGCCCCGGCCGCCATTCCCGGTGGAAAGAGGGCCAGGATCCCCGGCACCTCACCAGCTCTTCCGTGGTCCCCTCCCGCTCACAACCACGCACACACCTGCTGGGCCAGCCTTCCTTGGAAACGGGTGACTCTAATGAACTCTGAATTTTCAACGTGCCTTCTCCTGCTTCAGGACCTGGGGCGCCTCCCGACCCTCCCTGGCGTGCCCGTGACCCTGGGCCTAATCCTACGTGACTTGGAGCCCAGAGCAGCCGGGCCAGGAGCTGTGTCGCGGCGGGGTCTCCGGCCCTCCCCCTCCCTCTAGATTTCAGTGCCTTGCTCAGCCCTCGGGGGAACCTCTGCCCCCGCCCCTTTGCATCTCATGGTCTTAGAACTTTGAGCAAAGGAGGACGCGCAGTCTCCTGGGGCCCACAGTCGTCTCAGGGGAGGGTGGAGGGGACATGGGGTTTGCAAGAACTCCAGGAGTCCGCGGGCGGCAGCAGCCCCGGCCTGTGCGAGTCCCGCGTCGTAACTGGCTGCCATCTGCTTCCTCGCTGTCGCTGTCGTGGCGCATCCTCGGCGCGCAGCGCTGGTCCCCGCGTGCTGTTTGTTATCTTCCATCCTCTGGAAAGAACGACGCCCCTCCCCCCTCTGCCCTCACGGCCGCTTCCCAGGAGGCCCTGCCCGCTGTGGTTCGGACCCTCCCTGGAGCTGGCCGAACGTTCGCTGAAAACTCAATTAAAACATCTGTACTTAGCCTTCTCCAATTACATTCCCTCTTGCTTAAGGACAAAGCAAATTAAACCATCCTGCCGCCTCAGGCTCCAAACCAAATTTTGGACACGCATTTATTAGCATCATAAACCCAGGTTGATTTATGTGGCAATCTGGAGCCACCAAGCAGTGGAGTGTGACGGCTGCGTTCCCCGCCATGCTCCGAGCCGGGCAGCCTCAGTCCTGGAAGGAACTGGCTTGAGGTGTCCGCGTCAGCAATGGCAAAGCAGGGCCGTCACCCCTGCCAGTCTGAGGTCCTTTGCTCCTGCTGATAGCGGGGGTGGGGGGTGCACCGAGGACCCCGGGGGGCTAGACATTCTCCAGGCGATGGTCGCGCACCCGGCCCTTCCAGTACATTTGGCTGTGAGCTTTTCATCAGCGTGGGGAGGTGGGCGAACTGGGTCACGTTTTCCATTCTGCAGATGGGCCCGGGGGTCAGTGGCGGGGAGGCCAAAAGAGGCTGCCCACCCAGCCCGGCCCAGGTCCCTGGCTCCCTGTGGAGGAAAGCAGACTCAGCGCTTCCCGTTCTCCCAGGCTGGCCCCCCAGGGCAGCCCAGGGCAAGGTGGGAGTCAGCCTTCTCTGTCTCGTTCCCTGCCCAGGCCCCGGAGCCTCACGCCAGCACCTCCTGGCTGTTGCCTCACCCGGGGCCAGAGAGGCGGCTGCAGGCTTTTGGATGGGGCAGATGGCAGGTGACAGGCTGGGAGGCACTGCCGAGTGTTGGGAGGCGGGCACCTCGCCAGGCCCTCAGCCACACAGCTGTTCTCACCAAGTGAGGGCCAGGAGCAGCCTCAGCAACAGGCAGAGGATAAAAATCCGAGTGAGGGACGGGCAGGGGCTACCCACACCTTGTGGGGAACCAGCCCAAGGGGAAGAGCGGCCGGACCCTGGGCAGCAAAGGCCGGGACCACGGCTGTCTAGGGACCATATTCCTAAGCGGGGCTGGTGCCTGGCTCTTTCACATCCAGGGTCCAGAGCTGCAGGGGCCGGGGCTCCTGGTTTCCACTGGAGAAAGGGAGAAGTGACATCCATAGAGCACCTTGTGTGTACCAGGCACAGGGCTGGGCACTTTCGGTGTGGACCTTGGCAGCATAACTTGAGGATCAAGGGTGCAGGCAAGTCGGACCTGCCCCTGGCAGGCGGCAAACCCCACGCCCTCTCCTCCTGTCCTTTGTAACTTGGGAAGGGTAGGACCTGCTTCGCTGACCCGTGTGGGAACTACAGCGCTGAGCTTAGCGCCAGGCACAGAAGCGCTCAATAAAGCTCGCGTGCACTGATGCCCAGCTCCCTGGCGCCTTGGCAGCCACCGCTGCGCTTACAGCCACAAACTAGCACTGACTGACGACCCCTGGTTTGGGTCCTCAGGCACCTAGTTGGTTTCATAGTCTCCTAATGAGTCTCCTTGTTAGCAGCTGCCGCCCATTCAGAAACAGGAAACGGACTTGAATTCTTTAGGGCTTTGCGGGCAGGGTTTCCGGTTCAATTCCCCTGGGAAACTGGAAGACCTCCGTCCCTTTTCAAAGAGCCAGACCCGGGCCAGCCTGGGGAGTTCTGGAGCCAAGATTAAGGCCAGGTTTCCTGGTGGAGGACATCATGCCCGCCCCCTCCCCACACACAGGCCCCGGGAAGAAGGCGTGGACCGTGGGGGAGCCGCTCAGTAAAGACAGAGGTGGTGGCAGGAGGGAACCAGGTAAGATAGTCAGAATTTCTACTGCTGAGACTGGTGACCAAAAGGCCTTTCTCTCCCTGTGTCTCACCAATAGAAAAAAGAATTGTGTGTCTGGTGTCTGGGTTCAGCCGGCTCTTTGCTCCGCAGTCACGCCCTCGTTGATGATGATGGAACATCTATGGCCTCGCTTCGCTCCCAAACTGTCAGCTCCAGAACTCGCCTGCCAGGCTTTCTGCCTTCCCCTCGATAGTGCCTGCGACCCTTCCTTGGGCGGCTCTGAACCAGCCGGAGGCGTCCTTCCTGCTCCCCGCTTCCCAAGGGGCTTGCTCCTCCCCAGAATCATTCCTCGAGAACGCGTGAGGTGGCCAGGAGCCTGGCCCCAGGAGCAGGACCAGCCCCTCCTTAGAGCCAGCCAGCAGCGGGCTGGGCTCCACGTGTGCTTTTAATTATCTTTCCAGTTCTTGGTTATTAATTATCTTGGGCTGTGAGCCAAGAGCAACTTGGACCTCAAAATGCCTCTCAGCCTCGGAGTTCTCGTTGTGGCTCAGTAGAAACGTATCTGACTAGTATCCATGAGGACACAGGTTCAATCCCTGGCCTCGCCCGGTGGGTGAAGGATCCGGCGTTGCCATGAGCTGTAGTGGAGGCTGACAGCTACAGCTCTGACTTGACTGCTAGCCTAGAAACCTCCATATGCCGCGGGTGTGGCCCTAAAAAGACAAACAAAACAAAACTCCTCTCAGCTTCACCTGCTGCAGCCTTCCTGCTCAGAGCTGCTCTCGGACCCTGACCCAGGGCAGGGGACAGGATGGGTCCGGTCCAGGGGCTGGTGGCCAGCGGTTAACCCTCTTACTACCAGTGGCTGCCGCCCAAGTTCAAGCTCCCTTCCGAGGCACTGGCCTCTAGCTCTCACCTAGACTCACACTCGCCACCTGTTGGGGGCCCCCTGATCCTGGATCCTTGAAAATCCATAGGGAAGAGAAGGCGAAACTGACTGTAATGCACCAGAGCCACCCACTCTTGGGGTTGTCAGGCTCACCTGCCAGGAGTGGGGGGGTATTAGAAATTACCCCCACTCCATCATTTCAGCTGCTCTCACCCCTAAAACCAGCTGCACATGGTGTGGGCATTCAGCACGGCTCCCCGCCTCCTCCCTACAATTCAGAGCTCGTTTCTGCCCTGCTTCACCCACATTCTCGAGGACAGAGAGGCCTCGGGCTGCACTGGCTCGCAGTTAGAAAAGGCTCTGACGGCGCCAGTCATGCTCACCGTGCTTGCGGAAGGAAGAGAAGAATGAGCGCTCGCTCGAGTTGTTGTGGGGCTGACAGCACTGAAGATGGCAAGAACTGCTGCCTCTTTAGATGGGTCACAGCCAATGACACGTGACAGAGGAAGGAGGTGGGGACGGGAGCCACAGAGGGAGGACGAAGAACTGAGCTGGGGGACAGATTCTCTGACCTGGAGCTCCCTCCCTCCCGAGGCACCCCAGCGCCAGTGAGGCTGAGCCATGCCCGACCCCGGAAGCCACCTGGGCCGGGCTCCCAGAGCCAGCAGACGCTCCGAGCCCTGCCCATCCACCAGGGGGCAAACACAGCCGGGCTGGGAGAGCCCGGCAGGTCCCCCCCCCCCCAACAGACCTCCTTGCCGTTTCTACCGTGACGTTGTCAGGCCCCCACGTGGACCCCTGGCAGGTCCCTTTCTCTTCAAGGAGACTGAAGGAGGGACTCCATGCATTGCCAGAGCCCCCATGCTGAGCACATTTGTCACATTTGGCATCACGGTGGGCTGGAGCTGGCACTGAATATCAAGTGGCTTCTGCTGCCCGGAGTCCTCTCTCGGCCTTGCCTCCTGGATACGCCCTCAAAGGGAGCTGCCCACCTGGGACACTCCCATGATGCTCCTGTGACCCACGGGCTTGGTTTGCCTGCTCCAGGGATGCAGAATGAGGCAGCCAGGACCAGTGAGTTGTAAAAGGTTCGTTTAATGTCCCGGCACTCCGAGGACAAGCAACTCCAGCCAGGTGGAGCAAGAAGCCAGACAGCCCGGCCCCAACCCCAAGTTCCAGCCTGTGTGCTCTCACACCAAGGCCGCGGCAACCATGACAATAGACAAGCTCACAGCCGGCAGGGAGACTCCACTGCACCCAGTGACTCCAGGCCAGGTGGGAAGGGTTTTGCATAAGAAGACAGCAAATGCCCAGCCCACACCAGTACCTGCGGCTGCTGAGGTCGCCGAAATGACCATGAAGACATCATCTGTCACTGGGTCTCTAATGGCCAGGATTTCGTGGCAGAAGCCAGAAAAGCCTGAGCCCCCCTGCCTCTGAACGCTGGCAGTGCCACGCGGAGACTCCAGCTGCTGGGGACCAGAGTAGCTGACTCCTCCCTCACACTTCTGACTCCAAGCTGGAGATCCGCCTCCAGGCGCAAGGTCGGGGCAAGCCGTGCATTCCACAGGCCACCCTGCTCACCTCTTCTAGCGCCCCACTGTCCCTGTAGCCTGTGCTCAGCCCCAGGGTCCTGTCCCTGTGCCCTGGAGGTCCCCAAGCTCCAGGGAGCCAGGGACCATGGCTGGCACAGGGTGGGAGGTTAGGGCAGACAGCCCCCCAGCAAAGTGGCAGGTGGGCATGCGCGTGGAGGCAGGCGTGCGGTCTGTGCGGCCCGGAGGGGGCCCCTGCCCACACCGCCTCCTGGCAGGCCTCCCGATAGGACGGCAGCCGCATCGACTGCGCCTGCGTCAAGCGCCCGCAGGCCGGGCGGGCACAGTGAGCCGGCCCCGAGCTGGGCCGGGCGAAGGCCTCGGCCACCGAGCTGGGCAGGGAAGCGTGGCGCGGGCACGACCCCCGGGCCCAGGCCGCGCGCAGGAGGGCCTCCCTTCGGGCCAGCTGCTCCGGCCCGAGCAGCGGCAGGTCCTCGGGCTCCGGGAAGAGCGGGAGGAAGGGGCGCCCCGACCGGTCGGCTCGAGGGAAGGAGCTGTAGTGGCAGCGCTCCGGCGACAGGGGGCGCTCCGGGAGCGCGCCCCGTTCGGAGGCCGACAGGTGCGGGCGGCCGCGCCCGGCCCGCACCGGCCACCACGCCTCCCGGGCCCGCCAGCCCGACACCCGGGAGACGTCGGGTAGGGAGGGCCTGGGCGTGGGGGGACGGCCCGGGGGCTGGGGGACCCTGCGCCCCAGCGCGGTGCTGCCCCCGCCTGGCGTCCCCCATACTGTGGGGCTCGGCTCGCGGGGAGGACCGGGGGTGGGCGGCCGCGGGCGGGGGCAGGCGGGCGGCGGAGGCGGACGGCGGCAGCCGCCGCCGCCGCCGCCCCAGCTCTCGATGGTGCGCGTGGCGCGGTCCAGGGAGCTGCTCACGCCCGCTGTGGTCACCATGTCGCGCGCTGCCTGCAGCATCTTGAGCACGCTGGCCTGGGCCGAGCTGGCCGTCAGGTCCGGGCTGGCCGGCCGCGCGGGGCTGGCCAGGCTCTGCACGCCGCTGAAGCAGCTGTAGATGCCCTGGGCGGTAGGGAGGGAACAGACACGCGGTGAGCGGCGCCCTCTTCTCAGGGACTGCCCCTCCCCGTCCCGGTGGGAAGCCACAGCCTTGGCGTCTCTAATTCCCAGAAAGCAATTAACATTTGTTAAGCGCTTATTCTGTGCAGCTGGGGGAGTTTACGGGGCGCTCTCCAAGGCCTCCTAAAGTTATACAGCTTGTAAATGGCAGTGAGGATTTGAACACTGGTCAGCCTGGATCCAAAGTCCTGCCCTGCCTGTTGGAGAAGGGCTCTGCTTCTCTGCTGCTGTGTGATGCTGGCACCTCTTTGGACCTCAGTTTTTGCTTTTTTTTTTTTTTTTTTTTCCTTTTCTAGGGCGGCACCCATGACATATGGAGGTTCCCAGCCTAGGGGTCTAATCGGAGCTGTAGCCGCCAGCCTACGCCACAGCCACAGCAACACAGGATCCGAGCCGCGTCTGTAACCTACACCACAGCTCACGGCAACGCCGGATCCTTAACCCACTGAGCAAGGCCAGGGGATCGAACCCGCAACCTCATCGCTCCTAGTGGGATTGTTCGTTAACCACTGCGCCACGCACGATGGAAACTCCTGGACCTCAGTTTTTATATCTGTAAATGGGGCCGCGGCCGGCTCTAACTCGGCTGGGTTGGCGTCCCTCAGGCTGGGCCTGTCTAGGGCAGGGTGGGCACCCACCCTGCTGAAGGCCAGCAGGAAGTCCAGCTGGGAAGTGCTGGGCACCGAGTGGCGCAGCTTCCAGTACACCAGGTGCTCCCAGGCGAAGACCAGCAGGGCCAGCCCCATGGCCACGAGCAGCATGTAGAAGACGCCGGCCATGTTGTCGATGTCCAGCTTGCTGCTCATCACCTCGTTCTTTTCGTTCTGGCAGATCCCCGAGAGCCACACCGTCTCCAGCTTCTGGGTCTCCCCTGGGGGCGGGGGCGGGGGCGGGGGGCGCACCTGGCTCAGGGAGGGCCCTCTCACTGTTCACCCAAGCCCGGAGCAGGGAGCGTCTGGGGCCAGGGTACCACCCCCCGTAGGACCACACGGATATCCAGCCTGGCACAGAGAGGACCGGGGGCAGGAGGCCTCAGTGAACAGGAAGACAAGAGAGCAGAGTGGCAGCTGGCGGGTAACGCCAGCCTTTGAGATGCCCGCACTCCCCATGCCCAGTAGAGGCTTGTTGACTGGGTGCATTTTATCCTCCGTTTATTCATCACTTCTTGATCGTCTCCGGGCCAGGCAGGGAGCTGGGCACACAGAGACCAAAGGCCTAGGCCCCTGAGAAGGCTGCAAACACCTTCGTTGTGACCGGGCCTGGGTCTTGGGGCAGGCCCAGCCGGACCGCGCACACACGTGAGCCCCTGGTGCCAAGGCAAGCCGGGTCCAGGCTCTAGGACTGGGCTGGCCCTTAGCGCTACCCCGGGTCATCTCAAGATGGAAATGGAGGGTTTGGGTCCTGGCGGAAAATAAACGAGTTCAGGCATTCCCCACCCGCACTGTGCAGCCTGAGCACCGTCCTGTCTTCTCCTCCTGCAGGCGTTTCCCAACTCTTTCCCGCTCCCTGCCCAGGTCTCCATCCAGCTGCCCCGAATACCCCCAGTGACCCCTCTCCCCCCCAGTGACCCCTCTCCCTGCCCACAGGCCCTGGGCACTCCGAGAACAGCTGACCAGCCAGCCAGCCGCTGTCCCAAGCCCAGGGCCTGTGGCCCACCCCGGACCTGTCTCAGCCCCCACCAGCAGCCGCACTCACCGTCCCCCAAGAACTGCAGGAGCGCCAGGTCTATGGCCCGCTTCCAGTGGGAGTCCTTCTGCATGGCGATGCCATAGCCGGTGGTGGCAAAGACCTTGCCGGAGCCAATGGTGACCAGCTTGCAGCCCTCATCCTTGCCCGCCATGTAGTTGAGGACAGCGGCGTCGTAGATGAAGGCATCCAGCTTCCTGGGGACAGGCTGAGCCCTCAGGCCAGAGATCACGGTGGGATGCAGGGCACCAAAGCTGGGGCCTGACGGGGGTCTGGGCCACGTGAGCCCACTGGCCACTGCCCAGGAGGATGGGCGGGCAGAGCCTTCTCTGGTTCCCTTGGGTACTAGATGCAGAGAAGACCCCCACCGTAGCTTCGGAACCCCACCCGCCCTCCTCAGAGAGGCCAGGGGCTCTCTGCCCGCAGCGGACACACCCTCCCTGCCCAGCCGCTCGAGACCCCGAGAAGGTCACAACCAGCACTTCCAGGCAAGGCTGATCCCTGGTCAATTCCAAAGCTGCGTCTCTGGGCTCGGGTGGGCGTCCACGCAAGCCTCGCGCTGCCCCAAGACCTCCTCAGCCCCTCCCCGGGAGTCCTACAGGACAAGCCAGTGTCACTGTCCCCACCTGGGGTCTCTTGGGGAGACATGTGGGTAGAGAGAGTCAGAGGGTGGCTCAGGACCGCGGGACCCACCCCATCTTGAGGCTGGTAAGCGCGTCCTCCACCGAGCGCTGGTTGAACTTGACCATGTGGGTGTGCATGTCGCGGTAGTTGCTGCGGATGTTCCGCTCCGTGCTGCCGTTGGGCACCGTGCCGAAGCGGAAGGGCGGGTACTGATCCTGCGGCCGCTGAAACTGCGGGTAGAGGCAGCGCCGTCCGGAACCCTTCCCCCGCCTTCCGGGCACCAGCGCCCCGACCCCATCCCCATACACCGGACTCGCAGGGCGAGGGCAGGACAGTCTTAGAGACCGTCCGGGCCACGCCCGTGTCTTAAAGATGGGGAAACTGAGGCCACGACAGGAAGAGACTTCCTCAAGGCCGCTTCATCAGTGGACCCGAGCCATCTCTCCCCGTTCGCACCAGGCTCCCCGACTTCTTCCCGCTCCCGCCTCCAGTTCGGATTGCACCGATTCCAACTGCGCCATGTCCCACCCAAGGCCTGCCCCCGCCAGTGGCATTCCCCCAACCCTCCCGCAGCCTTGGCTCCAGAACCTTCTTGTCACTGAGGCCAGACACGGTGTCGATGTACTGCTCCTGGATCATGAAGGCGGCCAGGTTGGCGGTGTAGCTGGCGAGGAAGATGACGGCGAAGAAGGCCCAGACCAGGACCATGATCTTGCTGGTGGTGCCCCGGGGGTTCTCGATGGGCACCGAGTTGTTGAAGACCAGAGCCCACAGCAGCCACACGGACTTGCCGATGGTGAAGGACGGGCCTCCGGACTCTGGGGACCAGAGGGTGGACGCTGGGGCTCCCCCTGGCCCATGCAGAGGGGCTCGGGTTTCAGCTCTCCCCCCCCCCCCCCCCCCCCCCGCTTCACGGCTCGCGTCTCACTCAGCCAGGGCCGGGGTTAGCGACCCATCTCTGGTCATGCCCACGCCAGGGCAGGCTGGCTCTCCGTGTTTCTCTCCCATGGATCAGACTGTCCCCTGCCTGATCCAGGGTTCTCTGAAAGGCCCTCGTGGCCCCGAGCCCACCCCTCCGGCCAGGCCCAGGGCGGGGAGCTTACTCTTGCCGCTGGTGAGGTTCCGGTTGTAGCTGACGGGACTGAAGTACTCGAACATGAAGACGGTGACGGCCACCACGGCGAGGCACATGACAAACATCATCACCCACACGGCAGGGCTATAGGGCTCTGCGAACAGAGGGTGGGGCTCAGGGGCCTCGGCGCTGCCCTCCCCGCCCCCACAGCTCAGGGACGCTGGGTGCAGGCGGGTCCACGTGGCCAAAGCAGGTCCGTCAGCCTCACGGACCGAACCGAGGGGTCTCTGACTCTCAGAGCAGTGGAGCCCCGGGGGAGACCCCTACCCCCCGGAGGAGGTCAGGCTGGCCAGCATTCTTGGTCTCCCCACTCCATCTGCCCTGAGCCAGGGTCCCATCACCTGCCCTAGGAAACCTCCTGGTGACTCCACTCGTCCCCTGGCTCTCGTCCCCTACAGCCCACGCTCCTTGTCTTTTGTCTCCCAGCCCCCAGCCTCCAAGCTCTTCCACTCCCCGCGCCCTGAGCCTGCCCGCAAAGCCGCATCGGCGAGCTCTCCTCCCTGGCGGCCAGCACCCTCTCTGAGGACACTCCAGGTCTGGAACTGCCCTGCCAGCCCGGCCTGGGTGAGCTGCTGTTCTGCCTGGAATCAGAGCTCTGAAGTCGTCTTACTCCGCATCCTACTGACACAGAAACCGAGGTCCGAGGAGCTGCGGAGACCCACCCAACGTTTTTGACAAAATAATTTCAGTCTCCGTAAGTGAGAAGTCATTACTGCCAAAAGCATTAGCTCCTTTTGATGCAATGCCCGTCCTGTGAAGAGGAGTCTGTTGCCTTCCCTGTGGCTGAGGAGTCCTGCTCAGAGAGGTTCAGTTACCTGCCAAAGGCCACACAGCAGGAAGGGGCAGACCTAGGATTCCCTGCTCGGCTCCTGGCCAAAGGACTCACCTGTCCTCACTGCTCTCTGGACCACCCCGCACCGCGAGTCCCACCTGACCTCTGGACTGGGCGCTCTGGGAACTAGCGTGGGGCCTGGCATAAGGCAGCTGGCCCAGGAACGGCAACTTCCTAATCAAGTCTGAAACTAGCACGGCTTCCCACGCTCTGGGTTGGCTCCCCTGGTTCCCCGTGGACCTTCTCTCTTAGTTCCAGTGTCCCGGCCACTAGGTACCTCCTGAGGCCAGCCTGCCTCCTGGTTTTCCTGTCCCTCACAACGGCTTCGCCTTTTATCCGACTGCCCCATCCCCCACCCTCACCCGACACCCAGGCTCAGGACCCCCAAACATCGATGTCATCTCTTCCGTCCCCGCTCTGGCCAACCTCCAAGGCACCCAAGGCGGCAGTGCCTGCCCGCTGAGGGCCCGCCCCAGGCACCCCCACCTCTGCACCCCCACTTCTCGGGCCCCTCGGCCCCACGCCCGCCCACCCCGAGCCGCACCCAGGAAGGCCGAGGGGGAGACGGTGCCGTTGCTGCGAGCCACCATCACGCTGATGCCCGTCTCCACGAAGGGCACGGAGAAGTCCACGATCTCAGAGCGCTCCTCGTTGATGGTGAGGGAGCCGATGGCCATGTCCGCCCGCTTGTAGTAGACCTGGGGGGGCACGCCCGCGTTGGAGGAGCGGCTCCCCCAGGCTGGAGCACCGTGCCCCCACTCCCCTCCCGGCACCCACCGGCTGAATCTGTGGTTTCCACCTGGGGTGCTCAGAGCTCCGCTTTCACTACTGACCTCCCAGGGGTCGGCACGGCTGACAGCGCAGTCCCCCTGCCCGCTTGGAGACCCTTAGGGGCTGGGCCCGGGTCCCACCCTGACTGATCCCCAGCACAGGAGGAAACACCTAAGGGCGGCCGACGGACGCGTGGGGCCCAGGGCAGCAGGCGGCGGCCTGGGGGCGGGCCTACCTCCCCGATCATGCCGTTCCACACGCCGCTCACCCTCTTGCCGTGCTTGCCGTTGGTCACCAGGTACAGGTCATAAGAGAACTTGACCACCTTGGCCAGCTTCTTGAGGATGTCGATGCAGAAGCCCTTACAGCAAAGCTTGGTGTAGGGGGCCGCGTCACCACTGCTACCGCCAAGAGACCACCGGGGCTCAGAGCCCACAGCCCCTTCTGCCTGGCACGCGGGCCCCTGCCTGCTCCCACACCCAAGCATGTGACACACACGATGCCCGCCAGCACAACGGCTGACAGCGCCCCCCACCCCCGTGTGTTCTTCAGACCTGAAGGTGAGGTTGCTTTGCCGGCGGCAGGGCACGGTGTTGGGCACACAGCCGCCTGTGCCAGGATCTGGGCTCTCCACGATGACAAAGGGTCGCTCTTCCAGCGTGGCCACCGTCAGGTGCCTGCTATCCACCACGGGCTGCAGGGAGGCGCTGTAGCGAGGCCACACCGGGTGCTTCATGTAGAGGACGCCTTGGTCCCAGCGCCCCACCTGCAGAGGGTGACCGGCCTCAGCCGTGACCTTGAGCCCTACTTCCACCCCCTCCTCCCATAGATGGGACCTCTGGGTGAGGCCTGCAAGGGCCAGGACTCCCCCTCCCTCACCTAGGGACGCTTGGGGCAGGACAGAGCAGAGCCTGGGACAGGAGAATTCGGAGAACAGGAGAGCTGGGGCAAGGGGCTGGGCGTGGCCAGAAAGGAGCGCTCCTTGCAGTCTCCCTCAGTCTCTGGCCCCTGCACTTTCCAGTCCAGCCTCCACACTGCCACCGGCCCAGGGCACCTTCCCAAAGCCTATCTCTCCTCACTTGCTCCCTTGACCTCCACCTAAAGTCCTTAGCCCTGCACTCAAGGTCCTTCAAGCTCAAGTCCAACTTATCTACTTCACCCCATCCTTCTCCTCCAGTCCCTTTGCCCTCAAATATACCACTTAAAAATGCCCTAAACCCTCCTTCCTCTCTGTCTATACCAGGCTAGCATCCTTTCCTGGTGAGCTCCTACTCAACCGTCCATAGCCCGGCCCAAATGTCCCAACTTCCGTGATGCCTTCCCCAGTTTCCTCTTTTGAAGACAACACTAATTTCTGCCCCTTCTCTCTCCTCCCTCGATGCTCGGCAAACATTTCTTCTCCAGCACTGATCTTCCCAAATTCTATTTGTTTTCATGTCCAGCGGCACAGCTGGGATCTACCCCTGCAGGGGCTATGTCATCAGAGTGCTTGATATGTTCTATAGTGGAGGGAGGCCAGGGTGTGTGGGGGCCCAAGCAGAGGTGCCTCACCCACCCTGGGGGCCCTGGAAGACTTCTCAGTGGAGATGTTTCAACTGAGACCTGAAGGATGAGGAGCTGGATAAGGGACAGAAAAGACTCTCTGCTCAGCTGTGTGACAAGAGGGAGGGACAAATGAAAGGATACCGAGGGCCCCTGGGCTCACTCCCTTCTCACCATCTCCCAGAGGCGGTGTCGGTTGAGGGCGATCACCACCATGGTGGGCTGGACCAGGTACCCACCAGGGCTGAAGGAAAAGTCCCGGCCCTCCCAGGTGACGTTTAGTAGGTGCCTGTGAGGGAGGAGCAGCCAGAGTCCCCTTAGCCCTGCCTGGGACCAGACGCGCCCTCCCCCGCCTTCTGCCTCATCCCCCCACAACAGGTAGCATTTGTGTACTTATCGCTCTTTTCTCAACTTAAAAAACTAAGGCCGAGAGAGGTGAGGAAACTTAGCCCCCGGCACACAGCTAGTGAGGCTGTGGCCAGCGAGCCCAAGCTCACTGCCACCAGCTTCCCTTACGTGCCCCCTCACTCCCGTGCCCTGAGCAGGTGCCAACCTGTAGAAGGCCTCCCGGGCAGGGCTGACCGGCCCGGGGTGGCTGCGGCAGTCCCCAGCCGGGGCGGGCAGGGAGCCGTGCTGGCGCCGGTAGCCGTGGGCGCCCAGGGCCAGGATGGCTACGCCGTCGCGGACCTTCTGGCGCAGGCTGAGGCGCCAGCTCTCGGTGACGACGCTGATGAGGCCCACGGGGAAGGCGGCGGGGGGCGCGTCGGTGCTGCCCAGAGCCAGGTTGGGCACCAGCCACACGTGCCCGGGCCCCACCAGGCCGGCCTGCGCCGCCTCGGCGAAGAGCACCTCGGCCTCCTCGCTCGAGCAGTAAGCCACCAGCACCGGGGCGTCGATCTGGCGCAGCAGGCGCTGGGTGCGCGCGCGCGTCCCTCCGGGGCCCAGCTCCAGCGTAAGCACGTCCAGCAGCCGCCAGCCCAGGTAGCTGGCGTCGGCGACGGCGCGCACGCCCTCGAGGAAGAGCGCGTGGCCCGGGTGCAGGCTGGTGATCACGGCGAAGGCGCTCCAGTCGTACTCCTCCAGCACCTTGAACAGCACCTGCAGCTGTTGCTCCAGGGACACGCCCAGCTGCAGGAAGGCGGAGCCCGGTTCCTGGGGGCGGAGACGGGGCGGGGCTGAGCGGGGGCGGGGCGAACGCTGCTCCGCCCCGCCCCGCCCCGCCCGGGGCCTATTAGAATCTCCTTGGAGAGCTTTTTGAAATGTTAGTGCCCAGCCCTCACTTAACCAAAAAGCTGGACCCGCTGAACACCAGCAGCAGCGTCACCAGGGAGCTTGTTGGGAATGCTGATTCTCGGGCGCAACGCACACCAGCTGGATCGGAATCTCTGAGGCTGACCCCAGGAAACTGTGTTCCAATAAGGTCTTCCTGGGCCCGCCAGCCGAGACCAGCGGAATGGGAATCTCAGAGATGGTACGCTGGGCGTCTGTATTTTTTTTTCTTTTTTCTTTTTAGGGCCCCACCCGCGGCATAGGGAGGTTCCCAGACTAGGGGTCGAATCGGAGCTGTAGCTGCCCGCCTACACCTCAGCCACAGCCACGCAGGATCCGAGCCGCGTCTGTGACCTACACCACAGCTCAGCGCCAGGACGGGGGACAGCTATATTTCTCTAAAGCGCTGTAAGGGTGGGGCACCACCGTGCTGAGAGCTAATGCCGGGCCCAAAGGTAACTGAGAAAGCACCAGCCTCCAGGGAGCCCCGGGGATGAGAACGTGCCTCCTCTTCGATGCGTCTGCCACCACACCACCAGCCTGAGCCTGAGCCAGCACAGTCTTCTCCTAGCTGTGGGCTCCCAGCGGCCACCACAGCCCCTCCAAGATTTCACCACACTGCCACTGTCCCAATCTTTTTAAAAAAGCAACCCTGAGAAAACTCTATGGGTCAAGAATCCAGGTCCTTCAACAAATCGCAAAGAAGAAAGAGGGAGAAGAAGCTTTGACATGGAGACTCAGAAGTGAGACCAGCCAGTTGCCACGTGGGAACATAATTTGGTTCCTGAATGGAGCCAACAGACTTGAAAATAAGCATTTATGACATTTATGAGACAGTGGGGAAAATTTGAACACTGCCTGGATATTTAATGATGTTAAGGATTTTTTATTATTTCTTAGATATGATGATATACAGTGGTTTTATTATTTTAAAGCCCTATTGTCTAGAGATGTGTACTGAAGTATTTATGGATGGAATAAATATTATGTCTGGGCTTTGCTTCAAAATACTGCAGCAGGGGGGAAGGGACGCAAGGATGAGGCATGGTTAGCCAGGTTGAGTTAGGGGTCATTATAGTCTTTTTTTTTTTTTAATGGCCACAACTGCAGCATATGGAAGTTCCCAGGCTAGAGACTGAATCTGAGCTGCAGCTTCAAACTACACGGCAGCTGCGGCAACACTGGAAAGTTTAACCCACTGCTCAGGCAGGGAATCGAACCCGTACCTCTGTAGCAACCTGAACCACTGCAGTTGGATCCCTAATCCACTGAACCACAGTGGGAACTCCTATACTCTTCTGCTTTTATGAATGCTCAAAATTCCCCACCATTAAAAACACAGTCAGCGAGTTCCCACTGTGGCTCAGTGGGTTACGAACCCAACTAGTATCCATGAGGATGTGGGTTCGATCCCTGGCCTTGCTCAGTGGGTTGAGGATCTGGGGTTGCCATGAGCTCTAGGTCACAGGTGCGGCTCGGATCTTGAGTTGCTGTGGCTGTGACG